>CM076578.1:331949778-332297014 GCA_034641835.2 Pinus albicaulis | reverse complement strand
AGGGAGCAGGTTAAGCTAAAAAGTGATATGAATTCAACTCTGTCTCTACAAATGCAAAAGTTGTTCAAGGCCAGTGAAAAATTGAAGAAGAAAAATAAAAAGTTAAGTAGGGCACTTAAAAATTTGAGATTCAAATTAATCATAAGGAAGCCCAGAAGGCCATTAACTGTTAGGAAAAGTAGAAGAAGAGGGTTGGATGTCTTGGCAGAGGTCTCAGAGTACATGGAATAGTTGCATGAGGACATGCAAGAACCTAGCAGTGGGGGTATGTTGAGCTCCAAATATGTTCTTTTCTCCCACCACATTTCACTTCATTTCCTTTGTCCCTCGTTAATTACAAGCTCAAATGATCAATGATATTGATTAAAATTTCTTTAGGAATTTGTACAATAACTAACTTGCTATGTTTTCATGGTTTCGTTGATTGTAGTAATTTTTGATAGGACTAGCTACAGAATACCGGCATTCTATAGCCAGTCGTCTGTTTTGCAGCCATCTTCATGTTTATATAGGTTCCAGATGTCATTGCAAAGGAAAACGCATATGGGAAAATTATCCAGCACTCCCTCATCATTTGTTGCTCTCCATGAAGTCTGAGTTCGAATATCCAAGCGGTTATGCACGTGGAGGAGATTAAAACTGAGCAGCAGTTTCCTATCAGGACACGGACTCTACATAAGAACGAGGGCTTCAATTAGAGTTTTAATTTGATTAGAAGAGGGAAATATACTTATCCCTTGATTTTCTCGAAGACAGTTATGTAATCTTGTTTTAAATATGACTCGGGAAACCGAGAAACGCTAGCTAGATTCTGCTTTGGTTGCTAGATTTTAGAGAGAACCGTAAATACTCTATTTTTAAGTGTTTTTATCCTTTAATGAAAAAGACATCGTTTTAGTGCAAGAGCTGAGTCAAAGTTAAGTGGATTTGCATGCTAATCCGGCGGTAGAGGGCCCCTACTGCCCGATAAGCTCCGTTCAAATGATTTAGATAAGTAGCCTTAGCTTGGTTTCGTTTTCAATATCAATAGTTTTATTAACTTCATGCTTTTATGCTCATTTACATTACATATTAAAGCCCGTCCTATTCTATGAATTCTTCCAAAATACCTCTAATGCCGAATGGGATTTAGCTGTAGTATTTTAGGAGTTTAATTGTGTTTTCATTCGAACTGTGTGTTTTATGTCCATTTGCATTAGGTAGTACAACCAGACTTGTTTTCATAAGCTATTCCAAAACATCACTATATTAAACAAGATAAGGCCGTAATATGCAATAGATTAGTTGCATTGTGGTTTAATACTCCGGAGATCAAAAAGCGCTTTAGTTCATTGTACTTTAGTTTAATTATGTTCATCAACTTTCAAGTTTGAGTAATTGCATTCTAGCTCAGTTGTGGTCACTGTGTTTTACGTTTAATTAATTACACTTTAGCTTAATTCTGTCATTGTATTTCAAGATGGATTAATTTCATTCTTGTTCATGTTTTGCTTAATGTATAGTCAAGTTTCATTAGTTAGTTGAATGACAGTTCTGGTCTACTAGACTAAGGCCTTCATTATTTACAAAAACTAATCCTGTTATTAAACTCTTCCAACATATCACCATGCAGACAGGAATTGGTAATATCATTTCATGGCCTTGATTATTCTGCAGATCCTTATAATTGTGCAACTAGCCTTTTCCTAAAAATTATTCCAAAGACTTTAACTTCCGAATAAGGCTTAGTAATGACAATTTAGGTTGCAGAGTAGATTATTTTCGGTATCCTTGATTAATTTAGAGTAGAATTCTTCACTGTATTGCAGAACTATCTTCTCCAAATATGTTCAAAAAAATCTCTAGACATGTATAAGATCTACTTTGTGATATGGTAAATTTTTGTTTAGAAAAACCTCACTGCACTAAACCTATCCTTTTCTTGAAGTATTCCAACATATCTCTAACAAATGAATTGGATTAAATTTGTGTTGTGAGTTACTGTCTAGTTTTGCATTCCACACATGATTTAGGATTGTTTTTAGTGTGACCAACAACTTCTTTTCACCAACATTTAGTTCTTTCTCCTCTTAACAAAAAATCACAGAACCAAAAACATCATAAAAACACTAAACACAACGTAGTGAGAAACAAATTCCTAGGCACATATAGTGCACCTCACTTCAGCAGTTTACCAACCCTGGTTGACAATTAATGAACTCAATTTAGGAACACTAAGCTGAGCACAACATTTTGGCGCCGTTGCCGGGGAAGTGTAACTAGGTAGCCTTGTTTCTTACTTCTCAAAAACAATGACATGCGTAGAGAAAGAGACTCAAGGGGTAGATTCATAAGAGGCAGAAGCTCAATTCCTAGAACACCACTTGTTTCACCAAGATCAAGAGTTAGCACACCTCCAACTCAAACCCATATTCCATCCTCCACTGATCCTAGACCTCCATAGGACTTAAGATCAGACATTCCATTAGAAACTCCTTCCACTTCATCTCCTGAACTTGTCTTAAAAGAAGATTCAAGAATCCCTATTAGAAACAAAAAAATTTCTACTTCCACAGAAGAATCAACTATGGCAGAAGAGGGGGGAGGAGGAGTCTTTAATGGAGAGGGTAGAGGTATAGGTAGAGGAGAAGGAGGTAGAGGTGCAGAATTAAAAGAAGGTAGAGGAAGAGGTAGAAGAGAAATGGGAAGCTCTTTTTGGTTTCCTATAGTAAATGAAGAAACCAACACAACAATGAAAAACATTTCAACCTCTGTCCTTCCAAAATTTTATGGACTTAAAACTGAAGATCCTAAAACCTTCCTATTTGAATTTGAAGTCCTATGTAGAACCTATGACTACTTACAAGATGCTCAAAAACTTAAACTATTTCCTTCAACATTGAAAGGAGCAGCATTGAAGTGGTTTATGAGTTTGATCAACAGTTCTATTAGGACATGGGAAGACATGAAACAAGAATTTCTAGAGAGGCATTTTGATTACTGTATGCCAATCAATCACAAGGAGGAAGTGTTTAAAATGCTACAAAAATAAGATGAAAATTTGGAAGATTTGTTGGAGAGATTTAACTATAACATCAAAAGAGCAAAGATGGAAAACCTAAATCAAGACACTTTGAAAGCTCTCTTGTTGAAGACAATTAGGGATGAATGGTTAGATATCCTTAACATGATGGAAAAAGGGGATATATCTCAGCTTACATTACCTAAAATAGCTTAATTATGTATCAATCTTTCAAGAGGAAAATCCAAAACAGTAAAAGGACCAAGAGACCCTTCTCTTGCAAGGGAAAGTAAGTCTGCTTCTGGGACAGTAAGTAGGGCAGAAATAGGACATATGCTTGATGAATTCAAATCTGACATTTTAGGGAGTCTTAGTGGGCAAATAGACACCCTTAAACTACAAAACAAGAAAAAAGTTGAATCTGATGCCTTAGCAATCTTTTGTCCTAGATGCAGAAAGAAGCATGCCTTGAGAGAGTGCCCTTTAGATGCAAAAGTTGTAGAGACTTGTTTAATTTTTTCAGAAAAACATGAGACCAAGAGTTGTCCTTCACTCCCTGGTCTTAAAGCTATTTTTCAAGAGGAAACTTCTACAAATTCCACAGAATATCTCAATTTTGTCTCTAGAAGACCTTGGCAAGGACCTCAAACACAAGGATTCCATGACCAAATGTATAATCAACCTCCACCAAATTGGAATTCTTGGCAGCAACCTTGGCCCCAATTTCAAAATCAATCTCAAACTTGGGCACAAGGAGCGCAAAATCCCTACGGAAGATATTCCCAGTACTATCAATATCCACCACCCTATCCACCATATCCACATTTCTCTCCTCGACAAAATTCTCAACCAAATCCTCAACCAAATCCTCAAAATATGCAACATCAGAATCAACCACTTCCATTACCATTTCCTCAAAAAACAAATCAATTGCCTGCTCAACCCATACCAAACCCCAAAAATAAAAATCCTCAGAACACATACATGATAGAAGGCCAATAGTTTCCAACTTATTTGATTACTCCTTTAGACCTTAGTGATGTTCAACTTAGGTTTGGAAGAATACTTGAAAAGAGGAAACCTCCTTCTGTGATCATACAAGAACAAGACAACTTTGAGGAAGATTCTCTACGGGCGAATAAAAGTCTTGAAGAGAACACACCTTTTCAAGACCCAAACATTGAAAAATCAAAACAAAAAGAACCAATAATTTCAAATCCTATATTAGAGCAGCCATCAACATCCACTTCTACACCTCCCTTTCCAGAGAGATTACAAATTGATAGGGGTGTAGAAAAACAAATTATGGTGCATTATTATGATTTCCTAGATGAGCTGCGAAATGTTTGTATTAAGATTCCATTACTGAAAGCTATAAAGGAAATTCCAATCTTAGAAAAGACAATAAAGGAGTTGAGCATGAAGAAAACAAGAAAAAGAATAAGAGAGACAAAGAATATTCAACTGGCAGGAAAAATAGCAGATATCATGATGGGTAATATTTCTATTCCAAAGTATCTAGACCCAGGGAATCCAGTTGTTAAAATTCACATCAATGGAATTGAAATCCAAAACACACTCATTGATTTAGGAGCAACGATCAATATCATGAGTAGACAAATCATGGATAAACTGAAACTTCCTAATCTTGTTTTTACACCCACATTATTACAATTAGCAGATAGATCTATGATCAAACCTGATGGGGCAATAGAAGACATTCCAGTGTCGCTAGATTCTTGGGAGTACCCTGTGGATTTTATGATCCTAACCCCTAAGAATAATCTAGGAGGACATCCTATTATATTAGGAAGACCTTGGTTAGCTATAGCTAATGCTTTCATTCGTTGTAGATCCGGTGATATGTACATCTTTGATGGTAGCTCAACTAAGAAATTTACCTTGTATCCTCCAAGAAAAACCATTACAGATTTAGATGATACTCAATGGATAGAGGATGAGGAAGACTTACAACCTCTCTTCACAATTTCAGAAATTAGTGAAGATAGTCAAATTTTGAATACTTTAGAAAACTTTGAATCCTCTTCAGAATACAAACATGAACAATTTCAAGAAGAATCTAACATTGAGTTTTTATCATCAAGATATATGTCTCTTCATTCTATGGATAAATTTGGCAGCTCTACAAGTGAGATATTTCCAGGCAAAACGTTAAACATAAACAACAACCTAGAGAAATCTCAACAAGAAGAGCTAGTCAAAATACTATAGAGACATTCTTCTGCATATGCATGGGAGTACACTGATATGAAAGGGATAAGCCCTAAGACTTGCACTCATCACATCTACATAGAGGAAAATTGTAAACCAATCAGACAACCTCGCAGATTCGATGAATCCAAATCTTAGGGAGATTGTTAAAGAAGAATTGCAAAAATTGTTAAATGTCAACTTTATCTATCCCATTTCAGATAGTCAGTGGGTTTCTCCTTTGGTAATTGTACCAAAGAAAAATGGTAAATGGAGGGTATGTATTGACTACCGAGAATTAAACAAAGCTACTCTTAAAGATCGTTTTCCGAGAATTCCAATGTACATGACTTTATGAGTTATGTACATGTTATTAGATTGTTTTATGTGCTGAACATGGGAATCCCTACCCTCAGCAATTATGATGAAAAGAGGATATATCATGATGTAATGTATTGTAAGATTGATGCAGGTGACTACTCCGCTTCGTTTCCAAACTCATCACAGTGTAAAGAATCTCAATCAAATGTTATTATTATTTGGATCTCATGCTTTAGGGGGTAATTGTTATAGGTGAATTTGGGCACCATTCCCAATGACTTGGTTAACTGTACATCATCTCCAGGACCAATGATCAAAGGTCTATCATTCCCTATCATTTCAGTTTCTACATGCCCTAAGACAAGAAACAAGACAAATCAAGCAAGAATTTCATCAAGCAAAGGTTTCCATGGTTTGAAGCTTATTATATAGCATATGAGAGCTCACCAACACAGGCTCTAAGGGGCCTAAGTGCGTTGCATATGCAGGTAGCCCTATGCAAGGCTGTTTTGCAAAGCACTTCCCGACATTCACAAGTGCGTTGGTCACATTGGGAGCGAAATTCTCATTGTTCTAGAATCTCCACTTGGCCAGTGCCTTCTAGAAGAGTTCACATGTGTCAAGATTTGGATCTAAGTGTCCATTTGACATCTACATGACTGGAAATATGTCTTGCCTATTTTTGGAAGGTTATTGATTGCAAAACAACCTACAGTTCATCTATAAATTGAGCACATATCTAAGTGCTTGAAAAGGAAGATTGGAGTAGAGAAATGCTGGAGGCTTTTCAATTGAGAGCTAGATTTGTGAAGCTTCTGCTGGAGAGATTTATACTGTGATGAGGCTAGGGAACGTTGCTGGAAGGTCACTTCAAATCAATCACTAGGTTGTAACCTCTCCTTCTATCATCAATAAAGAGTACTTCTTATTTTTCCCTATATGCATCTGTATTGGCTTTGATTTTCCATATTGCAAGATCTTAGTTGATGTATATGGTTTATGCTTTACTAATTTAGCTAACTAGCTTGAATATATATCTATATTATTCCATCTTCTGTTGTTTTAGTGTTCTTTCTTGTAGGAAGCATTCAGCTCACAAACCGCTTGAATTTGAAGCTACAACAGAAGTGACAGAAGGAGCCATTTGGAAGCGACTGAACAAGTAAGCCTCCAATCCTCTCTGTGTATTTGTTATGAGTTAGGAGAAATAGTCGTATAGTCTTTCACCTATTTTTCTAGACTAGCACCTATCTAGAGAAGCGTGATTTATCTGTAATTCACAATTCTGGCCCAACAGTGTCTGAGGAAACTATTTCCATTATTGTGGTATCAGAGCACCAATAATGCAGCTGATGTAAAGACCAGCTTTGCAGGATTTTGGGAAACTCCATTGAATTGATCAACAAACTAATTGTTATGCATTTTGACCAGTATTTTTTTAAAGGAAAACAAATTTGATGATTATTATTGATTTTAGATTTCTAAATCTGAAAATCAATTCTTTTATTATGATCCAAAAAAAAAAAAAATCTAAAATTCTAACGTGTCACTGTTTCATCCTTCGGCTCTAAAATTGACACACATGAAACCACATTCCGTTTAATCTCATCCAGTTTTTACATAACTCCAATCTGATGCTCAGAGAGAGAGTTATGACGATTTTCCCAAGGTCACCTCTTTGAGATGAAATTTGGGAGCCTGCAAAAAACCTAACATCCAAATGGGTTTTTTTTAAGCTTCTGAACCTTCGTAGAAAAAACTTTAGAGTGAAAATTTCACGATGACCTGTTTGAAGCAACAAAACCCTAGAATCCAAATCTATGATACCAAATGTTATGAAAACTGCTCCCAAAATAGACGAAAAGAGAGATCAATGCCTTAGAAATCAGCCACTTCGAGGGGGAAACCTCCTTTACATTACATAAATGAAAAATTATTGGATGACACAAATGAAAAAACTTCCTTTCTATATATAGGAGTCCATGGGGTCACAATATAATCATATCTGACCTAACAATAATAATGTAATGGCACAATAATAACAATATGGGGACTACATGGGTACAATGGGCTACACTAACAAAAATAAGGGACTACACTAGTAATATAGGTCCCTAACAAAAGAGGACAAAGGAGACTTATGTTTGGGCTTATTTTCACTCGTACATGCTAAAGAGGACTAGGGTTTTTGCATCAGACCTAGGGCATCCCTCTACAAGTTCGATCTTGAAGAAAGGAAGGCAAAGAGGTCAAGTGGAGGTCGCTAAGGGTCTCTCTAAAGCTCCAGAAGTTAGGGAAAAGGCAAGTGAATGTAACAGGAAGGGTATAGAATAAGATCAAAGCTCCCACATGTGGCAACAACAGTTACAAGGGGACTACAATTTCAGATCTGCAATAGGAGGCCGAGAATCTTACAATAGGAGGTGAATCTTGCAATAAGAGGTCGAATAAGTGCCACTAGAAGAGATTTTACTGGGTTTGACTAGATCAAGGTTGGAACGTCATCTCAATAGGTTGGTATTCATCTTGGAGGGTATTGGTCTCAGTCTTAAGGTCATGGAATTTTCTAATTGAAGAATGTATAAGGAAGAGAAGATATTTATAGGTTTTCCTCTGAAGAGGATATGCTTTGGCCCTGGCTTGAAACCTATATACTATGTCATTTCTCTTCTTTTTTTGGTAGTTGTTTGATGCTTCACACATATAATAATAAGTAAAAATTATAAAAAGTAAAAAGAACACATAAGTAGTTATCAAGTAAAAGAAAATTCAGCATAATCATTGCCCCGTTAAATTCTCAAAATGGTTTCATAGCTAAGGTTGGCTAAGGGCATCATGAATACCTCCAATACATTAAAGAAGTTCATCAAGAAGTGTTCAAAAGTAGAAAGTTATTTCAAGAAAGGCATCAAGGAACCATGGAGTCTCTTACTATCTTCAAATAAGGAAATAGTCAAGGAAAAGGATGAAGGTCTCTTCTCAGCACTCAATGTCACATTCTGAAACGAAAGCATTTGGGTAATTGATAATGGTGCATCCAGGAACATGACAGGACATCACAAACAATTGAAGACTTTATCTAATGGAAAATTGTCTTATTCAGTGGAACTTGGAGATAACAAGAGCTATCCCGTGAGAGGTTATATTGGATCAACTTCTATTGAGCTGGAGAATGGAAGCAACATTCAACTCAACAACATCCTATTGTTCCAAGTTTGTATAAGAAATTACTTTTCATTTCAAGTCTAGAGGATAAGGGTGGTAGAATAAATTTAATGGATGGACATTTTTTTGTATGGAGTAAAAAATCAAGTATAGATAATGCCAAAGTAATTGGTATTCAAGAAAGAAGACTTTACAGAGTGATATCTCCTCTATCTCAAGCCTTGGTTCACATTGAAATTAGCCCATATTCATTTAAATATCCTACCAACTCTAAGTTCCATAGTATATGTAACACCTAAACTAAAAGAATATTATGAAGGACTATGTAAGGGATGTGCATTAGGGAAGACTACCAAGAGTCCATTTGGAATCAGTGCTTCATGGTCAAAAGAAATCTTGGATCTCATTCAATCGATGTATGTGGCCTTATAATTCCTAAATCAATTGGAGTTCATCTATATTATTTCACATTCATATATGACCATTCAAGGAAGACCTCAGTTTACTTAATGAAAACCAAGGACGAAGTATTTACAAAATTTCAAGAATTGAAAGATGAAGTGGAGAACCTTACAAAAAGAAGAATCAAGATACTAATTTATGATAATGGAGGAGAGTACACATCCAAGGAGGTTATAGAATTATGTAACGAATTTGAAATTAAGAGGGAGATGATAGTCCCATATAATCTCGATCAAAATGGAGATGCAGAAACACTATAAGGAAAAGACCCTCTAGTGGATGTTTTTGAGGAACCCCTTATAAAAGTACCCCTGAAATCCGTTTCTAGCGGAGGTTACTAGAGGAGGTTGGCGGGTGGAGGTTTTTGCAGATGTTTTTCGTCTAGTGTGCTTATCATCCCAAACCACACTGATGCGTTCAACAATAGAAAGCACTAGTGCGCATAAAACATTTGCACACTGGACACCGTGTGCTCCCTACAAACCTACCCAGTGCGCCTTAATAATGTAGCGCATCGGTGCTTTACAAAGAGTCCACACCATTGCATCCTAAAACCCTGCGCCAAAACTGAAACCGCTTGGTGTGGTCTTAAGAAACCGCATCAGTGCGCTTATAAAATCCCACGCACTAGAACATGGTTAAATATAAAAAAAAATTATGGCCAAAAAATTGCATTTTTCACTTTTCTCAGTGCTCTAGAGCTCTCAAGTACCGGTGCGATTTATCCTTTTCTGAGCCGCCCTGACACTGGTGCTACCATAGCACCCATTGCACGCACTGTTGCTGTGCATTGACCACCAATCTCCAACTTGAATTTTGCAAAACGGTTGGAAATTTTCATTTGAAAATTCTACAGCCAATATGCCTCCTCGATGGCCAAATGTATAGGTATTTTTCTTGTTTTTCCATAATTAAGCTTTTTAGCAGATTAGAATTGTAAATAACCTTAAAATTAACCATTTAAAAAAAAAAAAAAAATTGTTTGTTTTGAGAAATAACTCCCTAGAGGTTTTTTGGGTCAAAACCTCCACAGATCAGGGCATGCTATTCAAGAAGGACTCACACAACCACACTTGTATGCTAAAAACTAGATATTATCATTTGTAGAACTCACCCATAGATCCTACGTTTGATGTAGATCCTGCGGGGTCCAAACCCCCAGCAACCCTTCTTCCTCTTCAACCTGGAAATCAAGAAGACACTTGCACGGAAATCTAGTTGTACAGCATATATCTTTCCTAAATGTCAGTGTAATCCATGTGCAACATCATATAAACAATAATGAATGTTTAATTAACAATCTTTGCACATATATAAGCAGATATTAACACGTGAATTCGGGAACAAGATGGTTCTTCTTCATTACGAACAGCATGTATAGTAATAGAAAGGTGGAGAGATCACCTGAATCCTTCCACGATCTTCGAATAGACCGTCCTCCGGATCCGTCCCGCCCTTGCCTCACTAAGATTCATTCAAGACTTGTGCACACGAGATGACATATAAGCTGATGAACATCTCCAGGAAACAAGGGTTTCCTGTAAAAATCTGGGAAGTGCAGGAGGCACGTGAAATCAGACTTGAATTGGGCTCCAACAGAATATAATTTCTATGATTTTTTCTCTCTCTTAGGCCATGCATATGAGGGGCTTTTATACTTCCTCAAAGTAGTTTCAATCAGTTGGAAACAGTTGGCCATGGGCTGGGGTGGTTGAATTACGGTAATAACCATCAACCCAGCCTCGAAAATAGGGAATTTTATTTATTTTTTAATGATTTTAATGGCATACATGGAAAAGTATCTCTGGACTCGCGTATACATGCGGAAAAGTCTAGGCATACCCGCGTATGGGATTTTAAACACTGTTTTTTATGAACTTTATCCAAGTCTGTGGGAATGGGTGCCCAAGGCCAAAGAGACAATCATGAATCACATAAGGATGAAAAATGATGCTATAACATTGTTGCGCAGTGCGCTCGAGCCGTTTGGCTCACACTAGTTCGAGGTGCTGGCTATAAATTTACAGGCCGCATTGCAACCGGTGCTAACGATATCCGCACCAGTTTTGGGGTGGTGCCAAAAGGTGCACCATTCTATTTTAAAATTAAAAAAAAGAGCAGTGTGGTCGGTTACCCGACCGCATCGTTGACCCTGTGGAATAGCAGCAATGCGGTGCGTTGACTTAAATATCTACCCCACAGCGGGTATTTTGTTAGTGCACCACATTCCAGCATTTCGACATGATTAACGGTGCGTCCTGTTAAAATACTGCACCGTTGACTATGTAATGATGTCAGGAGGGTGGTGCGTTGACCGAAATATACGCCTCGGGGAATATAGTTTGGTCAGCGCACCTCCCTCCCGACACGGTCCATAGTGAACGATGAAGTATTTTACCAGGCCGCACCGTTGAATTATGAACAATGCTAGGAGGGCGATGTGCTGAAAATTTCAGGTGCACCACCTCTGGTGTGCTGAATATTTTCTGGTGCACCGTCACCGATGCGCAACAAAAATAGATGCACCAGTACTAGTGCATGCCTGTTTTTGTGGTGCACCGACTGTTTTTTTTTTATCAAAAAAAATTATATATGTATATTCTTAAATACATGTCTCATTTAATAAAAAAATTGTATTTAATATGTCAATCGTTCAGAGACGTGAAAGGATAGAAGAGAGGGAACAACAACAACAGGCGGACTAGTATAACATGGTTCTCCTATGGGAGGCATAAGAGGGAGAGAGATGCGTACCCTCGCCCTATTACAGCAGCTACGTAGGGGATCCTAAGGCAGGTAGGCCTCCTCAAGTTCTATGAGGAGGCTACTTCCCTAAAGGG
Source organism: Pinus albicaulis (assembly GCA_034641835.2). Taxonomy (NCBI): domain Eukaryota; kingdom Viridiplantae; phylum Streptophyta; class Pinopsida; order Pinales; family Pinaceae; genus Pinus; species Pinus albicaulis. The sequence goes on along the minus strand of CM076578.1, from coordinate 332,285,014 downwards.
ACATGGTTTTTTTTTTAGACATCTTATCTGCAGGTGGAATGCCCACCTACAAGATTTCCTGGTTGATCCTAACTAGTGGTACGCGCCCACTGAGGAGGACATATATTTCATTACAGGGCTGTCGAGGAGAGGGGTGGATTTTCCCTCATTCCTAGAGGTTCCAGCTGGCTATCCATCATGAATTCACTTGGTGTACTCCCAGAGATACATTAGCACAGATATCAGGTCTCTAGAGGTTAGTTACGTATTGTTGCATTTGGTAGTGAGGAGGTGAGGTACCCCTCACTTCTAATTTTGACCATTTCACACAACACCAGCTATAGGAAAAGCATTAGTTTCCTGTTTCTATATTATGTTGATTCTTTAGTACAGGAGCCACGACTTCTCAAGTGGTCTACCATTTTTTTGCGACAATTCTGTACAACCTTGGATAGATGTCGTGATCATGCACAAGGGGGGGTCAACTTCCCTTTTCCTTCAGAGATTTTTTGTTTAATTTTTTGAGAGGTTTCCAAAGACGAGGCCTACTTTTGTTCGACAGCCTTGTAGGCCAATGTTGGAGGCACAAATTCACATGTGGGGACATGTGATTCCTAAGAGGGGCGAGACTAAGTTTTCCGCGAGGATATCGCATGATGCACTGGAGTTTCTACCCAATGTTGACGAGCATCCCTTCGTTATGGTACCCTGTCCTTATGATGGTTTGGATTGGCGAGGGTGTGCCAACATCCTCTTCACATATGATGAGTTTCCGGATGATAGAGGTAATATTACTATTTTATTTAAATTTATTCTAACATGTTCTTTAACTTGTTTTTATTAAACTGTGTAATGAAATTGTCTAATTATTGTTGTGTACTTGTATATATTTTGCAAACATTGGGTATTTTAAGGGCGAGGACATGCCAGCGCCACCACATGATTGAGGTGTGGATCCTGATGACGATCAGGATATGCTAGATGTCGAGGATCATCAGGAGGCCAGTGAAGAGAGACCTGCTCCTGCTGGTGTGTTAGTACTGCCTTTTGCTAGGTGCAGTAGGCTCGATAGCAGATTGAGGATGGAGTTGGGTGACCAACTTTGTGCATTGATTGTTGAGGCAGGAGTCAAGCCCGCTACTATGAGAGACGTGCAGGTCAATGGTAGGATGGTACATATGTGAAGAGGCATGCCGCGTGACATGTACAACCTGATGCAGCATGTCGTAGGAGATATGACCTTAGTTTCATGGCTGAGGAGGACCCTTGCACGTTATAGGCGTGGTCGCGATGCAACATGTGATTGACAGTCCATGAGCAGTGCCGACGCATCATCTGATGATATTGATCTGGGGAGTGATCATCTTTCACCTCACACCGTGCCAGATGAAAAACCTCCACTAGCATCGAGCAGCATTCATCATGGAGAGCAGGCTAGACCATCGGCCACATTGAGTCAGTAGCTTGCAACATCCAGTAGTACTCATAATCATGAGTACGCTGGACCATTGACCATGTCGAGTCATCACGATGAGCAGCCGACAATTTTTCTTGATTAGCATGAGGCATTAGAAACAAATCAGCAGGCACGTGATGATCAACATGTATATGAGCTTGTCGAGGCTACACCATTTACTAAGCAGGTCTCGACTAGTACTGCTATTGATGATGCACCACCATCTGATATATGACATTTATATTACGGTTTTATATTTTTGACATTATTCAGTTATATATATATATATATATATATATATATATATATATATATATATATATATGGTCCATTTATTTTATGTTCATGTTGCAGTTGTACTTAATTTACATGTTGGTGATCATCATGATGCGTATATTGTTAGGTCATGTTAGATATGTTCATTTAATGTGCAACTTGTAGATAGATGTGTATGTGATAACAGTTATTTCACATGAGATGAACATTTGATGTTTGTGTTGTGATGATGTTATACAATGCTAATTGTGTTTTGTTAGATGATCATGATCACGATGATGTTAGCGAATTTGAATGTGTTTTTTAGTCGAATATGATGTTTGTACGATGGTTACCATGATCGTGATGTTTATTAATTAATTTAATATTAAATGATTATGATATTGTAAAATTGTAATATTTGTAATTCTAATTGTATGTAAAATTCTAGAATTGTAATTGAATTGTATATATCTAAAACTGTAAAATTGTAATTGTAAAATTCTAAAATTGTAATTGTAATGGTATATATGTAAAATTGTAAAATTGTAATTGTAATTGTAAATTTTAAATTTGTAAAATTGTAATTGTATATATGTAAAATTCTAAAATTGTAATTGTAATGGTATATATGTAAATTTGTGAAATTGTAATTGTAAATTTTAAATTTGTAAAATTGTAATTGTATATATGTAAAATTCTAAAATTGTAATTGTAATTGTAATTGTATGTGAAATTGTAAAATTGTAATTGTAATTGTAATTGTAATTGTAATACTATGTAAAATATTTATAAAATTTTAATTGTATTACTGTGAAATGATTGTAATTGTAAAATTGTAATTGTATGTAAAATTGTAATTGTAATTCTAATTCTAATTGTAATTCTAATTGTAATTTTAATTTTAATTGTATGTAAAATATTTGTAAAATTTTAATTGTATTAATGTGAAATGATTTTAATAAAATTTGTAAATTTGTAAATTTGTAAAATTTTAAATAATTGTAAAATAATAAATCTAGAATAATATGAATTTTTGTAACATTATAAAGTTTAGAAAATAATGCAAATAAATTCATGTATTTTAGAATTATCATTATTTTATTATGATCTTACGTACAAAAAAAAAGAACTTTATACATTATGTCATTGTTTTTTAGATCAACATAATTGCAAATTATCAAGTGAAATATTGATTTTAACATTAACACAATGCAAATTACCAATTAATTCAAAATACATATTATAATGCTTCGAAAACCCCATCTTAAAAATTATAAATATTAATGAAATAACACATGTACCATATCACTCTCGGTTCTCATGATCACCCTTATTATCTTCTAGCTCACATGGCATGATAACACTATCGTTCTCAAAAATATGTTTTGATCTAGGGTCATGTCTCAATACGAACCACCAATCCCTATCCAACACATTTGGCTTAAAAAGCACCTCGTTGCAGTGTTTGGGGAAAACATAGGGCTCCTTAGCTTCATCCCACATCTTTCTAGAGTTGATACATATCAGCCTACTATTGTGATATTCCTTTACATTATTCTGATCAAAGGTGTCACACCACTTGCACCTAAAAATAACACATTGGAAAGAACATAAATTGACTTCAATGATCTCTTGTATATTTCTGACGTAACCTAATGTCCATCATACTAGGTTTTCATCACAGTGGCTAGATCGATTAGATTGATCGAACTCAACTTCCACTCCACAGTTTTGTGTGATGTTTCCAGCATTGACATTTTCTGTGCGAAAATGGTGTCCATATGCCCACATAGATGGGAACAAATACACCTATTATAAAAATGTTAAAAAAATCATAGTGTCATGTGTCTTATAATAACCCAATAGTTAACATATGAAATATAGATGTAATTACATTTGAAAGGTGCATTATTAAGTTCCAAATGTATATATAAATTAAATAGATTATTACCGAGTTGCTGCACCCAATCCCTACATTTAGTGGATCCTCTTCAGCATGCGTGTAATGACCGGTTGCACCGTATTTCTCTTCGACTTGGTCAGCAACCCAACTGTTGGGGCATATTTTGGCATATTTTCTTTTAAATGGTCGGGATATGGCACACTTCTACCATTCAACTATTTGAATTATTTCCTGTCACTATCCCATTTCATCCTCTTTTGTTCGTACAATGTGACCCATGGTTGCGTCACTACAAAATTGTAAAGAACGAATTTGTTGATTGCTTCAATTTCTGCATTCGCTGATGAAATCAAACCGACATTATATAGTACATAGAGATAAAATTATACTTCGTATGTAGACTTCGTACTTCATCCTTGAATTTTTCGAGCCATGTATCCTTTATATGCTTCATGGTTATTGAATCAATTGGGATTCGCATAACTCCCAACTCACTTCTGTGTGAGGCATGCCATCCCTGCAACATAGCTAATTCTTTGCAACGAAAGACCCTTTGAATCCTTGTGATTATAGGCATGTGCCTCAATATCTTAAAAGGAGGACCAATACGCGAGTTACCCTTATTTTTTGATTTATCATACTTGTCATGCCCATATTTCAGACATATCTCTTTGTCTGCATTTTCTCGTCTATATTGAATACAATCATTTGGACATGCATGATATGATATGTACTCAACAATTAACATTTTCAACAATTTATTTGCCTCTTCACAGCTACCGGGCAAGACATTATCACTCGAAAGAACCTTATCTTTGAATAACCTGTAGTTGGTGATCATGGAAAAATTTATTAATAAATGTACATTAATGTCGATATAATTATTAACGTTCATAAAATTTACCATTTGTAATTTTCATTGTGTACTGATTATATTTCTCAAATTTATATCAGGGAGGAATTTATGGTAACTTAACTCAAAATTTCCAAGAAACATGCATTTGACAAGACAAACTTTCCTTTCAAGTTGTATAGTAACATCATTGTCCCCAACTGGGTAGAATTTGACTGATTGGCAGGTCCAAAGAGAAGGGTGGTGAAAGCAAATTTAAGGCTTTCGAAAAATGTGTCAACGATATGAGCATCATCCCCTAGCTGATCATATTTTTGGAATGCATCTAACAACATTGTCTCCATGAGATTTTTATCCCTTAAGTAATCATCCATACCAACCTCTATTTGATTGCCTCCATTGCGAGCTTGTGAAGAACTACTATTGTTGTAGTCATTCCTAATTGGTGAATCTGGATGTAGCAGGAATTGAATCAGTGGTTGATTTAACCATTCTTGGTATCGTTCCTCTCCTATTTTTTCTCTTAATTCAATCTTTTTTCGATTTGACATTCTTGTGGGGTGCAATGAAAAATGGTAGGTAGGTCACCCATCATCACTAGAATCCTAATAATTTAAAAAAATATATTTGAACATGATTAGTACAAAATATATGATATCAATTAGTAAGCACGTTGACAATATTGCATGATTAATTGGTTTGACATTGAAATAATTGCATTAATAAATATACCAAACAATTATAATTATTACCATCATTTTCCTAGGATTGTGGCTAGAAGATGCAATATTATTACAATTGGCAGGGTGAAGTGGCTGTCCATTTTCATCTACCAAATGTGCCTTGCGTTATGCTGCTCCTGATAAGAGCTTCTGACATTTTGGAGTTGTTTGAATATTTTGTGCATCTGAACTTGATTATGAATATGCATGAACCTGCAAATTTGTATACATTATAAATTTAATTAAGCTGTGAATGATTGACATGGATAAAAAACATAAATTCAATTAGATAATGAAAATATAAATAAAATCTCAAGTAAATATTACGTCTCAAGATGGATAAGGAGAACTCCGCAATGGAATTTGAGAAATATTATGGAACGAGATGGATTTTGAAGAATTGTCCATTCGATATAATTATGAAATTTTCTCCTTACATTTGAGAAAAATCAACAATAAATTTTGGTGTACACACCTAAAAGTAATTTCGGTGCCTTAAAAATTGACTTCTTGTAATCAGTACCAATGTACAAATAACAGCACCAGAGCGTTTTAGTTACTGCGTACCGGTGACATGTTATCAATGGGCACACTGGTGCGGTGCGATTAAGTGACACACCGGTGACGAATAACTGCAAATAAAAAATTGGCAACTCTATTTTCTTTAAGTGAAAAAAAGCGGTAAATTGAAAAATGGGCAGCAAATTATTTTCGAAAATCTAATTTTATAAAACAATTCTTTAAATACTAAACACTTTTCATTATTTCACTATTTTTGCAAAAAAAATCAGCCAGATATTTGCAAGAGACATACCTGGATCAAGAGAGAACGAAAGCACTATGGAGCAGCAAAATACGTTCGAATAGAAGTATTTAGACAATCAGAATTCCAAACCTCTAGTGATTCAAACTTTGTAGCATAGAATTTCAAACAATCTCCTGATTAAATTTTATTGTTTTTTTACTTTTTTCTGCAGTTTTTTTACACAGTAAGAAAAAAAATTCAATTTGTTTTTCATTTTCAAAAAAAAAAAAAAAATCCATTTTTACCCTAAACCCTCCATTCTTTTTGTTTCTAGCCTTTCTTCTCCGTGTTTCTATGATTTAATAATTAGGGCTTTTAATTTTAGATTTATAGGGTTTTTATTGCTATATATAGGCCTATGACATCCAACCCATGGGACTACTTGCATAGTCGGAACCCAATCCATGTCGGCCCTTACGTGAATTTTTGAAAAAAAGAACTTTTTTTATCAATGCGCCTACCGTAACCTAACGCACTAGTGAGCTGGATTATCCCAACGCATCGCGAAAGTACTGTGTGATAAGAAATTTAAAAATATTTTTTTTTATCAGTGCGCTATATGTAAAATAGGGCATCGGTGTGCTATTTCATTATGGCGCACCATGCACGTGCTATTTGACAAAAAAATGTTTTATTGTGTTAATCAGTGCACCATGTAACATATAATGCATTGCACTGGGTCTCCTAGTGGATAGAGAGCACCGTATGGTGGTCCCTTGTTTGCGTAGGGTGTTTATGCTACAAAAACTAACACTTGATGATTTTTATTATTTTTTCTGTGTTAATCGGTGCAGTGGTTAACATGTAACACACCGGTACTCCTTGTTGACATAGAGCACCGTACAGTCTATTATACTGTTTTGGCGATGCATTTATAAGACCCCCACGCACCGAATTCGATGCGTACACCATGAATGGTGCACGGGTTTCTTGAGATTTTTTGTTTACCTGAAAAGTTGACAATTTATTTATAAAATATATTAATGAATGATATGGTATAGGTTTCATATTGATAAAGAAATTTCTGACAAGAGATCAAGTAACAAAATTACTGATAACACGCCAAGAAAAGAAAAAAATGCAAGTTCTTTGTAAATTCTTTACAAAAAATATTATTTTTGAACTATATGTAAGTTTAACTAATATGTATTGTTTACTATGTATCATGCAAAGCCACAAAATGACGAAGCACGATAAGATTATTTCCGATCTAGGACCAAAAGAGCATAAAATCTTGATGGAAAAATTGCAAAAGGATGAATAAGGTGAATGAAAAAATACTATCAATCCAATATGAGTTTCCTTTTTTAATTTTCATTAATAATATACTTAAAATTATTAGATAACATGTGTCAAACAATTTATTAATTCAGATCTGTTTAATGTTCTATGCAGACCAACAACTCAGAAAATGAATGTTTTTCTAAGAAAAGAAAAAAGATAGAACATGCAAATGAAAATGAATTGCTCCTTAGCTCATCTAGAGTGGTGCTGGAGGTTATTGAAAGGGGGAAAAACTTTTACAAAAGCTTTAGGGATCTAGTGGAATGAATGTATAGAAGTTCTTTCCACCTACAATACAAAAATTAATCCAATGATTCCAAGAACCAAATTTTATCTATACTACAGGAAGAGCTTCTAGAGAATTGGTCAATGAGACATGTCATAATTTTAATAGCAAAACCGTACAACAACAAAAAAGAAGGAATGAAAAAGTAATATTACTTTAAATGTTTATTTGGAATTGTTTATAAATATCACTTTTGTTATATTTACTTTTCATATATCAATATAAAAATTAAATATTTTATTGTCATGTTACATTTTCACGAAGATTATGAAAATCTCAAAAAATGAACGAGCTAATATCAGAAATATACCAGTAGGAATTTCCAAAAAGGTGTACAAGGAGATGGTCAAAGAAATGGACAAAATTGTGTTGCAGGAGGAGTCATATCAACAACAATGTGCTTCAAATGTAAAATATAATCATTGAAAATTTCAATCATTAGGTACAATAAATAAACAATTTAGCATTAAATATTAATTTTCAAGTATTTTCTTGCAAAAAAGAAAAGAAAATGGAACCCATTCAGCACATAAAATAGGACGACAAGGAAGAAAAGGGTTGATATCTAAGTTTGTGAGTAATTATTACTTCCTTATAACAACTTAACTAGATTTCATTTTTATATTTTTTAAGTTGTTTTACAAAAATAATCATTAAATGTCTTCAAATGGGTGCTAACATACAAAGAATAACTATCACACGAAATGATTGAGATTGGGTTAAATATGGGTTGTGAGTATATGTTGGCATATCAGAAATTAATTGTGGAATTTGTAAGCATCTATCGATCCTGTTTTACTTAGCTTCATCGATAACTAATAGAACAAAAAAATATTTTATATTAAATATATGATTTGTTATGGGGTATGAAACTTGCAGGAAACAAAGTATGGAACTGTGCCAACAGATGAAATCTCGAAATATGGCATACTACATGGTTTTGAAAGAATGTGTATAGTTCATGAGTCAATTGTTGCTATGGTACATCATTTCTTTTCGATTTACATTGATGTATATTATTTAATATTTCAATTTTCATTATTCTCACCAATGTATATACACTCATTACAGTTTATTTTTTATATTTGTAGATGGAAGGTGAAGAAGAAGAAAACAATCAACATCGTGAACAGAAAATTCCTGAAAATAACCCAAGTCATGGAAATAGCTCTAGCAGCGACATCAGTTCAAGCGAAGAATGATGATCACTATGTTTGGATATCAAAGCAAGGCGTTGAATTTTTTGAAATATTTGTCTGTGAATTTAGACATTTTGTTAAATGTAATGGACATAGTGTCCCAAATAAAAGACAAAGGGATACCAATAACTGTCCCATTTTTTATGAAAAAGACTGTCTTATATATATATATATATATATATACTAATTTATTCTATTTTGTTCTCCATTATCGTTGTGAAATGTAGCACCACTGATTAAATTTTTGGATGATTAAATATTATAATGAAGAGATGTGAAAAACTGGTGCGATATTTCTCAGTAATGATATGATATTTTCGGGGACGTTTGTCCAAAAACAATGGTGTCCTCTGTGATGTTTTTATTTTTTCTCAATTTCTTGTTTCGGAAAAATTAATTAATTAAGTGAAGGCTGCAATAGTAATTTTCTTCAGTATTTACAATAAAATATCATCAATTACATGTAGTTTAATAACAAGTAAATGAAGTAATTTTAGTTGGCTGCAATAGGATTCTGGATTTGGAATTTTAATATGGTATCAGAGCACTGCAGGTGAAACAAGAAGAGCAGAGCCAACACCGAGTAGAAGGTTGAATAACTGCAGGAGGTAGCAATTCCAATCCCCAGAGGGATTGCACAATGCATGCTAGGAGGGTTAAATTTTCGAGGAAATTCTCTCTTTAAGTGATTCAAAAGAGAGGAAGGGCTTCAGATCAAAGTTTTGTCATGTGAGAGGGAGAAACACTGAGCCTCAGCATTGAAGAAAGTGTTGGTGGGACGCAGTTTTCTACAGGAAACCTTTTTTTGGGCAGAAAGTCATCAGAAGAAAGAGAAGAAGCACAGTGAGGGATTTTTTCCTCAGTAGAATTCCTGCCAAGAAGTATGTTTTCTTATTGGTTGAGAAAGAGCAGTAAGAAGAAGAGAGGAGCAGTTCGACTTTAGTGGCAGATATGGCAGGTCACGGGCTTCGAGATCAGGATCGGTTAGAGAGATCCTCCAACTATGTGATCTGGAAGGAGAGAATTACATGCCATCTAGATGCATATGATCTTAAGGCTTTCATGGATAGTACGATAGTTGTGCCTACATATCGAAATCCAATGAAGAAGTACAAGGATGAGATGGAGAAGGCTTAGAGGCTTCTCCTAGATGGAGTAAAGGATCACATAGTGTCCCACATATCCAACAAGGATACAACTAGGCAGATGTGGGAAGCCATTGTAGCGTTGTACGAAGGATATTTCAAGAAGCAGAAGATGTACTTAGAGAAGAAACTGAGGGAGACACAGATGTAGAAGGGGGAGAGTATATATCTATTTCTCTCGAGGCTTCAAGAAACTCATGATCAACTCATAGTTGTGGGGTCCACCCCTCAGCCTACCGCAACGGTAAGACTAGCCCTCAATGTAGTCATACAGGAGTGACATTTCTTTGTCCAGAGTATTATGGGCAGAGAAAGACTACCTAGCCAAGAGGCGATGTGGACTTCTCTTCAACAAAAAGAGCTAAGGAGGGACATAGTCAAGTTTAAACTTGATGGTAGTAGCAATAGTGGGTCAAAGAAAATGAGGAGGAGGAGAATGCAGCCCTTGCATCTAAGGGAAAAAAAGAGTAGCGTTGACGGAAAAAGGATTTTGTGATGGTGTGTTTGGAACATGAATGTACCAAATCACACTTGCTTAAGAGGGGTGGATTTTCCCTCTTAAGTTATTGGTCATAGGTAGAAAATAGATGGAGTCAAGAAAGTTAGTGGAACATGTTAAAACATAAACATAATAAATAGAGAAATAGCATGCATATTCAAACATAAAAACTAAACTAAAACTAAAACAAATAAAAAAAAAGCTCTAAATAGAGTCAAACAACTTCAATAATCCAAACGACGGCGCTTACGTCCCCTCTTATTGAGTGCTAGTAGGAAATGAGGATGAAACTTTAACCCACTTTCCAAGGGGCCCTTGGAACTATGGAGCTCCAAGTCCCGATGCAAGGATTTCTTTACTTCTAATCTGCCTTGGCGCAAAGTCTCCCTCTCTCTACTATGGTCGACTGGAGTTGTTGGATGGCCAACAACTAAGTCCCCTCTATCTCTCCTCCAGATCACACATTACTAGTATTTCTTGGAGTAATTATGGCCAGCATAACAATGTGGTCTCATATTGTTCATCCCTTGGTGGCCTTTTATAGGAGAATTCAAATCCTCCTTCCCTCTCTTCGTACATTGTGTATGGTGACCCAAGAGAGGAGGGTGATTCCATTGTGTGCTCCTTTGAGGTCCTAAGAAGGTTTGGGCGGCCTCAAGTGTGGGATCAATGTCATAGAGTGTGCCTTGTGGTCCTGGAAAGTGACTCCTACCACTCTTAAGACCGCGCAGCTTTTTGAGGAAAAGTCACTCAAAGGAATGCTTATCGAAGAATTATGCACGCAAAGGCACATTTAACTGGTTTCTTCTGTGCACAATTTAATTTTTCCTTCAGACCTTAGAGATTTTTAAATACTTCAGATTCTATAATGTCTCTCAGCCTTGTAAATATTTCTGCCTGACATTAAATAATGTCATCTTTGCTTGTCCGATTTTCCAGTGATAACAATTTCCCCCTAATGTGTGAGGTTTAGGAAGAACTGTGTAGCTGAAATACATTATAGTTTCTTTTCTGTGTATTGTGTGGAGAGAGAGAGAGACATTCATGTAGCTCGGAGTTGGAGACACCTTGCACTGGGTCGAAGAGTGACCATGTCCTGTGGGAACCCTACAAGCAATGGTATAATACAATATATACAAATTTTCTATGAGGCGGGTATGTCCCATGCTCGTGATGCTTTGGCTAGTTAAACAAATCTATTTGACAAATAGATATTCTGTCTATGTCACTAGTATGGTAGTGATCTATTGGTTGATGACAACGATTGGTGACACCCTAAGGGGAATATTTTATTTGACTATGGGTGGAAAGTGGTACCCATATGTGTAAACTTGGTATGGCATATAAATGCGCATTGTACGCATAAGCAATGGCTGGGACCTTCCTGTGTAAGCATTGCTGAAAGAGACACTTATAAAGGCATGAGTCTTCAACAAATTTAATCAAAGTGCAATGGTTGTAAGGTACAATACCATATTGACATGAACACTTGTGTTGTAGTGAAATGTTACGAGAATTGATGACATCTATGGGCAATGATGTCTCTTATAGTGCCACCTGAGGATTCCCTTTTTGTGGAGAGGGGTGATCCAAGGTACCACTTCATTTTTGGAAAAGAGGTTTTGATGTCGACAAAAAGGAAGCCTCAACCGAACAAGGAGATCACTGATACAGAGGATCGAGATCCTGGATGTGATGGGTTTAACGTAGGCATGATGGTGAGGGGTGACTGAAAACTGATGATGGGGTTCAGTGGCCTAAGGTCAGAGTATAAAAAGCATCTTGGCGGAAGTCATAACTATTTCTAATGTGGAAATCCCTGAAGTCGGTAGGAATTCCAGGGTGGGTATAAACTACTTATGAATGTCATGGTGGCTTTTGTATGAGGGTGTGATACTCCAACCAAGGGTGACTAGGGACTGCCATGGGAGAAAAAATGAATGGGTGGGTGGGGGACATAGTGCGCCATTTGCGGTCTTTGTACACTTACCAAAATAATAAAATAATGGGGTTTGGTTTGTATAAAACACATAGATGGGTGCCCTAAAACATAAAATTTTTCACTCACTGATGATGTGAGGAAGGTGTTTTTCTGAGGATGGGGGCCCCATTGGTTGTTCTCATGTGTGAGGTTGATGAAGCGGATGAAAAAATATCGCGGATGGGTTATGCTAATGGAGGTATGGTAGGAAAAATGTGAGGCGCAATAGTGTGCTTTCAATCTGCTTGCACAACATGGTCGTCTGGGAAAGGCTTTTTTTTTGTATGGTAAAACTTGACTTGATGCATGGCAAGTGAATGGGCATGAGGTGCTTCCCAGACTATAGTGGTATGGCCATGGCGTCACTTTTGTTGTGATATATGGTCTACTTTGGGTGACAAGTGCCATGGGGGGGAGGCTATTCCGACCATCGAGGATGCTTATCATGTGCAAGGTGAGGTGATCATAAACATGGCTAGGTGTGTGGAACCTATGGATGATTTCTGATGGAGAAATGATGTCAGGATATGCAGAGTTTTTTTGGACTCTATCATGTTGGGGGTAGAATGATACCTACTCTTGTAACTTTCATTGGATGGAGCTACGAATGGTTTGCATAAAACCTGAAAAGAACAAAGACCCCAAGTGAAATCATATTCTTTATTCAAATATTTATTTGAAAGACATGTGCTTAAAAAAGAAGATGAGAGAGGGCATACTTGCCGGCGCAGATTTTTTTTTTTTTGCGGTGTGAATGTGTGGCTAGTACCCTTGGGTGTTATGGAGTGTTGATCACAGTGATGATTTCGGTCTGGTGATTGGCCATTTTGAACTTTCGTTATGGTCCCCCAAATTTTCTAAAAAGGGTGACATATAGACGAATATGGCTCAATTCAGTTCATTTGTGTCTATTGAGTATTAAGAGGTCAGAGGCTTTTGCGGAGCAGTTCTTGTCGTCGTGGTCAGCCTGAGCACCCAGGATTAGCGATTTTTTAGCCAGGCAAGCTCCATGACATCCTGCAACTTAATTTTTTCAGTGTATTGGTGCTGGGGTTTGTACAATATGGGTTTTTACAGATTCTAGGTCAAATTTTACCTTGACCACGCAGGCGATCGAGGTACAGGCGCGCCTCTTGCGTGAAAAAACTAGGTTTTGCACGCATTTAGCGTGCCTATGCTAGCTTTAGGCACACCTTTGGCATGTCTATGAGAAGGATAGGTGTGCCTTCCCCGCGCATGTCTCAAGAACAGGCGTGCACAGAGCCGAAGCTGTTTTTGCCAAAAATTTTGTTTGTTTTTTGGTGTTTTTCGGTGTGGCTGATGTGTTCCTATTTTGATGACAGGATGTTGTGGAGGGAGAGGTATTGGCCCAAGCTCCATGCTACCTTAGCTGCTAGTGGTCAAGTGCGCCAACAGTTGGCGAGATGGGGTCTCCTTAAATTTCTGGAGAATGACATTCTTCGATCATAGGATCAACTTTTGTGCTACCTGATCCGATGCTGGAATAGACGACGCAAGGTGATGGTGCTACATGGGTGTGACCTTACTATCCGTCCTGAGACGGATATCTATTTTTTGACTGGGTTGCTACCTCAGGGTGAGGTGCTTCGACATCCACTTTACTCTGGGAGGGTGAATCTTGAGCGGTTCCGGGCACGTCATTGTGGCAGGGCACCCCTTATGGAGGGGTGTATATCTATTGCTATAGTGACGAACTTGGCCGAGTGGTGTGCTTTAGCATCCATTATGAGGCTAATGAGATCATCTATCCTCATCAGGCATCCGGTCTACAGATCAGTTTCTTGCATCAGCTGAGGGCCAAGCACTCCTTTGACTTTTCCCATTTCTATTACGATAGATGTTGGCACAACTTTCCAAGGTACATGATGGATCGAATCTGTTTACTTATGCCATCATCCTATGCATCATCATGTGTGAATGGGTGGTGCTACTGAGACCTATGGTGGTGATGCCTATTTGGGGGCCATAAGAGCCTTGCATGAGGAGGTGGGCTCCCGTGATGCCTCGAGGAGGTGGTGGTAGGGTGGGGCGTTACTGGAACACCACCACTGACGATTGGTTTGAGGCCAACCCTCAGATGTTTCTACCATTCCCTTACACTAGGATGGACTTCCAAGGAGATCGAGACATGGGTCTTCCTGCTGGATACAATTGGGGGCCAACAGGTATGTATTTGTATTTTTTGTATTTTGAGTATTTATGTTTATATGTGTATTATGATGACACTGACATAGTTTTGGTTACTCTTGCAGATGTTGGCGAGGTTGGTCGTCTAGTGGCTCAGTTGGTTGGGAACTAGTCGATTCGGCGACCTCTAAGAGCTCTCGGGGGGCAGGGAGGACCTCCTACATAGCCTCTGGGTGGAGCACCAGGTGGTGAGGTTGGCCCCTTGGAGGAGGGTAGTAGCTCCGCTACTGTTTAGACTGTTGTTGAGTGAGCTTGTGCTGATGCAACAAAGGCTCATGTTGCTGAGCTAACCGAGCAAGTGGCAGCTTTAGAGGATGCCTGGGGTCGAGTGGATCACTTAACCAAGGGGATGCCTACTTGAGGCTTTCTAGATGACCTTGAGGATGTTTGGCTAGAGACCTTGATGGCCCGGGAGAGGGGCTATCAGCCAATTTTACGTCGAGTGGCAGTCTCCATAGTGATGGTGGTTCCAGAAGTGGTACCAGGAGTGGTAGTGGGTCCAGGTGCCCCACCTGGGGAGCACCATCCTACAATATTTTTGTACACGGGGAAAGCACCCATTATGAGGATGCTTCCCCTATTTTTGTCGACTTGTATATGTGTATCTTTTGGGCTAACGGTGGGTCAGAGACACTATTTTTTGTACTCAGATACATACATTTTGATATATATATGCAAGAGATATTTTTTGTGGCTCTACATGGTGTGCCCCCTATTTCTGTTTATGGATTATGTTATGCTAATGGATATCTATGTTTTCTATGTTTTTTTTTCTTATGTATGATGGTTTATCCAAGATGCATTCCAATTTAGAATATTGTTTTCTATGTGATCAGCTGTTTGGTTTTGACTCCTTGGTACATGTGTAAATGTAATGTAGTAAAATTGTCTACTTAATTGTTTTGCACGCAAGTATTTTCTAAATAGATGTGGGTTTCTTGTCTCAAATTTTTGGTTTAACTGCGACACTACTAACTGGGAATCAAGCTAGATATGTATATGGCGTATGCCTTGATGGAGGGCATCAGACATTAGTCTGATAATAGCGTCATATTTTTCCTGATTCTTTGTTTTTGAACCGATACAAACACCACTGGTGCAGAGTGGTGTTCGGTCAAGGTGATAGATAACCCAGGCGGCTACTGCTAAACTTTGAGACCATCACGATGAGCCATCGACAAATCCGAAGTAAGGGTCGGATTGGTGATCCATTGTGACACTCAAGCACACTTTGTAACAAGTCTTTTGGTCAAAAATTTAAAGTGGTTTGGTTTGAGTACATTGACTCTAGGGTAGGGCCTTCTTGGCCTCGGAAATTAGTCCGATAATAGCGTCATATTCTGCCTGATTATTTGTTTTTGAACCGATACAAACACCATTGGTGCAGAGTGGTGTTCGGTCAAGGTGATAGATAACCCAGGCGGCTACTGCTAAACTTTGAGACCATCACGATGCTCCATCGACAAATCCGATGTAAGGGTCAGATTGGTGATCCATTGTGACACTCAAGCGCATTTTGTAACAAGTATTTTGGTCAAAAATTTAAAGTGGTTGGGTTTGAGTACATTGACTCTAGGGTAGGGCCTTCTTGGCCCTGGAAATTAGTCTGATAATAGCGTCATATTCTGCCTGATTATTTGTTTTTGAACCGATACAAACACCATTGGTGCAGAGTGGTGTTCGGTCAGGGTGATAGATAACCCAAGCGGCTACTGCTAAACTTTGAGACCATCACGATGCTCCATCGAAAAATCCGAAGTAAAGGTCAGATTGGTGATCCATTGTGACACTCAAGCGCATTTTGTAATAATTCTTTTGGTCAAAAATTTAAAGTGGTTGGGTTTGAGTACATTGACTCTAGGGTAGGGCCTTCTTGGCCCTTATGGGTAGAATTTCTTAAGGTAAGGGCCGTTGATGGGGTTGCTGAGGCGTGTTCTGTTTGGTTCAGTCAAGATGTATGCCCCCTTGAGGAGGCACTGTTTTATGATGTAGGGTCCTTTCCACAAGGTTTCGAAATTTCCTGGCCCTAGGGCTTCTTTTGCGACATCGTAGCGGAGGACTACTTCTCCCTCACTGAATGAGCGAGGGTTGATGTGGCAGTCAAACAATGATTTTAACTATTTCTTGTGGGCCTCGTTGTGTTGCAGCGATTGTCATCGGCTTTCATCAGCAAGCTCTAGTTTCAATAGACGTTGTTCTAGAGGCTAGGTATCATCAAGGAGTTCGATGGTGACATGTAAATTCGGGATCTTGCGTTTTATGGGAATCATGGCTTCAACCCCGTATACCAAGCGGAAAGGAGTGAAACTAGTGGACGTTTTCATGGCGGTGCGGTATGCCCATAGAGAAGAGAAAATCATATGGTGCCATTTGGTTTTATGGTTATTCACCATGCATTATAGCATAGTTTTGAGGACTTTGTTCACAATTTCTACCTGTCTATTGGATTGGGGGTAGTATGGTGATGCAAATTCATGGGTGAATCCGAGGTAGTGGGATAGCTCCTGGAGCACTTCATTCTTGAAGTGTTTCCCATGGTCGGAGACTAACTCCTTGGGAACACCGAACTGAGAAATCACGTGGTTAAACAAAAATCTAGGGGTGGTTTCTGCAGATTTGTCATATCTGGGCATGGCTTCTGCACACTAGGTGAAATAATCGACAACCACTATGATGTATTTATGATTGTTGGATGATGTGGGGCTGCAAGTCATGAAGTCGATTCCCCATTTAAAAAAGAGGCTGACGACGATGACAAGGTGTAGAGGAGCGGGAGGGGCTCTTTCTTTATGAGTGAAGCACTAGCATCGCTCGCATCTCTTGACTACCGTAATGCAATCACGAAACAGTGAAGTCCAGAAATATCCTACCTGCACAACTTTTTGGGCGGTGGCCATCTCAGAGAGGTGGCCACCGCAAGCTCCTCCATGGCAATCATTAAGGGCTTGTTCCACTTGGTCATGAGTAAGGCATCAATGTAAAATGGTGTTGAGGCCCTGTCGATGGTGAATGCGTCGATGGTCGTCTCAAGTGAGATGGGGTCTAAAATTTTGGGTTCGTAGGAAGAGGAGAATATCTCCATACCAACGGTCATCAGTTGCTATAAAGAAGAGATGTTCATATGGTAGAAAATCATTTACTGGTGATCCCTTGGTATCTCTTGGGAGCTCCGTAATGAACTCTGCTAAGATAAGTGCCTTTTTGCTTTTAGGGGAGTGAAACTGTAAGTCGTATTCTTTTAGAACGAGGATTGAGCAGGCATACTTATGGCTCATTAGGCGATGCGTGAGCAGACATTTGATGGGATTAATATCCATGATGACTGTAGTGGTCTTTAAGATGATGTAGTGGCGAAGATTTTGGACTGCATGTATTAATGCTAGGGCAGTCTTTTCTTCAGGCTCATATCTTAATGCTAGGCCTACTAAGGTTTTACTGATGTAATAGATTATGTGATCCTTCCCATCTGGGCCTTCCTGGATCAATACTCCGGCGAAGGTGGTCTTGGAAGCTGATAGATACAAGATGTAATATTTTTCATAGTCAGGGGGACTGATGAGCGGTGTTGAAGACAATGTTTCTTTCAGCGCATTACATGCTTGTTAGGCATGATCATCCCATTTGAATGGGATGTCCTGGTGAAGGAGGCACAAGAACCCTTGAGCGCAAGTGGCATAATCTGGGATGAAGCGTCTCAGAAAATTAGCCTTCCCATGGAGGCTTTGTAGTTGCCTGAGGGTTCGAGGTGGAGGTACCTCTTTGATGGATTGGACCTTGAGGGGGTCCACGTGAATCCGTTTCTGGGACATGATAAAACCTAAGAGTCTTCCTTCTGTGATGTATAAGACAAACTTGAGGAGGTTCAAGCGTAGGTTTTATTGTCGGCATCATTAGAATACCAATTGCAGATCCTCAAGATGGTCTGAGTGTTTCTTGGAGCAAACGGTTAGGTCATCCAAGTAGGTGAGGATAAGGTGTGCTAAGTCATGAAATATGTAGTTCATGGCCCTATAGAAGGTGGCTCCAGTGTTTTTTAGGCCAAATGGCATTACTTTGTAAGCGAATGTGACCCAAGGAGTGGTAAACACGGTTTTGTATTGGTCTGTATGGCGGATTTGAATTTGATTGTACCCAAATAATCTATCCATAAAGGAGAGAGCCTCATGACCTGCGCAAGAATCGATAACCTGGTCCATGAATGGGGTGGGATAATTGTCCTTAGGACATGCTCTGTTCAAATCCCGAAAATCGATGAAAACAGGTATTGTGCCATGTTTTTTCATGATGGGAATAGGGTTGGAAACCCAAGATGTGTAAGCAATGGGGTAGATAAACCCAGCTTTGTGAAGCTTATTGGTTTCTTTTTTTATTGCTTCTACCTTTGATAGGTGCAGTTGACATTGTTTCTGGTGTACTGGAGGTACATCAGGCCAAGTGTCAATATGGTGCTCTACGATAGTGGGACTAAGCCCGGGCATTTCTGATTAGTCCCACACGAAGATATCTCTATATTCTTGTAGAAATTGGGTATTTAAGAGTTTATTTCTTCTGGAGAGCACGCTGCCCCCAGTGATATTTCTTCAACCTTTCTAGGATTTTGGGATATGTTCACCTTGCCGGTAGGTGAGATGTTTGACATATTTCCTTCCTCAAACACATTGGGCACTAGGATAGGATTCTTGAACCAATCAAATTTCCCTAATGGGAGGAAATATTTTGATTCGATCGCATAGATCTCTTGTTCTTTTGTCTTGTCAGGACTGGACATTTGGTTGGGGAGAAAAAGCGAATGGTGATGCATTGCATCCCATGGATAATCTGGCTCCATCATGGCTTCTAAGATGTCCTCATCTGAATGAAATAAGGACTCTAAGGGGGATTGATCCTGTGCAAGGTTGTTCTAAAGAGTTTCAATCCGCTCGGAGCTAGTTGATAGACACGAGAAGGATTCCATCGTCGACGTGGTGGAACCAGAAATGGTCGATAGAGTATAGACAGATTGGGTATGCACTATCATAGGTATAACTACTCTCATAGTTGCAACTGACTTGACACCTATGGCAGATGAGTAGAAAGCTCAAGTCATAGTTCTGATACATGATGATATGAATCGTATATGGTGTATCATGTTGTCGGTGTTTGGTGGGGGGAGAATCTCTACGATGGGAGTTTGCATAAGTGCAAGGATGGGTTTCCTGTTAGGATGGCCAATTTCCTCTTGGTGGAAATTGTGCCTAGTGCAGAGGTGCCTGAATTTTTCATTAGTGGGCATGCCTCTGGCTCATGGTTATGGCCAGTGTAGATGGTGCATGGTACCACTATGCCAACTGATTAAATTATGTGGGAATCAGCACTACTCTTCGTCCCAGATGTGGACACTTGGAAAGGATCTATGGTAGAAGACGAGAGCTTCTGCTTCCATTTACGAGTTTTTGGCATGTGTGTGTAGCTCTTTTTGGGAGCATAGACTTAATGCTCCTCTTGTCCTTCTAAGCTTCGGGAGATGTTCACATTTGATTGTATGATGAAAGTGTGAACCAATCCGACAACAAGTATGCGTGATTTTCTCTTGGTTAGAGAGAAGTCTCTGTCGGAGAGAAGAGACTGTGTGAAAACTGTTTACGAGGTGCTTCAGTTCTTTGCATTGATTGACCTTGCTATCACTCAGAAAAACTGAAACATTATTTGACATGGTCATAGAGTTCATTTTTAAAAGGTATGGTCATAGAGTTCATTTGTCACAAGTTGGTATAAGAAAATTTAAACTTTTTCATCTTTTACCTATCTTAAGGTTCAAACCCACCTCCATTTAGGTCATATCATGTCCCATCAGTCATCATTAGGTGTCAGATTTCATTTCCCAAGTGTTAAAATTAAAAAAGGACACTTAAGATACTTTTACATCTTTTCGTAGCATTTTACATTGTGAAACAATAGTTTTCACAATGAAACTACCTAATAGTTTTGTGGTGAAACTGCCAGAAATTGAACTAGATTCGCTACGAAAATCTGTTTTTCTGTCTGTCTTGTCAAACCTGAGGTGAAGTGTTAGTTAATGATTGGAGGAGTTAGGGTGGATTTCATTCGAGTCTATTAGGGTTAAATCAAGGTACAAAGGTCATGTCTGAGGTCATCATTACCATTTTTAGCATGCATGTGTCATGATTTAGGCATGAGTTGTCATAGAAACCATAAAAAATTACCCAATTGAGTCTTTTTGTCATCCTCTGCTTCATATTTGCATGTTATTGAGTTTCTGGAGAGTTTCTTCACCAAGCCAAGCTAGTTTCTGGCATTTTCAAAGGTTGTAGGTGTCACTAATCAAGCGAGCCTGAGAAGATATAAAATCACCATGGCTGCAAGAAAGAATACTAATAAAGTTGGTCACCACCTTAGATATGAGCCCATGGACATGAATTTATTAAATGAAGACCCAACTGCCTTGGAGATATTCAGAATAATAGGTTGTTTTCAATTTTTCCAAAGGCTTTAGGGTTGTCATCTATAGGTTTATAAGGAGTTTGCTATCAGTTTCAATGGAACAATTTCAAAGGTGGGAATGTTAAATCTCACAGTGACACCAGAAACCATTTCAACAAAAACAAGAATCCCTAGAGGAGGGGAAGAATGGTTTAAAGGAATCAAGTTCACCATGCAGGATTGAAAATAATTCATCAAGCCAAAGCATAGTGAAATTGATCTCACAAATGCTATCCTAAGGAGATACATGAAGGACAACTACTCAAAGCTGTTGCTGATCATTCATAAGTACTTCACCTATCAAGGGAGGTTTCACATGGTCTACTCCTACCACCTTAGGCTTCTGTTGCATTTTGTGGGTAATAGGTCTCTTGACTTGCCCTTTTATTTATACAGAATTCTAACTAAAAGTTCAGATAAGGTCCAAGTTAAAAAATAAGGAAATGAAACTTCTCTTTTTCACCATGGTTTGATCAAGTTGTTGGTGTTAGAGGAATTAAAGAGATTAGGAAAATATTGGACATATTTTTTTTTTTCATCATTGGCTTTGAAGTAGATTTTATCACTCCTAAAATAGTTCCCAAACCTAGAGATATCCCATTACCTTCAGTGGCAGAGAAGTTAGAACCAGTTAGCATGGAGACAGAGCCTTTGCAAAATATAGACACACCCAAAGCTACACTTGCAAAACAGAAGCCAAGATTTAGCAAACATGGCAGCAAGAGGATTATAAGGAGCCAAATAGTGGATAAGGGTAGCTTATAAGACATCTTCCATGCCATTGATATTGAAGAAACTCCCATAGTCCAAGCTGAAGACATAGATGAGGGAGGAAGGAAGCTTAAGAAAGGAAAAATAGCTAATAAGTTAGAGTTTGCGGTGATGAAATCTTGGTTTCATGTTTCAAGCTAGAAATCCAATGACAAGGCATGCAATAAAGGTCCTTGGAGAAAGCATTAAAAGAGGCTCGAAGGTCGATGAGGCTACCACCACCCAACATCATAGACCTCTCCTCACCTGCAAAAGAAGATATGGTCATCAAACAAAAGAAGGAAAAAGAGAAAATCACTAAAAATTCAAAGGTAGAAACCCTTAAGGAGTAGTTGAAAGAGGAAAGGGAAGAGATATCAATCCTGAAGAAAGAGGAAAAGAAGCATAGAGCTAAAAGGGTCTAGTTTGAACAAATGCGCAAGATTTGGGAGGATCAAGTCACAAGTGTCTCAAAGACCTTGGACAATTCAGAAAAACTGATAGAGTGGACTAAGCCACTAAGAGGAGAGGTTAAGCACATCAAAAAGGTAAATCTACACTTGCAAGCCAAGGACAGGGCACTAAAGGATCAAGTGAAAGACCTAGAACAACAATTGGAGTTGATTCATGAAGAGGTGGAAAAGAAAGGTTTGAAGATGACTGTGGTTGATGAGCCCATTGCTCAACTGATCATAAATGAGGAGGAAACACCACAAGAGCCATAAGTTGATATTGAATATGCTTTAGAGGTTTCATTACATGTAGAAAATCAATTTTTTGCAGCTGGAGGTTAGTTTGTTAAGACAGTTTTGAAATGTGCAATTTCTGCACTTTTACGCAGTTTCGTAGTGTTTCCTAGGCTTAAAGCCAGGAAAACGCTATGAAAAAACCTGTAGTAAACTTTTTGCCTCTAAAGTCACCTTTTGTAGTTTTCAAGGAGGGAGATTGATGGTGGTGATTTTTAATTACTTGATTGACACCATGGAACAGAAAAGGAGCGAATTTGTTGGGTGCAAAAGCCACTTTTTCAATGCTACCAAAACGTGCTACGAAAATGTCCTATTTTTGTAGTGAGCAATTGTTAAAGGTTTTGGAGCATCTTAATGGAAGTTTTGGATAGCTGCTTACCTCCAACATGTCAAGGGAGCTTATCATCAAATATTTATGACTCGAAGTAGGTCCTATGAAGATAGGTCATCAGCTAAAGCAACTTTCAAGATAAGGGTCATGCATTCCTGAAAAGTAAGGTTATGCTCCATAGATCTAGGAGTTTTTTTAATATGTAAAGTGGTGATGAACTATGTCATGGCTTTTTCGAGCATGTGATACTTATTTTGTAACTATCATGTAATTATTTCATAGATAAGGTAGAGCTATGTAATAAATAGGAGTTAGAGTCCTATTAGGAGATGTTTTCTTTAAGGTGTAGCTGTCAGTTTTCTGTTAGAAGTCATGTATTTCAGTTATGTGATGTGTCATAGGAGAATTCGATGGTATAGCCACTAGGTAGATCATCCTTGTTGTAAATAATGTCTATTTAAATATAAAGCATCAAAGTCATGAGGGGTTGGAAATTTTTTGCACCAAAATTCTACTTTTATGTATTTGACTTATATCAGTAATACAGAGTGACTTTCTTCTTGACAGAACTTAGATTCTCATGAGGTTTTTAATGTCTTATTGATATATATCTTTATGTTTACCACTTGCAATAGATTTTATCTCTATTACTCAGAATTCATAATTTTATGCTCTGACTTCCTTTAGTGATGAAATGAC
Source organism: Pinus albicaulis (assembly GCA_034641835.2). NCBI lineage: Eukaryota > Viridiplantae > Streptophyta > Pinopsida > Pinales > Pinaceae > Pinus > Pinus albicaulis. The sequence continues at coordinate 332,261,427 of CM076578.1, read as the reverse complement.
TGCGTTTTTCCTATGTTTTATGTGTGAATTTCCTTTATTAAATACCTCTATATGCCTCAACTTCCATGTCAAGAAACCTTTACACTGAAACTACTGATTGTTGACTCCATAAGCCCAATGGTAGCAAGATTGCATTCTTTTCAACCTACAAACATAAAAAAAAAAAAAGTTACATTTCCCATAGAGTTAGCCATCTAGCACTATCATTATTCAATATCATAAAAACCCCTTGAGAGAGCCCTCTCAAACTAAAGAGGCCAAGCTTCAATTAGAAGTGGTTTGAAACAATTACACTGAGTTGTTTGATGAGCAGCCAATCAGGTACAATTTTGTGATAACATTTTGGTGCGTCTCCCAGGAGTCTAAAGATATACTTTTTCTGAAATTTTGAAGTTGAACTCTTGAAGGTGGTAGGAGCTCAGAATCTATTTGAGGCTGCAACTACCTTGGTGACTCCATTCAAAATTTTCATGTTCAAAGGTAGATCTGAAAAGGAGATATATGAGGAGTAATCCTGACCCAAATCCACCTTCAATTATGGATAATCCAAACACAATTTCCAGAGGCATTCAAGGCAATTCTGCACAATCGGGTACTCCATTACACACAAAATCCTTGTCCTCTGAAGCTTTAAGAAGTCTTGAAGATAAAAATTTTGATGATAAAATTTAGGAAGTCTTGTTTATGTCTGAAAATGAAAAAAATTTGACTGAAATTATCTTAGAACTAAATAGAAGAGGTTTTGATACCTCAGCCTTAGTGACCAAAAAAGATAAAGAAGAATTTTGGGGAGCAGTCACATTAGAGTTATTGTTAGAAAGGGAATATTTGGATAGGTTGAAGGAACTAGACCCATTTTAAATCTTGCTAAGAAGAAAATACGGTGTCCCTCTACTTGACTGAAGTTCAATTGTAACTGGACTACAAAGACCAACCAGTCCACCTCGTAACACTTCCTCTTCCTCTACTACTGTTTTCCCTAAAACTACCACAGTTCCAGTCATCATGGCAGGAAATGTGCCACCTCCACCTGTTTTTGAACCTGCTAGGTATGCCCCTCTTGTTCTCCCAGTTGTTGTTAATTCCCTTCCTATCAAATATTCTGCTAGAATCAAAAATTGGGGAAGTGATGAAGAGATTACAGCTAAAGAGCATGTAGGCTAGTTTAATGACTTCATAGATAGGGAGGAGGTTGACCATGAGGATGTCAAAATGAGACTATTTACTTAGACCTTTACTGGTGAGGTCAGAAAGTGGTTCAATGCCCTTTCTCAAGGGAGTTTGCATAATTGGAATGAATTTGAAGATAACTTCTTGAGAAAGAGGGGAAATAGAACAAACCCTATGCAAGCCCTCACTGAGTACAATAGTTTGAAAAGAGATGTAGATTAAATTGTCCAAAATTTTTCCAAGAGATTTAATAAATTTTATGATTCCATTCCTGCCCATCTAAAGCCTCCACCAGGAGCATCTCAACTAAGATATGATGAGGCCTTTGACTATGAATTTTCTATCCTGCTAAGAGAAAGAGAATCCCCTTCACCAGACGGAATGAAAAATGATGTTATGAAGTTGGAAGTAAATATGATAGCAGCTAAAAAGTCCAAGATGGGAAAGACAAAATTGAAAGAAGAAGATAAGCCTTCCACGTCAGATGAAAAATTTGACTCCATGATGAAAAAAATGGAAAAATTGATGGATAGGCTTGCCCTTGGAAACACTTCTACTCCTCCTAAACAACATGAACCTTAGTTTAGAAATCCTCAGTTCAGTAGACCTCAAAATCAATAGAGACCAAGGGAGAACAAAAATCAACCTGACCCTCAAGTAAGGCCTCCTTTTCAACAAAATTTAGTTGATGAAGAAGATCAGCTTGAAATACCAAAAGACTCTATTCATTGCTTAGATGAAAACATGTCAGGAATGTTTTTGACTAAGGAAGAACATGATGAGTCTGATCATGATGTAAACAAGGGTGAGGAACCATTTGATTACCTTAAAGGTTACCAACATGCAATCTTTGAGATGCAGAAGCAATAGAACCTTAGAAACAAAAATGTTCCTATTACTACAAACAAAACATAGCCCAAGAAAGATGCCCCTAAAGCAGTTGAGGTTAGAAAAGATCCACCACCTCCTCTTCCTGTCAAAGAGACTGAAAAAGTTTCTTCTATTTTCATTTTGGAGAATGAGATCTCCAAGATCAAGATCCTAGTCCCTTTTGAAGAAATTCTTAAGGTGAATGAATACAAAGTAAAATTGTAAAAATGTTGAATTCCCAACCTGGAGTTGCTGGCATCCTTAATGTTCAAGAAGACCATCCTACCATTTATTTGGGACCAAGATTGGAAGATGAGAAGAATGAAGAGGTACCCCCTTTCTATGTCAGTCTTAGTATTCATGACATGACATTACACAATGCCATGTTAGATTCAAGGGCCTCTCATAACCTCATGCCTAAAGTGATCATGGAAAGGATGGCATTGGAAACCAGTAGGCCATATAAGGATTTGTTTTCCTTTGATTCAAAAAGACTTCAATGCATTGGTTTGATAAAATATGTTGTTGTTGGTCTCACACAAGTCCTTGCCAAGATAGTGGTAATGGACATTGTAGTAGCGGACATTCCACCCAAGTTTGGCATGCTTCTATCCAGGTCCTAGGTAGCAACAATCAAAGGCACCATGCAGATGGACCTAACATGTGCCACCATTCCTATTTTTGGTCAGCAAAGAAGGCTTTACAAATAAACAAGGATGTATTATATGGTAAGTAGTAAGGAAAAACCTCGGAATTTCCCAATTTCTGTTGTTGAGACTAAATTAGGATCTTTTATACTTTTCAATGAACTAACTGATGAAGTAGAAGATGAGAAGAAAGAAGAAATTCAGGATGTTGAAAATCAGCAAACAGAAAATCAACAAATTAGTGAAGAGAAGGTAGAAGGTTAGTGTGTTGTGTAACCAACTCCAAAAATAGAAGAAAAGAGAGATCAACGCCTTAGAAATAAGCCACTTCGAGGGGGAAACCTCTAATACATTACATAAATGAACAATTCTTGGATGATACAAATGAAAAAATCTCCTTTCTAGATATAGGAGTCCATGGGGCCACAATGTAATCCTAGCCGACCTAAAAATAATAATGTAAGGGCACAATAATAGCAATATGGGGGTTAGACTAACATAATAAGGGACTACACTATTAATATAGTGGCTTAACATGCCCCTCTCCTTCAAACAAGTGTTGTCCTCAACGCTTGATTATTTCTTGATGCTTCTGTATAAAATTCTCATCGTCCCATGTAGAATCTTCTACAGGAAATTTCTTCCACATGCTGAGATAATTTGAAATTGATTGTACTTGTCAAGTTTTTGTTTCTGTGACTGCTTCAGAACTTCTTTCAATGTGATATTGATCTTCCGGTTGTTTCATTTGATTTTGCACCAAAGTTAGGTTATCCTTTGAGAGTTGGAGAACTTGTTGTTGAAGCTCATTGTGATATTCCACTACTTTATCATCCATAATAGATTTTATTGTATCCTTCAAACCATCCAAATTAGCCTCCATTTTTTCTTTTAAACCATCTATGTCATCTTCGGTTGCTCTTCGTAAGATCAACATTTGTTGCACTTGGTACCGTAATTTTGATATCTCATATTGCAATTCTTCCTCTTCATGCATCATAGTATAGCTTTCTGAGGGCTTAATGGGTATGGAATTATTTTTTGGAGGCATAATAGAACCCATTACTGACAAAAATTCTTCAATATGCCCTTGGAATCAATTCAACTTGATTCTTCAAACAAGACTTATGCAATTCAGAAAAAACAATACACACCTTTTTCTTGCTTTTGAGGAGCTCGATATTGAAATTGGATTATCTCTGTGATTGCGGCCCTTCAATATTTGAAATTCAGTACTGAAGTAGCCCTCTGAATTCTCTTTTTATTTTCATAGGTCTGACCTGATTTGGATTCTCCAAGACAAAGTTGTGTCCAATCTCCCACAATGACCTAATTCTGGACTGGTTCAGTAGAGCGAACTTGTAGGACTTTCCACGTGTCACTGTTTCATCCTTTGTCTCTGACATTGATAGCCAAGAAACTAAATTCCGTGTAATTGTAACCAATTTTTACGGTACTCCAATCCAATGCCCAGAGAGAGAGTTATTGAACTTTTCCCACGATCACCTCTTTGAGATGAAATTCAGGAGCCTTAAAAAGCACTACCTTCCACAGATCATATCTCCAAAAATATTGTGAACCAAGCTCTGAAATTTTTTGACAATGTTCCTCAGGATTTCGGCTTCGCACCCTATGGATTTTAGCTTTTGCGACTTCGTAGAAAAACATTTATAGCACAAATTCCATGATGACCTGTTTAGGAGCTTGAAAAAAGACCTAACTTCCATAGATCATATCTCCGAAAATATTACGAACCAAGCTCTGAAATTTTTAGACGATCTTCCTCAGGATTTCGGCTTCGCACCCTAAACATTTTAGCTTCTGAAACTTTGTAGAAAAAAAGTTATAGCGAAAATACCACAATGACCTGTTTGGAGCAAGCGACACCCTAGAATCCAAAGCTTTGATACCAAATGTTATGAAACCAACTCCAAAAATAGAAGAAAAGAGAGATCAACACCTTAGAAATAAGCCACTTGGAGGGGGCAACCTCCAATACATTACATAAATGAACAATTCTTGGATGATACAAATGACAAAACCTCTTTTCTATATATAGGAGTCCATGGGGCCACAATGTAATCCTAGCCGACCTAACAATAATAATGTAAGGGCACAATAATAACAATATGGGGGTTAGACTAACATAATAAGTGACTACACTATTAATATAGGGGCTTAACATAGTGGTTTTTACACTTTTATGGATCAGCACGAAGAGAGGGTGTTGGAGCAGGAATTTGGATCACAAATCCAAGAGATGAAAGTAAGTTTTATTCTTTCAAACTGAACTTTGATTGCACAAATAATATGGCTAAGTATGAATCTCTTTTTTTGGGTTTAGAAATTTTTAAAAGATCAGGTGCCCAAAATATTTCTATTTGTGGAGATTCTGAATTAGTTATTAAACAAGTTCAAGGTGTATATCAAACCAAGGATGTGAGAATGAGAGAATACATAAATTTGATCATGGAGATGTTAGAAAAAATTCAAGAATATTCATTTATTGTGAAGACTAGGGACCAAAACTCAGTTGTTGACTCCCTAGCTGTTTTTGCAAGTCTGTTTATTATCCCTGCACATTCCACTGAAAGATATGAGGTTGAATTTTTCCATAGGCCTTCTATCCCTGAAGACATAAGTCATTCGCAAGTTTTTGAAGATGACCAACAAGTCAAAAACTTTATAGAATTGAAAGAGGAGTTTGAAAGTACACAAGTAGATCAGCAAAACATGCTTGTTGAAACAAAGGGTAATTCTGAAGTGTTTCAGTTGAAGAATAATTCTATACCCAAAGTTCTTATCCCACTTGAAAATATTTTTGACCAAAATGATGTGTTCAAATCTCCTAGGATACAAGCTGATGATGAAGAGGTAGAGAGTTGTAACCTTGGTACAGTGTGAATGCCAAAATGATTAATCTTTCAAAGTTTCTTTCTATAGACATGAAACAAAAATATATTGAGATGATGAAAAGGTTTATAGATGTTTTTGGATGGAGTTATGCTGATTTGAATAAATATGATCCTACTATTATTCAACATACCATTCCTATTAAAGAAAATGAGAAGCCTTTCAAAAAGAAGTTGAGGAGGATTAATCCACTTCTCATGCCTTTGATTGAGAAGGAAATTAAGAATCTCTTTGATGCAAAAATCATTGTTCCCATCATATTTTAAAAATGGCTTGCTAACTTGGTTCCAGTCAGAAAAAAGAGTGGAGAGATCAGAATCTGCATTGACTTCAGAAACTTGAACAAAGCCTCTCCGAAGGAAAATTACCCTCTCCCTAAGATGGATAAAATTCTATAGAAAATTGTTGGTTCCCAATGGATGTCTATGCTGGATGCTTTTTCAGGATACAATCAGATACTGGTGCACCCTGAAGATTAGGAGAAAACTGCCATTACCACACCATGGGGGACATTCATGCATGCCAGGATGCCCTTTGGTCTGATGAATGCAGGAGAAACTTTTCAAAGAGCAATGGAAATTTCCTTTGCTGATGATAAGGATAAGTTGGTGGTTGTATATCTGGATGACATAACAGTTTTCTCAAGGAAAGAGGAAGACCATTTGAAGCATCTAGAGAAGATTATGCTAAAATGTAGAAGGTTTGGTATTTCTCCTAATCCCACTAAGATTATTTTTACTTTAACTTCCAGAAATTTTCTTGGGCATATTATATCTAAATATGGGATAAAGATTGATCCAAACAGAGTTAATTCCATTTAGAAAGTAGATTTGCCTAGAAGCAGGAAGGAAATTCAGTCTTTCCTTGGAAGCGTGAATTTTGTGAGAAGGTTTATTCCCAACTTTGCTGAGATTTTCAAAGACATAACCAAGATGTTGAAGAAAGGAGTTGACATTAAATGTACAGTTGAAGCAAAGTAGTCATTTGAGGAAATCAAGAAGGCACTCACTCAAGCACGAGTGTTGATTAACCTGGATTTTTCAAAGGAATTTTTGGTTTTTACATTTGCATCAGAAAATACAATTGTTAGTGTTTTGCTACAGAAAGGACAACAAGGTACTGAGCAACCTATTTAATTTTTTAGCAGGACCTTAGCTAATTCAGAACTGAATTACAATATCCTAGAGAAACAGGCCTATGCTTTGGTTAAAGGCATCAAGGATTTTAGAATTTACATTATGCATTCTCATGTCATAGCATTTGTTCCTAATGCTGTTTTGAAGGACATCTTGACTCAAGCTCATCCTAATGGTAAGAGAGGGAAGTGGATAGCTAACTTGCTGGAGTATGATATAGAAATCAGACCTACAAAATTGGTGAAAGGTCAGGGGCTAGCAAAGTTGATGGCACAGTCCAATTTTGACTATCTTGATATGAATTTAATTGCAGAAATTTCATAATTATCAAATGAAGATGAAGAGATGATTCCAATTGAAGAGAAGTACATCCTATCTGACTGGTACAAAGACATTTTTTTTTGTCTTACATCATCATATAGCTCCTGCTGAATTGACAAAATCTAAAGCAAGGTTTGTGAAGCTGAATCCCTGAGGTACTGCATCATAGATAAAAATATATATTAGAAAGGTACTGGTGGTATTATTTTGAATTGCTTTCCGGAGGAGGAAGCTGAAAAACTGATTTAAGAGTTTCGTAAAGGATATTGTGGAGGTCATCATTATTGGAATGCCACAGAAAACAAGATTCTCAGAGTAGGGTACTACTAGCCTACCATGTTCAAAGATGTCTACAACAAGATAGTTGCTTTCCATGAATGGCATATTGTTGATGGTAAGAAAAAGCTTGTTCCTTTACCCTTAACCCCTATTTATGTTGAGGCGCCATTCCAGCATTGGGGGCTAGATTTTATTGGTGAGATTCATCCATCATCTTCAGGTTAGCATCACTGGATCCTGACAGCAACTAATTATTTCACCTAGTGGATTGAGGCAATCCCAACTAGGCAAGAAAATGTTTCAATTATCATTTCGTTTTTATAGAATAACATATTGTCCAGGTTTGGCCGCCCTATGAATATCATCACTGATAATGCATAGACTTTCAAATCCAAGAGGCTGATCAATTTTTTCCATCAATAGCACATTACACTTGGAAACTCTATTGCATACTATCCACAAGGTAATGGCCTTGCTGAATCTTCTAAAAAAAGCGTTGTGAGGATTATTAAAAAGGTGCTACAGGAAAATAAAATTTCATGGCATTTGAAGCTGAAGTATGCTTTGTGGGCTGATAGAGTGTGTACAAAAGGGTCAATTGGTACTTCATCTTATGAGTTGGTGTATGGAGCTGAAACCATTTTTCCTACATCCTTGGGAGTGCCTATTATGAAGCTGCTGCAAGGATTAAAGGAGAAGCCAAATGCAATTCAGAGGAGAATAAATGAGTTGATAGCTCTGTAGGAAAAAAGGGAGGAAGTATATAACAACAATCAGTAATCTCAAAACAGAATTAGGAAGACATCTCAAAGGAAGGTCAAAGAGGAAAAATTTCAGATTCAAGATGTGGTATTGAAGTGGGAGGAAAGAATTGAAGAAAAGGGGAAACATGGTAATTTTGAGACTATCTGGAAAGGTCCATTCATAGTGGCTGCATTCCATGGAAACAACACTTGCATACTGCAAGAGATGGATGGACAACCTTGTGCTGGAGGGCCTGTCAATGAAAGGTTTTTGAAGCACTATTCCTATTAAGTTCTACTGATCTTTCATTCCATTGTATATATTCCATTTTTTAATGTTTTTCTGCTAATAAAGACAAGCTGATCATCAAGCTTGAGCCCGAGGTGAAGGCCATTAGAGATTGAAAGAAGCTTCATAAATTTCAGAGTTTTTATTTCAAGGAAAATGGATAGCACTGGAACTACAAGTTCTTTGGTGTACCATAGGGTCACACCATCCCAAGTGGAGCCACTATTATCACTCAGAAAAAGTGAAACATTATTTGACATGGTCATAGAGTTCATTTGTCAAAGGTAGGGTCATAGAGTTCATTTGTCACATGTTGGTATAGGAAAATTTAATTTTTTTTCATCTTTTACCTATCCTAAGGTTCAAACCCACCTCCATTTAGGTCATATCATGTCCCATCAGTCATCATTAGGTGTCAGATTTCATTTCCCAAGCGTTAAAATTCAAAAAGGACACTTAAGCTAATTTTACATCTTTTCGTAGCATTTTACACTGTGAAACAAGAGTTTTCACTACGAAATCGCCTAATAGTTTCGTAGAGAAACTATCAGAAAATGAACTAGATTCACTACGAAAATATGTTTTTCTATCTATCTTGTCAAACCTAAGGTGAAGTCTCAGTTCATCATTGGAGGAGTTAGGGTGGATGTCATTCGAGTCTGTTAGGGTTAAATCAAGGTACAAAGGTCATGTCTGAGGTCATCATTACCATTTTTAGCATGCATGTGTCATGATTTAGGCATGAGTTGTCATCGAAACCATAAAAAATTACCAAATTGAGTATTTTTGTCATTCTTTGCTTCATCTTTGCATGTTATTGAGTTTATGGAGAGATGCTTCACCAAGCCAAGCTAGTTGCTCGCATTTTCAAACGTTGCAGGTGTCACTAATCAAGCAAGGCTAAGAAGATATAAAATCACCAGGGATGCAAGAAAGAAGACTATTAAAGGTGTTAACTGCCTTAGATATGAGCCCATGGACATGAATTTGTTAAATGAAGACCCAACTGCCTTGGAGATATTTAGAAGAACGGGTTGTTTGCAAATTTTCCAAAGGCTGCAGGGTTGTCATCTACAGGTTTCTAAGGAGTTTGCTATCAGTTTCAATGGGATAGCTTCAAAGGTGGGAATGTTAAACCTCACAGTAAAACCAGATACCATTACAGCAGCAAAAATAATCCCTAGAGGAGGGGAAAAATGGTTTAAAGGCATCAAGTTCACCATGCAGTACTACAATGAATTCATCAATCCAGAGCATAGTGAAATTGACCTCACAAATTTTATCCCAAGGAGTTACATGAAGGACAACTACTCAAAGAAGCTACTGATCATTTAGAAGTACTTCACCTGTGAAGGGAGGTTTCACATGGTTTACTCCTACCACCTTAGGCTTCTATTGAATTTTGTGGGTAAAAGGTCTCTTGACTTTCCCTTTTACTTATACAGAAGTCTTACTAAAATGTCAGATAAGCTCCAAGTTAAAAAAGAAGGAAATGAAACTTCTCTCTTTCACCATGGTTTGATCAAGTTGTTGGTGTTAGAGTATTTAAAGATATTAGGCAGAGATTGGACATATTTTTTGTACATCAATGGTTTTGATGTAGATGTTGTCACAACTAAAAGAGTTCCCAAACCTAGATATACCCTATCACCTTCAGTGGTAGAGCAGTTAGAACCAGTTAGCATGGAGACAAATCCTTTGCAAAATATTGACACACCCAAAGCTACACCTTCAAAACAAAAGCCAACAATTAGCAAACATGGCAGCAAGAGAGTTACTAGGAGCCAAAGAGTGGTTAAGGGTAACTTATAGGACATCTTGCATGCCATTGATATTGAAGAAACTCCCATTGTCCAAGCTAAAGACACAGATGAGGGAGGAAGGAAGCTTAAGAAAGGAAAAACAGCTAAGAAATTAGATTTTGTAGGTGATGATGTTGGTTTCATGTTTCAACCTAGAAAACCAATGACAAGACATGCAAGAGAGGTCTTGGAAAGCAGTAAAGAGGCTCAAAAGGTTAGTGAAACTACTCAGCCACCCCTAAGCATCATAGACCTCTCCTCACCTGCAAAAGAAGATTTGGTCATCAAACAAAAGAAGGGAAAAGAGAAAATCATTGAAAAGTCAGAGATAGAAACCCTTAAAGAGAAATTGAAAGAGGCAATGGAAGAGATATCAGTCCTGAAGAAAGAGACAAATAAGCATAGAGCTGAAAGGGTCTAGTTTGAACAAATGAGCAAGATTTGGGAGGATCAAGTCACAAGTGTCTCAAAGACCTTGGAAAATTCAGAAAAAATGATAAAGTGGACTCAACCACTAAGAGGAGAGTTCAAGCACATAAAAAAGGTAAATATACACTTGCAAGCCAAGAACAGGGCACTGAAGGATCAAGTGAAATACCTAGAACAAAAATTGGAGTTAATTCATGAAGAGCTAGAAAAGAAAGGTTTGAAGATGATTGTGGTTGATGAGCCCATTGCTCAACTGATCATAAATGAGGAGGAAACACCACAAGAGACATAAGTTGATATTTAATATGCTTTAGAGGCTTCATTGCATGCATAAAATCAATTTTTGCAACTAGAGGTTAGTCTGTTAAGAAAAATTTGAAATGTGCAATTTTTGCACTCTTACACAGTTTCGTAGTGTTTCCTAGGTTTAAAGCCATGAAAACGCTACGAAAAAACATGTAGCAGCATTTTTACCTCTAAAGTCACTTTTTGCAGTTTTCAAGGAAGGATATTGATGGTGGTGATGTGTCATTACTTGATTGACACCATGGAACAACAAAGGAGCGAAGTTATTGGGTGTAGAAGCCACTTTTTCAATGCTACCAAAACCCGCTACGAAATTGTCCTGTTTTCGTAGAGAGCAATTGTTAATGGTTTTGGAGCATCTTAATGGCAGTTTTGGATAGATGGATACCTCCAACATGTTGAGGGATCTTATCATCAAATATTTATGACTCAAAAGAGATCCTATGAAGATAGGTCATCAGCCAAAGCAGCTTTGAAGATAAGGGTCATGCATTCCTGAAAAGTAAGGTTACGCTCCATAAATCTAGGAGGGTTTTTAATATGTTAAGTGGTGATGAACTATGTCATGGATTTTTTGAGCATGTGATACTTATTTTATAACTATCATGTAACTGTTTTACAGACAAGGTAGAGCTATGTAATAAATAGGAGTTAGAGTCCTATTAGAAGATGTTTTCTTTAAGGTGTAGCTGTCAGTTTTCTGTTAGAAGTAATGTATTTCAGTTATGTGATGTGTCATAGGAGAATTTGATGGTATAGCCACCAGGCAGATCATCCTTGTTGTAAAGAATATCTATTTAAAGAAAAAGCATTGAAGTAGTGAGGGGTTGGAGATTTTTTGCACCAAATTGCTGCTTTTATGTATTTGACTTATATCAGTAACACAAAGTGACTTTCTTCTTAATAGACCTGATATTCTCATGAGGTTTTTAATGTCTTATTGATCTATATCTTTATGTTTACCACTTGCAATAGATTTCATCTCTATCACTCAGAACTTATAATTTTATGCTCTGACTTCATTTAGTGATGAAATGACTGTATTTTTCCTATGTTTTATGTGTGAATTGCCTTTGTTAAAGACCTAAATCTGCCTCAGCTTCCATGTCAAGAAACCTTGAAACTAAAACTATTGGTTTTTGACTCCATAAGCCCAATGGTAGCAAGCTTGCATTCTTTTCAACCTGCAAACATAAAAAACAAGTTACATTTCCCATAGAGTTAGCCATCTAGCACTATCATTATTCAATATCATAAAACCCCCTTGAGAAAGACCTCTCAAAATGAAGAGGCTAAGCTTCAGTTAGAAGTGGTTTGAAACATTTACACTGAGTTGTTAGATGAGCAGCCAATCAAGTACAATTTGGTGATAACAGACCCGGTGGCTAATTAGGTCGCATAGTCCACATGTTATCCTAGGTTGTACCTGGGTCATGCTTGGTTGGTGCGTCATCCTAATTTTCCCATCACGCCGATGTCAGTGTGGGGTTGCTGGCTTGGGGGTGATATACTTTCCATACTGGTTGAGGAGATCGTCACATTTATTTTCTAATGTATGTATCATATCAATTAGAGGATGAACTATCGGGATATAGGTACAGCGTTGTGCGTGCTGATTGCCTTTACACACTAGGAAAAATTAGCCTCGATATGGGGTTCCCATTTTGCTCAGTTGGTGGTATGAATAGGTACTAGCGATGTAGCGCTTCTAAGTTAGGGCAAGTGGTGACCACATGATTAGGCGTTTTACATAACACACATGTTGTTCTTCATTGCAAAGAGTGGTTGGGGGTAACTAAGGGTTCCCTGATTGGTCGCTTTTGAGCTGAAAAAAAGAGGATGGATCTACTCGTCACATATTCATGGGTTGTCCAGCTATTCATATATTCTGATTCTGTGTCATCTTCTCAATAGAGGCAAAGTATAGTGGACAACATACAAGCTAGCACTGCCCAGAATCTTAGGATGTAGTGACAATGGAATATCAAATTATTGTCACCGCATATCTGACATGAATATTGGGTATCTGGGTCAGTGTGACATACTACATGAACTGAATACCATCACTGAAACATTTCCAGAGCTGGGAAATCGATGATGAAATGATCGTGCTCATCACAGAGTACACAATGCTCGATGGGAGGAGGGGGAATGGCTGGAAGTCTTTCAGGCGATTGTTGCTCCTTCTGCAGGTATAGAATAGCACGAGGTTCATCTCCATAAGATTGGGTGGAGGGATCCTCTTAATAGGATTGCTCAATGGCATGTAAGGCATCCCTATATCGTGGGATCTCTGGGAAATTAAAGGTATAGTGTCCATAATTGCTGCAGATAGCGCATGCGTGATAGGTATGCAATGATTTGCATTGACTTTTGGTGGCAGGTTCCTTCTTACGGGAACATGGTGTCACGATGTCTGCCATAGAGCTAAGGAGAAGTTTTAATTCATATAGCTCTAGGCAAATTTGGATGGGGTGTCCTACTACATCACATATGGTGCAACGTGGTGATTCCTATTACGTGGGGTGAGTATCCACTTCTTTCCTATTCTCTTAATTTTCTTAATCGTAACTACCAGTTTTTCAATGGGAATTTCCTTTGCGTGGATATTTGCGACAGTCTCCTGAATGACCGAGGCTAGTTCAGGATTTATGGGGATTAACCCCATAGAGGTGATGTGCGTGACTCCCATTGGAGTGGGTGGGACTAGGTACCAAACTGGTATTGCAAATGATAAGTTTGGTAGGACCACCGTTGCCATGAGCTGCTGTGACACAAAACTAGCTGGGGGGAAGAGGAAAGGAGTTTGGGAAGCAACGTAGGCTAGAGAGGCTGCTGTGGCTAAGGACTTGGTGTCGTTATTGCTCATCTATGTGTCTTGACTAGCTTCAGTGCTTGATTTGGACATCATGCACACCGGAGCCCCTGTGACATCAGGTGATGACTCATGTATAATATGGGGATCTCCTAGGAATGACGCTAGGATGGACAGTGGTTTGAAATGGTCAGGGCCATATTCTTGGTACTGTGTAAGCACATCAGCAGATGTGTCTACATAGGGTACAATGACATTAGTATTTTTTAGGGGCCGCTTTTTGCTATGTGTCAACTGGTTGACAGTAACGATGAAGTCCTCATGGGGGAACATCATAGTTCGTAAGACGTAGGAGGCGATGGCTGACATGGCGTACATATAACTTCGTCCAAAGAGTATATTGTAGTCCAATTGGGCATCCAAGACTTCAATGTCTATAAGGACCGTCTTTCCGGTGAAGCAGACAGGGAAATTTTGGTAGAGACCGGTAGGGGCTAAAGGGCGACCATCGTATGCTCTTAGCATGATGTTTGATAGCTTTAGTTTGGGAGACCCTAACTTCTGCCAAACGTTCTTTGACATGATGCATGTGGATGCACCTTCATCAATAATACATCAATGAATGGTGATGTTTTGGACCGATACTGGTATCTGAAAGGCGACCATTAAAGGAAACCTAGGGGTGGCTTTATCTAAATCAAAAGCCATCAGGTGTGAATCGGCAGGGTCAATGTCACCTAATGCGGAAAGTAAGGCTTTGGGCATGATTGTAACACCTCCAAAGGTGACATAGCGGTGAGCGATTGAGCTAGATCGTCCACATTGCTATAGTTCTGGGCTGCTTTGGAATAGTTTCCTGCCCGCCTAGTTGGTCCTTTAGCCATTTTTGGAAAAGGTTCAATAAGTATCTTTGATATGGTCAAAGATGTTGTTGGTGCATTGGTACTAGCCCCTAGTACGCTTTAGTGTTTGTTGGGGTGTCGTAATTTCGATTCTGTCTTTGAAAAAAACATTTATTCACTAGTCATGTAGATTTTGTGGCTAGTTTTTTCCAGAATCATCGGGATTTTGTTCGACATGCCTACTGTCCTTTAATGGGGGAAGGGCTCCTGCATGACTGTTGTCTGTTGGGAGGATCCCCCTTGTCCACGGTTACTCTGCAACTTCTTCATCTCAAGGAGGTCGGGAAAGTGGTGAGTGTAATGGCCATACTCACCAGAGATCGAACAAGAGTGGTTTTTTCAAATAATTGGCATTTTGTTCTTCCTCTGGGAGTTGCTTGGCTTCTGGTTTTGATTTTTGTTGGAATTGCCTCTAGCCTGAGACCGTGGAGGGCGTTGTTGGTTGTTGCCCCCCTGTCTAGGATTTCCTTTAGGCTTGTTTTTTCCTTTTTTCTTAACCACTTTAAGAGGATAATTTGGATTCTCCTGGTTGTATGGTTGTCGCGGTTGGTTTTGGGAGGGTTGCACGAATTTCACCTGTGCATGATTCTGCATGCGTGGGTCTTGTGCTGGGGACTAGGCATATTGTGTTCCCTAGTTTGTAAATGATTGTTGGGGAGAAGCTCTTTTGTCAGCATTTCTGTCTGTGTACTGGGTCCCCTGAGCCTAAGGATAGGGTCCTCCATGCTGATGGTGATATGATGATGCCCTACTGGTCAAATTTTGTAGAGGCATGTGATGACTTTGGTAGCCGAGTTGTGGTATGTTCTGGGTAGAATCATACATGTAACCGGGGTATTGAACGCCACTGCTTAGGTGATTTTGGATCAATGAACCAATTAAACCGTCTACAAAGTTTGATACCCCTGGAAATTCTTTGTAAGTTTGCAGGCACAGGGTGTTTGGCAGGATATTGTAAATATACCCTGACTGCGTATAGATCAGCTCGACTTGTTGGGCCTTACTGATGGCATCCTCTTTGGATATGGGATTTTTTTGTGCCACATCTTTTGAAATCTCTGCGGTGAGATTTTTCAGGAATAGGTCTAATAGAACTCGATTGTCAAGTTTGGCTTTGCACAAACTACGACGCCACCACCATTTGTGGAGATGGTCTGAGATATGGATGACAAGGGTTTGCCTAAAGTGGGTCAGTAACTTCATTCTGGAATTGTGGTGGATGGGTAACTGAAAATAGGTTAGGAATGTAATGGCAATGGCACTAAAGGTTCCATGTGTAGCAGAGGGCTGCTCCACATACCATTTCACTGCTACTCCGGTTAGAGTGCGTTGAAATAGTCTTAGTCGAAAAGTATCATTAACGATGTTTTTTTATGAACACCATAGGTGGAAATCCATAACATGATTTCCTAAGTCTTCTGCTTGCTTGCTTTCAAACTTTGGAATGTCCAAAGGGAGCTTCATGGGCATGGGAGGCCATATGGGGTTGTGTGCAATGGCGTCATTTGTCAACTTGGTTAAATTTGGCATATTTAACGAAGCTAGAAAAGGTGACTGCGAGGTTGTAGCCATTGCGACTTGTGAAAACACAATGTTCAAGTTAGGAATAGGTTTTTTCTGTGAGGTACCCTACTGTGCGTTCACCTGGCTTCCCAAATGGGTAGCACTCCTCTGCCCACTAGGGGTTGTGGGAGGAGTGGTGTGTGGTGACCCTGTGGGGGTGTTCACCGGTGTGGCATTGGGAGACCCACTAGGGTTCCCAACAAAGTGTGCCCCGATAAATGATGAACCAATAAGGGTGGCAGTGTTCTGTCTTTGACGCCTAAATGGAAAAAGACCTGGAACCCCTCTCGGTAATGGGGGGAGGTCCAAAAGATGTCTAGATCGACGAGGTCCCATTGGGTCCATTATGGCATCGACTATGTATGGTTTTGGAAATATTTGAGAAGATATAGATTATAATCAAAGAAAAAATCCGATCGCATAAATAAAACAAAGCGAAAATAAAATAAATTTTCCCTTTAGATTAATCCTATGTGATCAGTCAATCAAAAAATATGGTTTTTTGTTGTTTTCATATGATACTCAAATCTTAGAAGACTTAATCATCCTCACACGCTCAAATGTAACTGGGCCTTGAGAAGATATCTTGAAAATTCTGGCACAACGTCCTGAAAGAGCTAGCGACACCCCCAGTCAACCGAAGAAAATCCACCAAGGTAAGGGTAGAGGATCTAGTGCTGCCTGCACCATCACCTATACAGAAAGGATGCCCTAATTTTGGCCACTAAGCATTGCCATCCCACATGAGCATTCAAGTCTTGGGTTTATTGGTAATTCAACTACCAGTACCAAGTATCAGCTGGGTCAGGTAGCCCCAATTGATACCACATGCACTAGGCCTAAGCCTAACCCCCTCTTAATCGAGTCTCTGTTGTGCTCGGGTTTTCTTTTTCGTGGGCTGATAGGCAGATGCAAAGTTCCCTAAACAGTCAACTTCTATGTTTCAAGATGAATACTAACCAAGGCGGCTTATTGGATGCCTACCCCCTTGGTCGTAACTTAAGCTATAAATTCTTTTGTGGCCCCTGTGGAGAGAATTTAGTGAGTTTTGTTAAGTTATTTTTAGGTGTCTTTACTTTGCTTAGGGTGTGGATGTGTGTGAGAAAAAGGTGAACAAGCAGATGGTTTCTCACCTCAAGGAGACTTGGGCGTTTGTTCTTAGGTGGCCTCAAGTGTGGGATCAATGTCCTGGAGTGTGCCTTGTGGTCCTGGAAAGTGACTCCCCCCACTCTCATGACCGCGCAGCTTTTTGAGGAAAAGTCGCGCAAAGGTGCGCTTATCGAAGAATTATGCACGCAAAGGCACATTTAACTGGTTCATTCTGTGCACAATTCGATTTTTCCTTTCTGACCTTAGATATTTTTAAATACTTCAGATTCTCTAATGTCTCTCAGCCCTGTAAATCCTTCTGCCTGACATTAAATAATGTCATCTTTGCTTGTTAGATTTTCCAGTGATAACAGATGTCTCAAAGATTAAATTCTTTAGGTGTGGTGAATTCGATCACTACTCAACATAGTGTCCTCTCAAGAAGAAGGAGAAGGACGAGAAGAATGATCTGAAGGCTATGCATGCAAAAATCGAAGAATATGATTATGTCATGAGCGCCCACGCATATCGAGGAGGGAGATGGGGTAATATTGAATTTTCGTTCAACAAGAAATCCAGTTGGGTAGGATGCTTAAGGAGACCACCTCTTGGATCATGACCTTGCTACAGGAGCCCAAGATTAGTAGTAGAAGGTTAGAGGAGTTTCAGTTTGTGCAAGGAGTGTTGGAGAGACAGATGCAGTAGATAGAGCGCTAAATCTTAACAACACAATGCACAGTTGCAACAATGCAGAAAGGCACAATGCAGTAGCAACAACACCACAGTGGGTTCAAAGCTGGGATAGTGTCGGATTAGCAGCTGTCAGAACTTCAACATCAAGATGCATACATACTGATCAATTGTTTAGATTTCAGATGTTTTCAGTTTTGTCTCTTGGCAACTAAGTTTAAGTGCAAATGATGAATTAGAAATGGCAGTGCTAGGAGAAACAACAATGTTACCGATGAAATAAGTAACCTGACCTCAAAACGGGAACTCTATCCCAAAAAGTCTCAAAAAAACATGAAAAAACACCCCAAAAACAAAAAGCGTGTCTTCCAGAACGCACTTGGTTTTTTTTTAAGGTCAAATTTCAACATTTTAGAAAATTATTCTAAAAACAAAATTGTTTGTTGAAAAAAGGATTGAAAAAACACCCTCAAAACAAAACTAGTTGATGCTGAAATAACAAACAAAAAAAATTGTGTCATAATTTTGACACTTGTAACAATGGAATTAAAGACAACATATTAGGACATTTTTTAAAATCATAAATTTCTAACATTTTTGATAAATGATGTTAAAGATAAACAAATACATGTTTGAAGGGCTTATCATTTCGAACAATTTTCATCCATATTGCTAAACATAAAATATCTTGACTCTAAACAACCCCAAAATTGTAATTATTGTCAACCATAACCTTAAAGATAAAATTTGGTAGCGCATAAAAACCTTAATGACAAGTTGTAAATCTAAAGTTTTTCAATCTTAAGTGTTCAACATACTTGAACAATGAAATTATGGAGAAATTTATAAGACTTAACAATTTTAAAAAATGAACAAGTAAATGAAAAAAATATCATTGAACAGAAACAAGTAAGAGTAATTTTAATTTTAAAGGATAAAAACTTATATTTTTTCAAATCTTAGCATAAGAAAAATTTAAATATAATTTCAACCAAAACCTAAAAATCAAGCATCAAAACAAAGTGTTCCCTTTCAATGACACATATAATTATTAAAACTTTTAAAAGTATCTTTTACCAAATGGTAACAATACATAATATCATGGTAATATCACTGCATAATCTAAAAATTCAACATTAGTTTCTATTTTCTATTTTACTTATAATTAAAATATCAGCATTGGTACATTGAATATAACATAAATTATTTTTGTAATTCATTGTTGCATTGTCGATATTCTAAAGAGATGAATTCTTTATAATTAAAACATATAATCCAACAAACATAGAAATGTCTCATAACTTCATGAAAAATGAGATGGAAGTCAAAAATTTTATTTCAAGTTACCATGCAAACATCAATTACATAAAAGTGTCTTAGATAGTTATTCAAAATCATCCATAGGTTCTGGCACACCATCATAATCTACATCTTCAGATGAATGGCTCGATGCAGATGAAGATGATCCATATTCTTCTCTTTCATCAACTAGTGCTCCATCTGAGTCAACATGCATGCCCACCATTTCAAAGTTCAAAAGTCTTGTAGATCTACGTCTACATTCTACAGAGTCCCATTTCAATAGTAATTGTTCTGGTAGCAATTTCTTCAAAATATTTATGGTCTGCAACCGAAGAGTTCCTCTCTTTGTCAAATTGAAGTCATACACAAGTATGTCAACATCCTCCAATTTTAAGACATCTGTGCGGCGACGATTTATATTTGTGCCCTTTATTTTTCTCTTTCTGCCAATTCTTTTTTCCACTACCATCTCTGGCTTTTACACACCATTGAAAGGTTGGGTACTTGTGGCATACCAATGTACATCAACAGCTGTAATCTCTTCATTTTAATTAATGACCTTTATAACCTTGGCAATCCAGAATGGATAGCCAAGTGGATCTTCATCTGCTAACACTGCTATCATGCAACCCTCCTTAAGATCCTGCACAGAACCCCTGTAAAAGTCTTCCATGGCTTCACGTTGTGCACGCGATCTTCTAGAACCAATATAGATTTCTCTTTCCTCTACCTGTGGGAAATTAATAATAGCTTGAGGCTGTTGTTGTTCAACATTGTGTGTTTCTTGATGTTCATGTTCATTTGGCATATTTTGTGGCCAAAAAAAAGGAGTCTTCAAAAGCATATCCCCATTTATTGATCTTGAAATCATATCACTTTGATTACTGAAAAAAGACTCCCACCAAACTGAATCAGCAACATCGAAGTACTCATATGTATCTCTAATACATATTTTAATTTCCTCTAGACATTCAGAATAATTTATGTCTCTCTTCTACCTTCGTGCATTATGGAGTTCAACAACTGACTGTAATAACAATATATTTGATGAAAATATTGGACGCTCTAGAATGAACTTCAAAAATGCTAAACCTGTTGATGGTCCCCATTCTTCAACAGTTGAATACTTCTTTCCCCATATAAGTGTTATCCCATCAATTTTTTTAATATGAAATTGATGTTGGAAGCTAATGTCGTTAAGTTGTTCAATGCATTTCTCCTCACCATGCGATCCAAAAATAAACCTTCGCATGTCAATAGTTTCTTCCAACACATGAAAAACAGGCTCTGGAATGTACGATTTCTTAATACATTCAGTTAATGATGGCAGGCTCCCAACACCTTTCCTCCTCAATGTTACTGAAAAACGACTGAACATTTGATCAATATGATCATGAGTATGCCCAACAAGAAGGAAACCAACCTTTATCTTTTTAAAAATCCCCAATTCAACAAGCATGTTTAGATACCCAAAAAGAACATGATTTTTGTTCTCACGACTTGTGTTGTCTAATTGTAAATACAAAACTTCAAGAAGAATCCCAAACCAATGAGTAACCACATCATGGATTATAGTTATGGTCAGATTTTCATCATTGTGAATATTTGGAGTTGTGAAGAAAACTCTTGGAAACATC
Source organism: Pinus albicaulis (assembly GCA_034641835.2). Classification (NCBI taxonomy): domain Eukaryota; kingdom Viridiplantae; phylum Streptophyta; class Pinopsida; order Pinales; family Pinaceae; genus Pinus; species Pinus albicaulis. Next base: position 332,240,524 of record CM076578.1, on the reverse strand, counting down.
TTCTCATTAAATACCATACAACCAACCAAGTGAAATTGAATGAAATTTTCCTCCTGTAATTTTTTTGGCATGCGGACAAAATGTGGAAGAAGTGTTTTCTTTTGGTCCATACCATCAATTATCAATCCCAGATATTTATTTGGATGATCATAACACTTCTTTCGATGTTTATACAACTTTTGCATTTCACTTGTTTGCTGATTGCGATGGTCTTGAAGTTCTTTGACAACAAAATCTGTACATAAAATAAAAGAAACATATGAATAAATATATTTTCATAGTTGATAAGTATCATATTTTAAAAAACAATGTTTTGAACACATACCTCTTTCTGCCCCTTGACATTTATCTCTTTTTTCTTTAAGAGAAGCACATGTGCTGCAAATCCCCATCTTTTTCTTCTTAGGAATACGAACATTGTTGAATTCAGTTTTCCATATCCTTGCAAAATAAGAATATGTAATAAAATTACCAATTCCTTCAACGGCTTTTTCATAATCTTTGTATAACATGAATATTTCTCGTCTCAAGAAATTATCTGGAATATGTATTGTGTCTTTATTTGGCATACACTCTCCATGATTTGAAAAGAAGTCTTTCATCCATGTCTTAGCAGTATTTGCAAACGGCCCCACCTCCCGTTTATAACGTGCTTCTGAATAATATGTGGGATCCCTTTCCAATCTATCTTGGATTCTTGACAAATGACAATTACCAATTGAATACAACATTTTGAACGCCTTTCTGCAAAGCAATACATTCCCAATATGATAATCATAATCTGCTAGTGTAGATTGCATGCAGCCCACTAAATATGAATTTTGCATGATTTTATTCATTAACATATATGTTTTCCTTTTCTCTAAAGCAAAGTTGAAAACCATATTTTTCAAGCAATCCCTTTGACAACATTCACTTGAAATCAAATGAATGACAGAACTTCTTGTCGTGAGATATTTTGTCCTCGCCCTTGTATAACTGGAATGCTTTGGATTGATATGAAAAGGTCTACTCCTACTCCTAGTTGCAATATTTGCTTGCAACGGCTTCATCATTCCATCATCCTTTGTAAAAGTAGTTTCATCACCATTAGGAAGAATATTATCCCCACTATCATCATCCTCAACATAGTTAAGAAATTCATCAACATCATTGCCTGGAAAATTTTCTTTACCATCATCAGTTGAAGAAAACATTTCACAAGAATCATCGGCACTTTTGTAACCCTGACTCAAAAGAAATTCTTCACCATATTGACCCATGCTTTCAAATTCTTCCCTAGGAGGATTCAATTCTTCATCACCATGAGTGTCTTTGAAATGGTCACTTGGAGAAAATGCAATATTCAGATCTGTGCCTCTAAAATTATCATTTGCAAGAAACTCTTCATCCTCCCCTTCCTCGGTGGTGCTCTCATAATCCTTGGGATTAGGCATAAGTGGAAGCTTTGAATTTGTATTCACTAGAATTTCTTCATCCTGCCCCTCCCCTTCCTCACTGAAGCTCTCATAATCCTTAGGATTAGGAATAAGTGAATGCTTTGAATCTATATTTATTGGAAATTCTTCATCCCCCCCTTCATCAGTGGTTAAATTATAATCGTTATGATTAGGATGAAGTGAAAATTTTAGCTTTGGAAATTCATCCCCGTCTTCATCAGTGGTGTTGGCATAATCCTTAGGATTAGGACGAAGTGGATATTTTGATGCTGCAAATTCTTCATTCCCCTCTTCCTCAGTGGTGCTGACATAATCCTTAGGATTAGGACGAAGTGCATATTTTGACTCTGCAAATTCTTCATTCCCCTCTTCATCTGTGGTGCTGACATAATCCTTAGGATTAAGAAGAAGTGGAAATTTTGACTCTGGAATTTTTTCGTCCCCCTCTTCATTAGTGGTGCTTGCATAATCCTTAGGATTAGGACGGAGTGGATGTTTTGACGCTATAAATTTTTCATTTCCCTCTTCATCAGTGGTGCTGGCATAATCCTTAGGATTGGGACAAAGTGGATTTTTTGACTCTGAAACATTATCATTTCCCTATTTATTAGTGGTGCTCACATAATCCTTACGATTAGGACAAATTTGATATTTTGACTCTGGAAAGTTTACATCCCCCTTTTCATCAGTGGTGCTAGCATACTCCTCAGGATTAGGACAGAGTGGATATTTTGACTCTGCAGATTCTTCATTCCCCTCTTCATTTGTTGTCCTCGCATAATCCTTAGGATTAAGCTGAAGTGGATATTCTTCATCTCCCTCTTCATCAATGGTGTCCTCATAATCCTTGGGATTAGGACGAAGTGAAACTTTTGACTCTGGAATTTCTTCATCATGCCCTTCATCATTGTTGCTTTCATAATCCTTAGGATTAAGAGTAAGTGGTATAACTGGCGCTCGATTTATAGAAATTTCATTTTGTTGCACCTCATCAATTTTGTTCTCATCATCTTTAGGATAACGACCAAGTCGATTTTTTGACTCTCTATTCATGGTGAATGAACTCTCGTTATATTCATCACTCTGAATAGAGTTGTTGCGTGACGAAGATGTTGATGTTGTACAAAGAAAAACTTCGCTATCAGAAGAAACCATGGCTTTCAACAAGAATAGGTTGAATAATACAAATTCCTCTCCCACTTACAATATATAGCTTAAAGACTGAAAATTTCGCTCCAAAAAAATTCATGTAAAAATTTCCCTCCAAAATTTCCCCCCAAAAAATTTCGCGAAAAAATTCCCCCCCAAAATTTTCATTTCAAATATTTGATACAAATATTAGTCAAAAAATGTATTTAATATTTTTTTAATAAACTATTTGTGTTGAAATATTTTACCGATATTTATATTCAAAATATCCACAAAATATTTCTATCATGGATGCCTTCCAAACTAAAATAATGTTTTTATTTCAATGATTTCACATTGACTAGATGTAAGTATTAACTATAATATTACTATAATATCTACATGCAAATATTAACTATAATGACTACATGTAAATATTTTAAATTTTAAATTTTAAATTTATGTTATATTCATCTAAAATATATTTCAAAATTTATTAATAAACTGTTGGTCTTCAAATATTTCACCATACTTTCTACTCAAAATATCCACAAAATATTCCTTTCATGCATGCCTTCAAAATTAAAATAATTTTCTTATTTGAATGGTTTAAGATTGACTACATGTAAATATTTACAAAAATAACAACATGTAAATATTAACTATTTAAACTATAATATTAACTATAATTAATTACATGTAAATATTTTAGATTTTAAAATTTAATCCCATGATTTTAAACATTGAGTACATGTAAATATTAACTACGATAACTAAATGCAAATATTAACTATTTTATCTATAATATTAATTATAATTAACTACATGTAAGTATTTCATATTTTAATTTTTAATCTGAGATTATATTTGAATTATTCAACATTCAGTACATGTAAATATTAAATAAAATATTAACTATGATCATTACATGCAAATATTAAGTATTTTAACTATAGTTTGAACTATAATAAACTAAATGTAAATATTTTAAATTTGAAATTTTAATCCCACATTCGTTAAACAGTAAACCAATCAGACAATATTCGCTATATAATAAAAATGATTGTTTTTATTCATCACATCACATCAAGTTTTCTGGTATTTGTTAGAGCAAATTTTTGGAGGTGTTGCGTTGGCATTGGTAACTTTGTGGAGGCATTGCATTGGCATTGGAGGCGTTGTGTTGCTATTGGTAATTTTGTGGAGGTGTTGCATTGACATTGGTAACTTCGTGAAGGCATTGCATTGGCATTGGAGGCGTTGTGTTGCTATTGGTAATTTTGTGAAGGCGTTGTGTTGGCATTGGTGATAGCAGTTTTTTGCATTTCAAAGGTTAGTTTTTCTTCTATTCTGTCAATTTAAAGACGATTTTGGGGAAAATCTGTTTTTCTATAGTTTTTTGTGTCCAAAAACTAATTTTTTAAGGTTTTTAGGTTCAAAAACCATAATTTTTTTATATTTTTTTAGTGAAGAAAATGCAAAAAGAACTAAATTTTTTAGGGTTTTAAGGACAAAAATTTAGAAATTTTTTTCTTTTTTAAGATTTATAGGTTCATCTAGACAGAAAAATCCATAAAACGACCATGCACATGAAAAAAATAGTAATATTATAACATTTTTTATTTTTTATTTTTTATCATAAATATATCAATGGTTTCATTTTTTAAAATGTTTTTTTTGTTTTTATTTGAGAAATTTTTTATTTTATATTCTTCTTTTCTTTTCTTTTTTTTAAATTTTAAATCTTAGTTTTATTCTTTTTAATTTTAAATCTTCAAATTTTTTTTTCATTATTGTTTTTGTTATATATCATGTTTTTTTTTTTTTTAATTGTATTGTTATATAGTTTTTTTTTTAATTTATTGTATTGTTATATAAAAACAAATGTTTTTGTTTTTTTTTTTTTTTTAATATTTAAAAACAAAACATAATTGTTATTTAATAAATTATTTTTTTGTTTTTTAATATATTTGTTATATTTTAATATTTTTAACAATTAATTTTTTTTATTAAATAATGTTTTAATAATTATTTATTAATTATGTTATATATTAAAAAATAAATAAATAAATATGTATGGGGCCCGGGGACCATAAGGCCGGCTGGGCAGCCCCCGTGGCGCCACGGGCGCTGCCCAGCCGGCCCCAGGGCCCCCGCTGGGCGGGGGGGCCGATTCCCGGCAAGACCGCACCCGCGGAGCGCCGGAGGCCGGCAGGCGGCGCCACGGGCACTGCCCAACCGGCCTCCGGCGCCCCGCGGGCACCAGCCACCATTTTAATTTTTTTATTTTTTTTAATAAAACATTTTTTTTTTTTTTTTTAATTTGTTTTAAAAAAAAAATTTTTACTTTTATTTTTTTATTTTGTTTTTTAAATTAGTTTTTTTTTAATTTTGGTTTTAAATTTTTTTATTTTTAATTTGTTTTAATAAAACAATAAAAATTTAATTAAAACATTGTTATATATAAAAATAATAATAATATTGTTATATAATATAATAAAAAAATTGTTATATAATAAATGTTAAAAATATCAAAATATAATAAATATAATTTAAAAATAAATAAATAAAAATAAAAATAAAAATTATTAAACAACAATTATGTTTTGTTTTTAAACATTATATAATTAAAGAAAAAAAATACAATATAATTAAGAAAAAAAAAACATTTGTTTTAATATAACAATACAATAAATTAATATTAAAAAAAAAATTATATAACAATAGAATTAAAAAAATTAAAAAATATATAATATTATAACATTTGTTTTTAACATTTAAATATTTAAATTCCTTTTTTAATTTTTTTTTTAATTTAAGTATAATTACAACATTATAAAAAATTTAACTTTTTCTTTTTTTGGTTTAATTGCTTTTATTTTATTTTGTTTATTTTTATTTAATTACTATGTAATGTGAAATAGAAATTTGTAATTTTCAAATATATTAAAAGATTATATAAATTTATAAACTTTTATATTAATTTTTTATAATTTTAAGTTTATAATTTTTATTTAATTGCTATGTAAAGTAAAATAAATTTTTATTTTATTTTATTTTGTTTATTTTTATTCAATTGCTATGTAATGTAAAATTAAATTTTAAAATTTTAAAATATATTAAAAGATTATAAGTTTTTTTAATAAAATCATTGTCTTAAAAAAAAATAAAATAATAATTTTAACATTTGTTATAAATAGTTAGTAATTTTTTTGTTTTTTTTTAAATATTAAACAAAAACTGAAGTTTGAAAATAATAGTTTATTTTTTTAAAATTGTTTTATACAATTTAAACACATTTTTAAATTTTTTATAAAATGTATTCAAAACATATTATATAGATATATATACATATGACTTATAATATTTTGTTTTTAAATGAAAATTTTTATAGTTAATTTTACTGCTTTAATTTCAAGCTATTTAGTTTTAGAAATAAATTTTGTTTATTAAATTTATTTTATCCGCATTATTTTTCCATTAACTAATATATATATATATATATAGATATATTATCAGGAAAATGGCATCAAAAAATATTTATGTGAATGTTTCTACACCTAGGGCAGCAGCTCCCAAATCTACAGCTGCAGCTCGACGCACTATGGATACAACTCCCAAATCTAAAGTTGCAGCTGGACGCACTATGGACACTGTTGGACGCAATAAGGACATTGTTGCACACACTAATAAAATTCAAGCAAGTGGGGCACCAGGTTCATTAAAGCTTATTTCTGATTGGAAGAATGCCGAGGAAATAGATAAAACTGATTTCTCATGGTATCTTGAAGACAGTGAAATGGAGGCTGATATACACATCTATCTGATTTATGGTATGAGTGACTTAAATGAGCCATATGATGTGATGGGCGGAGTACAAGACATATGTATGGTCCCGAATACAAACACTATTTATGTTCTTGCAAGGAAGGCTCAGAAACGTGAGAAGGTTAGATATCGTCTATCAATCGTCAAGTATGACACAGATGAAATATCTTCAAAATTTTATGAAGAAATATCAAGCAACATTGCAAATAACATTGTAAGTATGCTTATTTTTATTTCCTCTATGCATTATTGTAAGGATGATTCAATTTTTTATAAATTATTGATCATTGACATGTTTTATTTTGTTTCATAGGATTTTGTTCTGAGTCTTTCAAACATGTTTGAAGGTATTTATTTGTTGGTGCCAAATGTTATGGATGTGATCAACACTTTCCACAAAGACAAAGCAGAGGAAAGGAGATTGAAGCAAAGAGCAATAGCTCATGACACTGCAATAGTACAAAGAGGGGATCAACCAAGAGTCACTAAGGTGGGTCAATCTAGTAAACTTAAACATGTTTCTTTTGAAGGTGTCGAACATGAAACAGAAAATTATGATAGAATTAGTGAGGAGGAGATTAGAACTGTTGTGCAAAAGGAGAAAACGGATCAGACACCAAAAATAAAAATTGCCAAAGATGTCTCTCTTTTACCTCATGAAGGAGAGCTTGTTTATAAAAAAACTGATATGTTATCCAATAAGACTAGGAAATCAAATATTGGTGAACCTGTAAAGGTCGTGAGCAGCAGTGAAGAACAAATTGAAAGCTCTCACGAAAGCAGAGAAATCATAACACCAGGTGCTGAGTTAGAGGATGACATTATTAAAACAAAACAAAATTATATTCGACAAGAGTTGAGGAAGAATAAATTAATTCTTGGTGGCCAAACATTTGAGCTTAATGTTAACCAATTTTAAGGCCCAGATTAAGGACAATCTTAATATCAAATTAGAAAGGCCCATCACCTACATGTACATAATTTGAAAACATTGTTCAGGTTCAATCCATATGCGCATGTGGTGGATTATGTGGTTCTTGTCGATCTATTTCAGGTTCCCAACAAACAAGCATTTGATAAGACAAAATGTTTTGATTATAAATATTATGTAATTGGAGGGAACCATTCGATAGAGGCTAAGAGACAATTGATTGCAGAATATCCCAATAACTATCTTTTTCAAACAGTGAAATGCATCATTTACGCTGGCTTAACAGAAATAGAATCAAAGTTATTGGCATGGGATCATAATGCAGATAATGAGTACATAATGAAAATGACTTTCATCCAAAGGGTCAGATTTATTCATAATGAATTCATAGAAAAATGTGGTGGGGATAAGACACAAGTTAGTGTAACATTTCGAAAGGAATGTTTAATGGAAACAGGTTATCAAATTGATGAAAAAAAAACAAAAGATGGAAAATTGAATACAAATCTCTTCAGAGGCATAGATAACATTTTTCAGTTGGCATTTAGAACTGGGGAGGTATGGGATTTGATTGATGAGATTTTTGATCGGTGGGAGAATATTTCCATAAAAAATCAGAAGGTTAAAAAGAGTAAACCCATAATATGTACCAACAGTAAGGGGGGTCCTGAAATGAAGCAGCTTCCAAAGGATATGACTATTACACCTTGGAGAACAATGCAAGGTGTGAAAGATGATAAATTATTCAAATCAGTATTAGCCCGTGTGAAGTCGGGTGAATTATCATTGGAAGAAATGTGTGCAGAATTTCAAAAGTAAGTTTCTTGAATTATTTCTTATTTTTCTTTCATTATAATTTTATTTTAAATAAAACATAATGATGTTGGTAGAATTTGTTATACATGTCAGTATATTAACGCTTTTAACTTGATTTATTCAGTCAGAAATTTTTTATGAAATATAAGAACACATGGTTAAAATATTGAATGAAGAAAGTTAGGATGATGTTGTACGCAACTACCCAGAAGCAAGTTCTACATCAACACTAAAAGAGTTTTATATTGCATTCAATAAGGTATGTTGATTTATAAATTCATTTTATTCATATTTAAACTATTTTTATTTTATTACTTATGTGTGTGTGTGTGTGTGTGTGTGTGTGTGTCATTAAAGATGTCGAAGAAGGATGGAAATGGAGTACCAGATACTTTCAAAAGCTTTATTGAAAAAATTAAGATGGAGAACATGAGAAGGAAGCATCTTATGAATGTTGAACTTGATCCTACTCTTAATCATTGCATTTGGAATGGGCTCGACAGTGTCCAATATCAAATAATACAAAATGACTGTGCAGACATTACATCACTAATACCTAAAAGGGAAATGGCCTAGTTATTGCAGATATTCCTCATGGTTTCAATTTCCCAGACATTGAATATGATAGAGAAGCATATACTTATCAAGCTTTTAGTAAAGTGGTTACGGATTTTCAAGAAGTGACAACATCACCACTTTGGCGATTTGTGACATTTCATTCAGACACACAGTTTCCAATGTTATTAACAAGCTTCAAGGGTAAAGCAAACTCAAGGATGCAACTTACATGGTAAGATTTTGAAATTGTATGTTTGATTCCTCCTAAAAAAATTTATTCATGTAAAATTTAATTGAACTTTTACTATGTTATGTTATAGGAAAAAGTCAAATATTGTTTATTCCGAAGATCAACATATTATAAATGATTGTGATTTCATCCATGTTGAATGTTGGACAAAAGACGATAGCTATAAGCATATTATTATGAATCGAGTAGATGGGAAGAGTCATAGTCAAGTATTGTTTTATGATGCAGTTGCAAGAAAACTAACATATGAGGATAAAGATGCAAAAGGAGATATAGTTAACATTTATCAAAAACCACAAGCATTGATTAACTATCTTACATATCTATGTTCAAATGAAGGAGAATGGGTTTTGGATTTATTCTCAGGTTCAAGAAAGTTTTATTATACAAATTTAAATTTAAATATTGTCTGTTTTACTTTTTATGTCTCCATACTAATTGTTTTACTTTTTTTTTTGTGCTTGATGATTAGGTACAACACTAGCATGTTGCCTACTAAAAGGAAGAAATTGCATTGCCATTGAGAAAGACCCAGTTCAATGAAAATTTATTCAACAAAGAATTAATGCTCTTGAATTCCTTCCAGATGCGAAGCAAGAAATTGGTTTGAGGAAAGGAGATTTTAATGAATCACGTGTGGCAAAAAAATCAAAGGAACCTCAACCACCATTATATGGAATGATTGGAAAGGGACACTTTGGAAGATTTGCTGACATGAAAGATCCATTAGAAGATGACAATGATCAAAATGAAGAAAAAAATGTTGCGGAAGAAGCCATCAATGTTGTTCTAGATGATGTTGAAGATGTATTAGTTGATATTGTTGATGATGTTTAAGTTATGATTGCAAACAAAGCTTATTTTTTAGAACTATTAATCAGTTTTACTTGTAATGTTTAGACTTTGATATTTTATGAGAACAACCCTTTTTTTTTGCAAAAAACATGTGATTGCTATTATTTTTTTGACATAAAATTCAATAAAAATGTTATTTTCTTAAGTTTTTTTGTCAAGATTCTCCCAAAAAGTTAGTTTATTTAACATGTTTTTTCCAACAAAAAGTTTGTAAAAGTGTATTTTTTGCATTGTATTTATATTGAAAAATTGTATTTTTTTGTCATATGGTTCAAAATATTGGTTTTTTAGCGACAATTTTTTGATGTGTATTGAAAAATTATTTAACAATACATAAACATGTAGAAAATATAAACTTTAGAATATTGACCCTTTTTCCATCTTTTATGTATGTGAAAAAGTGAAGATATCATTACAAGTTTTTATTTTTTAAAAAAATATTTTTTTATTTTTAAAACACAAGTACATAAATGCACTTAAAAATGTTATCTCTGAAGAAAGAAGACGTAAAAGATATGTAATTGTAAAATCAATCCTATAAAAAAACATTGGTGATGATACACCACCACTATTCAAAATCGACATAAAAAACATCACATAAAAAAAAAATTAATAAAAAAACAAAAACAAAATGAAAAAAACTTAAAGTGCCAAAAACATGCTCAAATTTTTTTTTCTTGATTCTGCATCGCCACTTTTTCAAAATCAGGTGTTTTTCTTGATACTTCAAAAAGTAGGTAACAATGAGGTTACCTATTTCATCGGTAACATTGTTAAACATACATGCAACACTTGAGAGGGACCTGTAGTATGGATGTAGTGTTGGTAGTGGTAGTGTTAGCAGCAGTATAGTTGCAACAATGCAGTAGTCGGTGGATGGGATGTCAAACATCATCAATGTAGTAGTTGGTGGAGAGGATGTCAGACATCATCAGCACAAAGGGAGATGCTTAAGAGTCAGAGCAGTATGCAATAGGGTGTATTTCTGTAGCGCATTCCTCGCTAAGAGGGAGTGTTGATTTGGGGTAGCATCGAATGTGCTCTAAGTCTCAATTTTTTTGAAGAGGCTTAGAAACATATACTCGAAAAAACCTAGAAAGTGTTTTGGGAAATTCCACTCAGAGACAGTTTTATTTAATAAATTGATTATTTTTAATGAGACCCTAAGTCTCAACTTAAGAAATTAAAATATTTAATTGGTATTAATCTAAACTGTGGGTGTAACTTCTAGAATAAGAACAGGATCAAGCCAAAATGATATTAGCCATTTATCAGCTTTTAATATGGGTCGTTGAATGTCACCGAGAAGTTTATTTAAGGAAGGCTTCAAGGCCATTTGGAGACACACTGAAATTTGATTAGTTAGAACAAATTGCTAAGGCTAGAAGTAATAGAGTGATTTCGTAGTGATCAGGCAGAGAGGGGTAGAGACAATTTTTGGTCAGAGGATCTTCTCCAGAGCCAAGAATACGTGGGAGAGAGGAAAATCTATTCACAAAGGAGGAAGTGTAGTGCCTAGTGAGGGTGACGTAGGGCCATGAAGGACACATGCGAAGCAATGTGGAGTTTTCCGAGTAGAGGTTTGAGTTATAGTTGAGAGATCGAAATTATGAGCCGAGAGAGCTAGAACTGAAGCTCCTGAGAGCTGAATTTTTTTATAGAAGAGGTGAGGGAGTCTCCTAGAGGCAGTGATGCAGGCCCACACAGTGACTGTGTAGGTGTGGAGGGTGCCAGGAGATCATTGTTTCAGCTATCACATCAGTCGGGACTTGCAGTATAGAGTGAGGTAATCTCACTAATTTCTTTTGTCGAGTGATATTATCTATACTTGATAGCCAAAAGTATGTCCAGAGGTTTTATTCAGAAATAAATATTGCTTAATAATAAAAACCCTCAAATTTGTTGCACCGGTTTTCCCACATTGGGTTTTTCCGGGGACGTTTTTCCAAAAACAACAATGTCTTGTGTAATGTTTTTCTTTTCTCTCAGTTTCCTGTTTCAGAAAATTTAATTAATTAAGTGAATTTTGAAATATTAATTTTCTTCAGTATTTACAATATAATACCATAAATAACTTTCTAGTTTAATAACAAGTAGATGAAGTAATTTCAATTGGCTGCAATCGGATTCTGGACTTGGAATTTTCACACTATATACTTTTGAAGATGCTTTCAATCATCAGTATGGAAGGATGTCATGAATGAAGAGTATCATTCTATAATGAAAAATGGATTTTGGTAGATCATACCAAGGCTCGAATATAAATCTATGGTAACTTACAAATGGATCTACAAGATCAAGAATGTGACAGATGTAAGTATCGATAAATATAATATAAGATTTATGGCTAGGGTTTTCTCTCATCAAGAAGGCATTGACTATGAAGAGACATTTTCTCTGACAACAAGGTATAAAATGATTCGTTCATTGGCCTCTCTGGCAACATCGATGGGATGGAACATCCATCAAATGGATGTCAAGACTGTGTTTTTGAATGACACAATTGATGAGGAATTCTATATAGAGAAACCCTTATAGAAAGTCAATTGTTGATCCAAACCTGTATATCAAGGTTGTATATGGAGAACATGTAATCATTATTCTATATGTATATTATATTATATTAACATGTATAGAAGATCGAAGTGAATAATGTAAGAAGTAACTAGCAGAAAATTTGACATGAAGGATCTAGGGTGGATGCATTACTATTTGGGACCAGAAGTATGGCAAGGACCTAATGAAATTTATCTGGGTCAAGGGAGGTATGTGATAAAATTCTTGAAGAGGTTTTACATGATGGATAGAAAACCTATGAATGCTTTGATGATCAAAATCTTGAAGAGACTAAGGAGTTTTGAATTGATCCTTGCAGAACCTTCCAAATATAAAAAATTGACTGGCTCACTGATGTACTTGGTAAATACTTGACTAGACATATGTTTTGCAGTAAACATTCTTATTCAATTCCAAGTGGATTCAAAACATGATCATTGGATAGCAACAAGAAATATAGTGAGATATCTACGAGGAACTATCCACCACTGCCTAAAATATGATAGGAGGAATTATGTCCACTTGGTTGAATATACATATTTTGACTGGGGATGTAGCGAGAAGGATGGAAGAAGCACTACAGGAGGATATTTTAGGTTAGGATCCTCAATGATATCATGGATGAGAAGAAATCAAGATACATTTTCTATGATTAGTGTTGAGGCTGAATATGTTGCAGCCTTTGAAGTAAGTAGAGAAGCAGTTTGTTAAGCAAGCTCCTATTTTACCTATTTGAAGGACCAATGGACCCTACAGTGAACATTGTGAAAACACCAGTTGTATATGATTTTCTGAAGACACAATATTTCATGGAAAGAAAAAGAATATAAACAAGAATTATCACTACATTAAGGAGCTAGTACAAAATGGTGTGTTTTCGCCTACATTATATCTCCACTAATGAATAGGTAGCTGACATTTGATGAAATATCTCCCTAACAAGAAGATTGTGTATTTGAGAGACAAGCTTGGCTTGATTGATATATCCTCCCTAGTTGATAGGGAGAGATAGGCACATAATTCTTGTCTTCACTTGGGAATACATAATGGAGGATTGGGTAACTGTCTGACATCTGATACTCTTTGAGGATTTATTGGGGCATATAATATAAGAGTAGTTATGTACTGATATTATTTGAGGACTAGTTATCCAAGACAATAATAGTCTAAAGAAGGTCATACTCGGTGAACCCCTATGTGGACTATGTACCTTGAGAGACAATGATGATGGTGTCTATAAATAATTTTTCTCACCAACATTATGATCTAGTCTTGTGGAGAGATGAGTTGTTAGTCAAGGCATTTCTATGTGACAATGTTGTTTGATATGATGTTAGACACATGCATTACCAAACTAACTCTTATTATGAGATCTCTTCAGATTGAGAATGTCCATGTACCTCTTATGAATACCTCCCTAGTTAAGAGGGAGTGTTGAAAAATGTGTAACTAGGTTCAGTATTCATAAATATGAAATGTATTTTTTATTATTGTAAATTATAAAATGAAAGAAAATTTATTATTATAATTTTTTACCATGGGTTTCATGCTCAAGGTATTTTATTTTGTAGGTGAAGCACCCATTGAGTGCTTCTAGGGTTTGTCCTAGGTCAATAAGTCAAAAGAGTCATTTTCATAAGTTCAAGACATCACTAAGCACATTGTAACTTGTAAAGGAAATTCTTTTTGTCCTTAAAAGTGTCATAATACCCTCCAAGACAAAGTCAACCTCGCAGCTGGAAATTCGGCTTAAAGGAAGAGCCACACCCACCCTTGAAGAAGCCTATAAATAAAAGAGGACTCATCCAATTTGAAACACACTATCTCACCAATCATTCTAGAAAAGGAAGAGGGAGGAAGAAAAGAAGAATAAAGAGGATGAAGGAGACTTATGTTTAGCATTATTTTCTCTCACATGTGCTAAAGAGGACTAGGGTTTCTGTAGCAGACCTAGGGAATCTATCTACAAGTTCGATCTTGAAGAAAGGAAGGCAAAGAGGTCAAGTGAGAGTCACTAAGGGTCTCTCTAAATCTCTATAAGTCAGGGAAAGGAAAGTGAAGGTTAGAGGAGGGCTCTAATATAAGATAGAAGCTCCCATGTGTGGAAGCAACTATTACAGGGGCGACAAAATTTCAAATATATAGTAGGAGTCCAACAATATTGCAATAGGAGGTCGAAGAAGTGCCACTGTAAGGGATTTGATTTGGTTTGACTAGATCTAGATTGGCACATCATATTAAGAGGCTGGTCTTGGTCTTGGAGGGTATTGGTGCCAGTCTTAAGGTCATGAAATTCTCCAATTTAAGAATCTACAAGGAAGATAAGAAATTTACAGGTTTTCCTCTTAAGAGGTGAGGTTTTGGCCCTGGCTTTCAACCTATATATTGTGTCATTGTTTTGCTTGTTTTGGAAGTTGTTTGATGCTGCACTCATATAATAATATGGAACAAACCTAATAAGTAAAAAGGAAACACAAGCAGTATCAAGTAAAAGAGAATTAAACATAATCATTTCCCTATTGAATTCTCAATAAGTCAAAGGTCGGAAGTTTGGGTTGGTCTTTGTCACTGGAAGAGGTTGGTTGTCGGGGATGCCGACCCAGACTGGGTCGCGGGTCAGAGGTCAAGATTTGGTTAACTTTCATAGTTTCCGCATTTCTAAGAGAGGTCAACCTGGCCTAATAGTCGACCCTCTGATCACTGTAGGCAATGGAAGATTTCCATGTGGTAGTATGTTGATGTGGCCTGAAAGAGTGGGCCCTATCTTTGAAGGGATGTATCTCTTCATCCATAGCTCAAATTGGGGAAATTTTATATGTCACTTGATTCATTTCGATGAGATGAATGAAATGGTGATGTTAGTTTTGGGTTTATAGGAGTTATGTAAAAGTCAAAATTTTAATACCTCATCATCATAATAGTACCTTGAGGGTTGGGTATTGAGAGTGACCTAGAGTTACAAATTTTTAGTTCACCATATATTGTAGGGGTTTGTGAGGTATGAGGAATAAGATGTTATTGGACCTCTCCTTGACCTCCGCCTCCTCCTTTCCCACCTCCTCTCCCACCCCTACACCTCTCCCTACATGCATCCTCCTACTCCACCACACTCTATCCCAACCTTCGCTCCTCTTCATCCTCTCCTCCTCCTCCCTCTCCCATCTCCCTTCCCTGCCCTTACCTCCTCTCCTCTACCTCCACCTCATCCTCCATGTTACAAAATTTTTAAGGTCTAAAATGGGCCTCCTAAGGAATATTATAAAATAATAATGGAAATAATAAAATAAGAGGGAAAAAAAATATACTTTTCCAACTTGTATTTTCAACTTATCTCCCTACAATTTTACTCAAATTTCGCGGGAGCATGTATTGGATGTAGAATATAATTCCTCATCCAAGGAACACCCATGTTGCATATTTTTTATCGACTCTGCTAAATGACAAATGAATTCATGTATTTCCCATTTTTCATGTATCAGGGTCCATCAAAAGAATGCAACATAGGTGTTCCTTGGATGAGAAATTAAATTCTACATCCAACAAATTCTCCCACTCAAAATTTGAGAAAAACCGTAGGGGGATAAGTTAGAAATATGAGTTGAAAAAGTATATTTTTTTATTTATTTTTATTTTTTATTTTTTAAATTTTTTACATTTTTAATCCAAAAATGGTGAATCATTCGCCATGGTTAACATTATCATCTTGAATCCAATTGATTCTTATAAATTTTATTTTGGTTGTCCATTTTTGTTATGAGACCCATCTTTTACTTCAAAATTTCTCCAATGCCAACGCCAACACCAACACCACCTCATCCTCATCCTCCTACTCTTTCTCCTCCTCCTCTTCCTCTCCTATCTTCTCCCACCACACCCTCCCCCTCATCACTTCTCTCACCTCCTCTCCTCAACCTACACCTCCTCCTCTCCCACCTCTAACCCCACCACCTCCTGCTACTCCTCTCCCACCTCAACCTCCCCATCACCAGGTTCCCACATCCTCTCGACTCCTGCTACTCCTCTACCACCTTCACCACCACCCCTTCCTCCTCTTCTCCCACCTCATCCTCCTTCTCATCATCTCTCCCACCTCTCCTTGACCTCCACCACCACCACCACCTCCTCCACCTCTCCACACTACCTCATCCTGCTTAGAACTGACATACAACAACTATTTATAGTGAATTATCAGTTAATTGATTGATCACTCATTGTGAATTAAATTGGATTTAATTCACTGGACCTATCACTAGCTCATATCTAATTTAGAACTAGTTAAACTACTTTTACCTCAATTTATTGAATTAACTAATTACAACTCACAAATAATTGTAACTGGACCCCCTTAAATCATGGGGACAACTCTACATGCCTCCTCTCTGGCCCTCACCTCGAATTTCCTAGGATAACTCAATATTTTTGACTTAGTTAACTAATACAAGTTGTCATGAGATGAAATTACAATTTCTCTTCCAATTTAATTAAGGGAAAATTAAATCAGAAGCCCCCTTGGGTGACTTTTCTTGTTGCCATTTCAACATCCTCCACCTCCTCTCCCACCCACTCCTCCTCTTCTCCCACCTCATCCTCCTTCTCATCATCTCTCCCACCTCTCCTTGACCTCCACCACCTCCTCTCCCCACCACCACTTCCTCCTGACCTGTTGCAACTCCACCTTCTCTCGCAAAAACCCCCCGCTCCTCATCCACTTCTCCCACAACCCCCTCCTCCTCCTCCTCCTCCACCTCCTCTCCCACAACCTCCCCCCTCCTCCTCCTTTACATCTCCCACAACCCCCTTCTCCTCCTCCTCCTCCTCCTACTACTACTCCTCATTACTTGTCACACATCCTCCTATTCCTCCTCCTCCACCTCCTCTCGCACAACCCCCTCCTCATGCTCCTCTCCCACAACTAATTCCTCCTCCTCCTCCACGTCCTCTCCCACAACTCACCCCCAACCACTCCTCATCTTCTCCCACCTCATCCTCCTCCTCTTCACCTCTCCCAACTCTCCTTAACCTCCACCACCTCCTCCTCCTCACATGTTGCACCTCCTCCTACTACTCCTCCTCTACCTCTTCTCCCACAACACCCCCCTCCCCCACCTCATCCTCCTCCTCCTCCTCTCCCACAACCCCCCCCCCCACCCTCTCCTCCTCCTCCACATCTAGCACAACCCCCTCCTCCTCCTCCTCCTCCTCCTCCTCCTCTTCATCATCACTTATCGCACCTCCTCACTACAAGGAAAAGACCCTCTAGCGGATTTTTTTGAGGAACCCCTTATAAAAATAGTCCAAAAATATGTTTCTAGTGGAAGTTCCTAGAGAATGTTGGTGGGCAGAGGTTTTTTCAGATGTATTTAATCCAGTGCTCTTATCACCGTAAAACGCACCAGTGCGGTTAAAAAATTGGCACACTGGACACCGTGCGCTCCGTACACACCTACCTGGTGCGTTGTATTTCCATAGAGCTCTGGTACTTCACATAACTTACACACCGGTGCCTCATAAAAAACGCGCGAAAACTGAAACCGCCCGAGTCCCCCATAAACGCACTGGGTCGCCAACGCACCGGGCCACCCTGAAATCCCCGCGCACCGGCACAGGGTTAAATAAATAAAAAATTATGGCCAAAAAACCGCACAAAACATAGGCACACTAGGAACCGTGCGCTCCTAACACACCCGCCTGGTGTGTCATATTCCTGTACAACACCGGTTCCTTACACCTCTACCGCACTGGTGCTTCCGAAAACATGCACGAAAATAGATAACACCCGGTGTGGAATAAATAAACGACACTGGGGTGCCCATAAACCTGGTGCACCGGAAGATGGTTAAATAAAAAAAATTACGGCCAAAAAACCACACAAAACATTGGCACACCAGAAACTGTGCACTCCGTACACACAGCACTGGTGCGTTTAATTACGGAACAACACCGGTGCATGTCAACTCATCAACCCCAGTGCCTCATAAAAAGAGCGCAGAACAGAAATCGCCCGGGGTGGAATGACGGAAATGCACCAAGATCCCCATAAATGTCGCGCACCGAAAAAGGGTTAAATAAAAAAAAATTTGCGGCCAAAAAACCACACAAATCATTGGCTCACTGAACACCATTCTCGGTGTGTCATATTACTGTAGAGCACTGGTGCATTACAGGCACGCCTCCCCAGTGCTTCATAAAAGTGCGCGAAAATAGAAACGGCCCGGAGCGGCATATAGTAAACGCATCGGTAGGCCAGTAAAAACCCCGCGCACCGGAACAAGGTTAAATAATAAAAAAATTACGGCCAAAAAACTGCATTTTTCACTTTCGTCAGTGCTACAGAGCTCTCAAGCACCAGTGCAAGTTATTCTTGTTTGAGCCGCCCTGACATCCGTGCTCCCATTGCACTTATTGCACGCATTGCTACTGTGCATTTCCACCAATCTCCAGCTTGAATTTTATAAAACAGTGGACAAATTTTCTTTTGCAAATTCTACAGCCAATATGCCTCCTCGACGGGTAAATTTATAGGCATTTTTATTGTTTCTCCATAATTAAACCTTTTAGTGGATTATAATTTCAAAAAACCTTAAAATTAACCATTAAAAATAAAAATAATAATAATAATTGTCGCGCGGTGCACTCGAGCTGTTCGGCTCGCACTGGTTTGTGATGCTGCCTATAAATTTACAAGCTACACCGCAACCGGTGCTAATGGTATTTGCACCAGTTCTGAGGCGATACCACTAGGCACACCGTGTTATTTAAAAAATTATAAAAACTGTGGTGCGGTTTTTTACCAGGTCGCACCGTTGACAATGTGGTATCCGGCAACACGGTGCATTGACGGACATATCCACCCCGGGGCGCGTAATGTGGTCAGTGCACCACATAGCGCAATTCGACATTGTCAATGGTTCGGCCTGGTAAACTGGTGCTAAGGGTATTCGCACCAGTTTCGGGGTGGTACCAAAGGCACACCATGTTATGTTAAATTTCCTTATAAAGAGCGGTGCGTTCGGTTACCTGGCCGCACCATTGACCTAGTTGAATAGTGGTGATGCGGTGTGTTGACTGATATAATTACCCCAGGACGGCTATTTTTGTCAGCACATGGCTTGCCGTATTTGGCTTGTGTCAGTAGTGTGGCCTTTTACAATACCGCACCAACGACTATGTATGATGGCAAGATAGCAGTGCGCTGAATTAGATATACGCCCCAGGGTGTATAGTGTAGTCAGCACACTACTCTCCTGACACCACACGTAGTGAACGGTGTGCTAAAAACATTTCCTGGAGCACCGCCCCCAGTGCGTTGAATATCATTAGGGGCACCGTATCTGGTGCGCTCTGTTGAAAGACGCACTGGGACCATTGCGTGACTGTGCTTTTGGTGCACCAACTGTTTTTTTATTTATTTTTCAAAAAATATTTATATACGTATATTTATAAATACATGTGTCATTTAATAAAAAAATTGTGTTTAATATGTCAATCACTCAGAGACGTGAAAGGAGAGAAGAGGGGCAACCACAACAACAACAGGCGGAACAATATAACACGGTTTGCCTGTGGGAGGCAAGAGAGAGGGAGAGAGATGCATACCCTCGCCCTATTACAGCAGCGACGCAGGGGCTCCTAAGGGAGGTAGGCCTCCTCAAGTTCTATGAGGAGGCTACTTCCCTAAAGTCACATAGTTTGTTTTTGAGACATCTTATCCGAAGGTGGAATGCCCAACGATAGGCTTTCCAGGTTGGTATCAACCAATGGTACACGCCCACTGAGGAGGATGTATATTTTATTACAGGGTTATTGAAGAGAAGGGTGTATTTTCCCTCGTTCCCCGAGGTTCCAGTTGGCTGTATGGCAGGGAGTTAGTTAGTTTACTCTCAGAGATACATTGGAGCACATTTAGTATCTCCTACAGAATTTTAGGTCGCTGGATAGCAGTTACGTATTGGTGCGTTTGGTCATGAGGAGGTCTAGTGTCTCTCACTTATCATTTAGACCATTTCGCACAACACTAGTGACGGGCAACGCATTAGTTGCTCGCTTTTATATTATGTTGATTCTTTACTACAACAACCATGACTTGTCAGGTGGTCTGCCATTTTTTTGCGGCAGTTATGTACATCATTAGATAGATGTTGTGCTCATGCACAAGGGAGGGTCAATGTCCCTTTTGCTTCAGAGATTTTTTGTTTATTTTTTGAGAGGTTTCCAGAGACGAGACCTAGTTTTCTTCGGCAGCCTCGTAGGCCAGTTACTGAGACACATATGCACATGTGGGGGCAGATGATGCCCAAGAGGGAGGAGAGTATTTTTCCAGTGAGGATATCAGATGATGCACTGGAGTTGCTAGCCAGTGTTGATGAGCATCCCTTCACTATGGTTCCCTATCCTTATGCGGGGTTAGATTGGTGAGGGTGTGCCAACATCCTCTTCACAGCTGATGAGCCGCTAGATGATAGAGGTAATATTACTGTTTTATTTAAATTTATTCTAACATGTTCTTTAACTTGTTTTTATTAAATTGTGTAATGAAATTGTCTAATTATTGTTGTGTACTTATATATATTTTTCAGACATTGGCTCTTTTGATGGTGAGGAGATGTCGCCACCACCACCTGATCCAGGTGTGGATCTTGATGATCATGATGAGGGCATGCCAGATGCCGAGGATCATCAGGAGGCCTGTGCAGATCAGAGACCTGCTCCTGCTGGTGCGCCGGTGCGCGGTCGACTTGGTGATGCTAGATGCAGGATGGAGTTGGCCAACCAACTCATTGCATTGATTATTGAGGAGGGCATCAGGCTCGCTCATTACAGAGACATAGAGGTCAATTATAGGCTATTACGGATGTGAAGAGGCATGTTGTGTGACATCTATAGCCTGATGCTGCATGTTGTAGGAGTTACGATAGCTTTTATGCGACTGACGAGGACTGTTGCACGCTATGATCGAGTCGCAGCACGTGATGGACAGTCTGCGAGGCGCAGCGTACCATCATCTAGCAGGAGTCATGATCATGGATATGAGGCTGGACCATCGGCCACTAGTACTAATATTGATGTTGTACTACCACCAATTGATCCATGACATTTATATTACAGTTGTATATTTTTAACATTATTCAGTTATAGTTATATATATATATATATATATATATATATATAATCCATGTATTTTATGTTCATGTTGCAGTTGTACTTAATTTACATGTTGGTGATCATCATGATGTGTATGTTGTTAGGTCATGTTAAATATGTTCATTTAATGTGCAGCTTGCAGATAGATGTGTATGTGATAGCATGAGTTATTTGACATGAGATGTATATTTGATGTTTGTGTTGTGATGATGTTAATATATAATGTTAGTTGTGTTTTGTTAGATGATCATGATCACAATGATGTAGTTAGCGATTTTGCAGAATGTGTTTTTTAGTCAAATTTGATATTTGTATGATGGTTTTTTGTAATTTTTTAATTTGTAAAATTGTAATTGTATATATGTAAAATTCTAAAATTGTAATTGTACGTGAAATTGTAAAATTGTAATTCTAATTCTAATTCTAATTCTAATTGTATGTTAAATATTTGTAAAATTTTAATTGTATTAATGTGAAATGAATTTATTAAAATTTTTAAATTTGTAAATTTGTAAATTTTAAATAATTGTAAAATAATAAATCTGGAATAATATGATTTATTGTAACATAATAAAGTTTAGAAAATAATGCAAATAAATTCATGTACTTTAGAATTATCATTATTTTATTATGATCTTAGATACAAAAAAAAAAGAATTAATTTATACAGTACGCCATTGTTTTTGAGATCAACATAATTAATGCAAATTATCAAGTGAATTATTGATTTTAACATTAACACAATGCAAATTACCAATTAATTCAAAGTACATATTATATTAATATTTCAAAAAAACCCATCTTAAAAAGTATAAATATTGATGAAATAACACATGTACCATATCACTCTCAGTTCTCATGATCACCCTCATTATCTTCTAGCTCGCATGGCATGATAACACTATTGTTCTCAAAAATATGTTTTGATCTATGGTCATGTGTCAATACAAACCACCAATCCCTATCCAACACATCTGGGTAAAAAAACACCTGGTTGGAGTGTTTAGGGAAAACATAGGGCTCCTTAGCTTCATCCCACATCTTTCTAAAGTTGATACATATCAACCTACTATCACGATCTTCCTTTACATTATTCCGATCAAAGGTTTCCCACCACTTGCACCTAAAAATAACACATTGGAAAGAAGAAAAATCCACTTCAATGATCTCTTGTATCTTTCCGACGTAACCTAACGTCCCTCGTATTAGGTTTTGATCACAGTGGCTA
This sequence comes from Pinus albicaulis, assembly GCA_034641835.2. Lineage (NCBI taxonomy): Eukaryota > Viridiplantae > Streptophyta > Pinopsida > Pinales > Pinaceae > Pinus > Pinus albicaulis. Next base: position 332,217,794 of record CM076578.1, on the reverse strand, counting down.
GATCGACTAGATTGATCGAACTCGACTTCCACTCGACAATCTTGTGTGATGTTTCCAGCATCGGCATTTTCTGTGCGAAAATGGTGTCCATATGCCCACATAGATGGGAAAAAATGCACCTATTATAAAAAAGTTAAAAAAATCATAGTGTCATGTGCCTTATAAATAATAATCCAACAGTTAAAATATTAAATGTAGATGTCTTAATGTAAGTTTAAAATTTACATATAAATTAAAAATATTATTACCGAGATGCTATACCTAATCCCTACGTTTAGCACATCCTCTTCAACACACGGGTAACGACTGGTAGCACCGTATTTCTCTCTGACTTGGTCAGCAACCCAACTTTTGGGGCATATTTTTCGCATATTTTCTTTTAAATGATCGGGATAAGGCACACTTCTACCATTCAACTATCTGAATTCTTTCCTGTCACTATCCCATTTCATCCTGTTTGTTCATACAATGTGACCCACAGTTGTGTCGCTTCAGAATTGTAAAGAACAAATTTATTGATTGCTTCAATTTCTGCATTTGCTGATGAAATGAAACCAAAATTATATAGTACTTAGAGATCAAAATACACATTATATCGAAGTTCAACATGAATATTAATTACTTTTTGTAAATTTGAAAAATTATAGGTCGCGTACTCTTTATCAAGTGCTTTTTTCCACTCATTTGGAGCAACTCTCCTTCTCTTTTTTCTTCGTCCATTTCATCATCCCAAATCACCACACCTGGTCTGTTGTCGATCTACTTGATGTACTCACTGGAATAATAGAAAGACTCATACAATATGTACTCCTCTGCCATAGACCCCTCAGGTTTTTCCCTTTGTCGAACAAAACCTTTCAATTTCTTCATGTACCTCTCTAAGAAGAACATTCAACGACAAGAAACAACCCCAACTAATTCAACCTCATCTACCAGGTGGATTAGAAGATGAACTTGTAAGTCCATGAAACTCATCGGCAGTTCCTTCTCAAACATACAAACAATCTCAACTACCTATTGATGCCACCATGGAATGCTAGCCACATGAATCTCCTTTGACGTGATCTAACATACAAATGCAGATAATTTAGATATGGCATGTCCTAGGTCTTGAGGGAATTCATGTTTCACACACCCACGAACAAACAAAGGATAACGACACTACAAAGTTATAAACACGTGCAATAATATACAAAATTAGTTATGTTTTATGAATATAACAAATAATAAAATCATGCTTTTGACATTATACGTACTCTTAGAAGATTCAAAAGGTCATCCACGGTGAAGCAGCACAGTAGTGAAGACCCGTATGAAGTTGGCACCCTCACATCCCTTATAACTTCCTTTGCCAAATATATATCATCTTTTTTTTTAAATCCATGGGACATGACCTTCTTTGAAAAACCATGAATTAGAGGGACCAGTGCCTACCTCTGATCCCATACTTTATAATCATCTTGGCCAATGTTTCTTTTTAGTTTTTGAAGTAATAAGATCTTTCCTAACAACCAATGTGTCACTTTTTTTCGAAGATATGTGCCTCCATAAAGAATATGAAACATCTTTAAATATATGCATGGGATCTAATAAGTGGGCAATCTTAAGATGCTCCCAATTTGGGAGGTCACAAAAGATAGATTTCCTTTTCATCCCAATGGGAAATTTCTCAACATAGGTGTCGAAGAAATTTGGATCATCGAACATAGGCTGCCCATTTGAATCGAACATTTCTATGAACTCCTTCTCCTTCTCTCTCTCATATGCTCTTAGCCATTCAGTTGGTGTCATTATTGGAGGCCTTTGGGTTCTCTCTCATTTACCATTGAAAGCGGATGCTGCTCTTCTGTAAGGGTGTTCTTCTAGTAGGAATACCGTGGAGAAATCATACACTGGCTTTCGTAGGTCCTTGGACCATCTAGCTTTCAGAGAAGATCCACAAAATTTACATCCAAAATACCCTTTTGTCACAAGACCTGCGAGATTATATTTTCATACATTAATTAATATGCATGACACGTTAAAGACTATCATGAAGATTAGAACAAATATTACAACGAATTAAATAACTAATATGTGAAAGAATATTGTTACATATATAAACAAATCAATAAATTAAACATGTAATTTACCAAAGCAAACTCCTAAGCCTAGATAATCATGTGTCGTGTAAGCACATATGCCATACAACGTAAAAATCCTCTCTGTTGTGATGGGTCTTGATACATCGTATAAATTTATCCCATCCCATAATTCCTTCAATTCATCTACCAGTGGTTGTAAGTAGACATCCATATTCTTCACTTTTCTTATACCAGGGAATATGAGAGCCAACATAAGATGTTCATTCTTCACAGACAACCATGGGGGGATATTGTTATTAATCACTACTACAGGCCAAACAGAATAGTTGGTGTTTCGGGAAATAACACCCTAGAGGTTCGTTGGGTCAAAACCTCCACAGATCAGGGCATGTTATTCAAGAAGGACTCACACAACCACACTTGTATGCTAAAAACTAGATATTATCGTTTGTAGAACTCACCCGTAGATCCTACGTTCGATGTAGATCCCGCAGGGTCCAAACGCCCAGCAACCCTTCTTCCTCTTCAACCTGAAACTCAAGAAGAAACATGCACGGAAATATAGTTGTACAGCATATATCTTCCCTAAATGTCAGTGTAATCCATGTGAAACATCATATAAACAATAATAAATGCTTAATTAACAATCTTTTCACATATACAAGCAGATATTAACACGTAAATTCAGGAACAAGATGGTTCTTCTTCATTATGAACAGCATGTACAGTAATAGAAAGGTGGAGAGATCACCTGAATCCTTCCACGATCTTCGAATAGATCGTCCTCTGGATCTGTCCCACCCTTGCCTCACTAAGATTCCTTCAAGACTTGTGCACATGAGATGACATATAAGCTGATGAACATCTCCAGGAAACAAGGGTTTCCTGTAAAAATCTGGGAAGTGCAGGAGGCACGGGAAATCAGACTTGAATTGGGCTCCAACAAAATATAATTTCTATGATTTTTCTCTCTCTCTTAGGCCATGCATATGAGGGGCTTTTATACTTCCTCAAAGTAGTTTCAATCAGTTGGAAACAATTGGCCACGGGCTGGGGTGGTTGAATTACGGGAATAACCATCAACCCAGCCTCGAAAATAGTGAATTTTATTTATTTTTTAATGATTTTAATGGCATATGCAGAAAAGTATCTTTGGACTCGCGTATACACGTGGAAAAGTCTGGGCATACCCACGTATGGGATTTTAAACACTGTTTTTTATGAACTTTATCCAAGTCTGTGGGAATGGGTGTCCAAGGCCAAAAAGACAATCATGAATCACATGAGGGTGAAAAATGATGCTATAACAGATGCCCCCTAATATATGAGGTCAGAAGGGGTACATGATGGCCGAAATGTATTATGTGCATAGAAAGAACTTCGCGAGGACAAGAGAGGACTTCACCAGATTTTAGCCTACCAAAAACCAATGAAAGAAAACAGAGAGTCAACTCATGTCTGAGGCGGGCATACCCATGCTCAGTCAAAAATATATGCATATAGGAAGTACATAATAGATCCAGAATGTATACAAGTATAGTTGAATTGAAAGTACACAATGAATCATCTGAGCATGGCTCGGAAGTACAAGTCGGAATCAATGTCCAAGTATCACATATAGAAAGATGATCAATGATGCTAAAAATAGATGTCTGATCACAAAAGTAACTGAATCTCCAAGTACCAAATCATAAGGGGTGGAACACATGGTACAATCACGCAACTCGAGAGCCAACATATAGGATGCTACTGTACTAAAACTGCAACATATAAGAGTGGACGGCATCACTGGCAGAAACTGAATGGACTGTCAAAAGTGAACCGAAAGATGCTAATGCAACCTGAGGTCTTCACCGATCTTGATGGCACAATTCTACACAATGGGAATAGATGAGCTGAAGTCAACCATGTGAGAAATCGTTTTATTACTGGTCAATAATGTATACCGTTAACAAAAGCGAGACAACCCACCGATAATGAAAATGAGTGTCAAGGTGCCCCAGTACAATCTAACAAGTGCGAATAAATGAGTTGAAGTCGAACACTTGGAAGAATCTACCAATCAGGAGGCAATGATGAATCCCCACTGTCGATAGCGAAGAGTCTGCCACTAATGACTGCAAACCCTAAGGTATTGACAAAAGACTCTAGACCTTATTCCCAGAGCAATGAGTCGGAGTCGATGGGAAAAAGATCTGCTGGAAGGAAGGCATTAAGGCATCCCACATTAGTCCAGCACGAGTGTAACCTGCAGGCCAAGATTTGGAAGGAATCGAACGAAGCAGAGTGACAGAACCAAACCAAAGTACATTTCCGACATGCACAAGATGAAGCTAGCGCACGGAAGAAACCCTCTGAACCAACCAATATTGAAAGATGACACAGAGGCGAGATATCCACCGATAGGGTCAAATGGAAATCAAGGTACTGCACGAATCCCAAGTGTGATAATGTATGCTGACGTCGAACACAAGGAAAACCACTCAGTCAAAGACCCATAATGATGATCAAATGCTTAGCACAAGGTCACCTATCAATAATGGAAATAGGGCTAGGGTGCGGCTCTAGGTTTTCTCTCAGAGCAATATGTCATAGTCGATAAGAGACAAACCCACAGGCAAGAAGTCAATGGAGACCTTCTCAAACCAGCATGAGCGGAAGACCAAAACATCTGATGTGATAGAACAAGATACTGACCAGACTGGGAAGGCTGACTGAATAATGAGTCAAGAGACACCGCAGAATGGCCGACTCTGGTTAAACTTCCCTTGAACAAAAGCACGACTCGTGATGACCATGGCAGTAAAAAATGACACTGTATAAGTCTATTATGCAGGAGGCAAAAACAAACTCTCCATATGATTGGAAGAGATAACCAACCGGGGGAGGACTGACCAGTGAAACAAGGCAAAGGTGGAACCTAGGTCAAAAATAGAACCATCCCAAATGAAGGAAATATATAACTGTATGTGCTTTGTTCAAGGGCGACAAACTGATACTGTACTGCCATTAAATTATGAAGTAACATCCCGTTCCTGCTCTTTTTGTTATATTTGATTTTTTTGTCTTTTTCATATAATAAGCCTAAAAAGGAATAAAAGAATGCTATGGTAAAATGGCCCAGAACGAGTATCAAGAAACAGCTGCACTAGTTCCTGGGATAGGAACGATCCTATGCTCAATGCAAGGTGGCGGAAACTGGTCAGCGATACTCAAAGGAATGTTCCATCCATGGGTAAAAAGGGTGTCAAGTCGCGATAGCTAAGTGCATGCAATGGTTAACTTGTACAGATAGTCAAGGTCAAAAGATGGCTTAAACATTGAGTCCAAATGAAGCCGGCTAAAGGCCAGGATAAACAAGTAGCCAATATGCAATGCAGTAATACAACTCAACGACACCAGGGAGCCTCTAGGGGAATAGCCATAAAAATGATAGTGAAGAAGAAGAAGAATGAAGCTTCAACACAAAAGTCATGGCGGGACTAAAGAGGACTCCCGAGCCTACATAAAATGCAACATGGGCAACAAATGCTAGTGAGGAGCTAACTAGGAAGCCCATGTAAAGGAAGGCTCTAACACCAAGTCATGATTAAATAATCGGCGAGTGAAATGGGTGAAATACTCATGACCTGATGGGGTTGACCCTATGGAAAGTGATCAGAATGGAGGCCAATATGCAAAATTCAACGGAGAATGGATTCCCTAACCTATATGACAGTTTTAGTTTATAAAAAGAAGGTTTCAAGAAGACCAATTGAACTATCCGGTAACTAAGTCAAACAAACTCTGAATTTCAAGTATAACTTCAACAAAATGCTCAAAGCCAACCATGCCACTCTCGTAGTGAGGCTTTATACGAGCAGAAAGGAAGACAAGAAACTCAATAAATCAACTCAGTACAATAGTATAAACTTGCAATAAAAAGCTTCAAAGAATAAAAAAGAGACTCTTCGAGAATTGCAACAAAACTGGTCTACTGAAAATCAAGAAAACCAAACGCACCAAAATAGGCAAAAATAAAAATGTACAGCAACACACAAGGAAAGAGTAAATGAGCAGGAGCTCTCTGTTCTGATTAAGCAGAAGAACCAAGAATCTTCAAGAAAAGACCTTGGTACTCAAACCAAAATTGCAAATGTAACAACCAAAAATTTCACCAACCGAGAGAGTCTTCACACAAAGGAGAGAGAAATAGACATATAAACACTTTAAAGACAGTCCAGAGATTAAAAAAAACTGTATAAATAGGTCACCACGGGCAGACAAGACCAGAAAAGCTAAAAACCAAAATTTCAAAATTTGCCCCCAGGCATACGCGCTTTAACAGTTTTTCAACTAGCGTGTATACGCGACTGTGGCAAAGGAAACCCGCATATACGTGACCACCTTTGATAGAAACAACATGTATACGCGACTGTGCAAGAAAAAATTGTGTATGCAAAAGCAAATAATGAAAAAATAAAAAGATCAAGCCTGGATAAAGAAACAGTTCTTTAGTCTGACTGAGAAAAGACTAACTGGACTAGACATAATGGTTAAAACTATTGGAAACCTTTAAAACAGCTGAAACCACCCAACAGGGGAATCACAAGAATGCGATCCCCAGTGGAGTCGCCAGTTCTGTTTCGGGAAATAACACCCTAGAGGTTCGTTGGGTCAAAACCTCCACAGATCAAGGCATGCTATTCAAAAAGGACTCACACAACCACACTTGTATGCTAAAAACTAGATATTATCGTTTGTATAACTCACCCGTAGATCCTACGTTCGATGTAGATCTCACGGGGTCCAAACCCCCGGCAACCCTTCTTCCTCTTCAGCCTGAAACTCAAGAAGAAACGTGCACAGAAATCTAGTTGTACAGCATATATCTTCCCTAAATGTCAGTGTAATCCATGTGAAACATCATATAAACAATAATAAATTCTTAATTAACAATCTTTTCACATATACAAGAAGATATTAACACGTGAATTCGGGAACAAGATGGTTCTTCTTCATTACGAACAGAATGTACAGTAATAGAAAGGTGGAGAGATCACCTGAATCCTTCCACAATCTTCGAACAGACCATCCTCCAGATCTGTCCCGCCCTTGCCTCGCTAAGATTCCTTCAAGACTTGTGCACACGAGATGACATATAACCTGATGAACATCTCCAGGAAACAAGGGTTTCCTGTAAAAATATGGGAAGTGCAGGAGGCACGGGAATTCAGACTTGAATTGGGCTCCAATAGAATATAATTTATATGATTTTTCTCTCTCTCTTAGGCCATGCATATGAGAGGCTTTTATACTTCCTCAAAGTAGTTTCAATCAGTTGGAAATATTTGGCCACGGGCTGGGGTGGTTGAATTACGGGAATAACCATCAACCCAGCCTCGAAAATAGGGAATTTTATTTATTTTTTAATGATTTTAATGGCATACACGGAAAAGTATCTCTGGACTCACGTATACAAGTGGAAAAGTCTGGGCATACCCGCGTATGGGATTTTAAACACTGTTTTTTATGAACTTTATCCAAGTCTGTGGGAATGGGTGTCTAAGGCCAAAAATACAATCATGAATCACATGAGGGTGAAAAATGATGCTATAACAGTTGGTTTTCTAGAGGGAATATGGGTTGATGCCATCCATGGCTATGCTGAGTCGTAGACTTCGTACTTCATCCTTGAATTTTTCGGGCCATGTATCCTCTATATGCTTCATGGCTATTGAATCAGTTGGGATTCGCATAACTCCCAACTCACTTCTGTGTGAGGCATGCCATCCCTACAACATAGCTAATTCTTTGCAACGAAAGAGCCTTTGAATCCTTGGGATTATAGGCATGTGCCTCAATATCTTAAAAGAAGGACCAGTACATGATTTACCCTTCTTTTTTGATTTATCATACCTTTCATGCCGACATTTCGGACACATCTCTTTGTCTGCATATTCTCCTCTATATAGAATACAATCATTTGGACATGCATGATATGATATGTACTCAACACCCAACATTTTCAACAATTTATTTGCCTCTTCGCAGCTACCAGGCAAGACATTATCACTTGAAAGAAACTTATCTTTGAATAACCTGTAGTTGGTGATCATGGAAAAATATATTAATAAATTTACATTAATTTCGATATAATTATTAACGTTCATAAAATTTACCATTTGTAATGTTCATTGCAGTGTATTGATTATATTTCAAATTTATATAAGGGGAGTACTTTATGGTAACTTACCTCAAGAGTTCCGAGAAACATGCATTCGACAAGCCAAACTTTTCTTTCAAGTTGTACAGTAGCATCGTTGTCCCTAACTGGGTAGACTTTGACTGACCGCCAGGTCCAAAGAGAGGGGTGGTGGAAGAAAATTTAAGGCTTTCGAAAAGGTGTCAGCGATATGAGCATCAAACCCTAGTTGATCATCATTTTGGAATGCATCTAACAACATTGTCTCCATGGCAGTCGTATCCCTTAAGTAATCATCCATACCAACCTCTATTTTATTGCCTCCATTGCCAGCTTGTGAAGAACTACTATTGTTGTAGTCATTCCTAATTGGTGAATCTGGACGTAGCGAGAATTGAATTGGTGGTTGATTCAACCATTCTTGGTGTCGTTCTTCAACGATTTTTTCTCTTAATTCAGTCTTCTCTCGATTTTACACTGTCGTGGGGTGCAACGGAAGATGGTAGGTAGGTTGTTCATCATCACTAGAATCCTAATAATTAAAAAAAAAATTGAACATGATTAGTACAAAATATATGATATCAATTAGTAACCACGTTAACAATATTGCATGATTATAAATTGGTTTGACGTTGAAATAATTACATATTAATCAATTTATATACCAAACAATTATAATTATAATTACCATCATTGTTCCGAGATTGTGGTTAGAAGATGCAATATTGTTACAATTGGCAGGGTGAAGTGGCTATCCATCTTCATCTACCAAATGTACCTTGCGGTATGCAGCTCTTGATAAGAACTTCCGACGTTTTGGAGTAGTTTGAATATTTTTTGCATCTGAACTCGATGTTGAATCTGCATGAACCTGCAAATTTGTATACATTATAAATTTAATTAAGTTGTGCATGATTGACTGCATGGATAAAAAACATAAATTCAATTATATAGTGAAAAAATAAAACTAATCTGAAGTAAATATTACGTCTCGAGATGGATAGGGAGAACTCCGCGATGGACTTTGACAAATATTATGGAACGAGCTGGATTTTTAAGATTTGTCCATTCCATATAATATATGATATTTTCTCCCTGTGTTATCACTATAAAAAAATTTCCAAACTTGGATAGTTTTCTTTGTTCCTAGTCATGGTTTTCAGATAGGTGTTAAGTCATTTTAAGTTTTTAAGGGTTAAGTGATAGGGTTAGAGTCTCATTTTCATTCACATAATAAAGTCCAACAACCTTATTTCATACCTTAAGAGTCTCATACCATGTTTAGAGAGTCAAGTTTTTAACCATTTAAAAAAAAATTGATTAAGCCACGAAACCATGTTTTCGTAGCGCAGTGTTAAAAACTTCTTTTGTGCTACGAAAACGCTGCTCTTTTCATAGCGCAAAACCCTGAAATTACATTAGGCGCACTAAGAAATTGGGGATTCGTAGCAAGTCTTGTCAAAGTATCAAATCCATCAAATTCCGTTAATCCTTCATGATTAGGTGTCAGCCACGAGTCTTTTCTCACACATGTGCAACCATTCATAGCCATCATGACATTCATAAGAGGTCATTTATCTTAGTCATTTTCAAATTTGAAAAGGGTTGGTTTTTGGTTTTATTGTCTCATGCAAGAAACACATGATGCATACTCTTTTCCGAATGGTAAGCTCATGATAAGCAAAAACCAAAACTTCTCTCATTCATCAAGCGAGGCTGATTATTAATTTCAAGCGAGGCAGTTTCCTTAATCAAGCGAGGAAGTTTACTCTGAAATCAAGCGAGGCTATTGGTTACAGGTTTTCAAGAAGTACACAGGAATTTCAAGGAAAGGATGATAGAGGAAAGAAATAACCACGGGTCAGGCCACTGTTTAAGAATGGATCCTGAAAGTATAGAGGCTCTAACCAAGGACAAATCAATTGAGGAAGCCTTCAAAAAGACAGGATGTTGGAAATTCTGTGAAAAATTGTAGGGAGGTCATAATCAAGTGACAAAAGAGTTTTCTCTTCATTTCACAGGTTAAAATACAAAAGTTGGAGTCTTAAACTTGCCAATTTCCCCTGAGATCATATCATTAGTGACAGAGATTCCAAGGGGAGAAGAAAGATGGTTCAAAAATTTTAGGTTTGAGATGGAACCTTGTAAAATATTTCTGAAGCCAGGGTTTGTAGAGATAGACTTAACTAAAGCAGTGCAAAGAAGCTACATCAAGAACACCTATGCCAACCTGCTCTACAACATTCAAAGGTATTTCACTTGTGAGGGAAGATACCATAAAGTGTATTCTTATCATTTCAAACTTCTGTTGCATTTTACTGGAATGATTTCTTTGGATTTGTCTTTCTTCTTGTTTCGAAGTTTAGCTAAAATGGCAGATAAAGTGCAAATGAAAGCTCAATACTGTGAAACTTCATTTTTCCATCACAGTCTAGTTAAATTGATAGTTTTACATGAACTTAAAAGGATAAACAGAATGGTCTACATTTTTGTTTTTGTGTGGATTTGGGGTGGAAACACAAGAAACAAGTATTAGCCCTAAGACCAAAGGAAAATCACCATAAAAAACTAGTGACCCTACAGAGACAAGATCAAAAAGATTTGTCAAGTTGAAACCTAGAAAACAAGTGAAAGAGCCAGAGATTAAAACATCAGTGATCATTCAAAGGACCCCTCAACCTGCACAAAAGAGGACAACTAAAGTTAAGGAAACAGTACAGGAACAATCAACCATCAAATCAGCCCAGAAAAGATTGGCTAGAAGTCAAATAGCAAAGGAAAGGGGAAAAACGATGGTTTTAGAAGAAGGTCCAGGTTTAAAGGGTAATTTGAATGATATTTTACAGGCTATTGATATTGAAGAATCTCCTTTAGTTTAGGTATAATTTATAAAATTTGATGAAGGGAAATCTAAGAAGATGAAATCTTCCAAAAATCTGGATTTTGATGATGAAATTTCAAAGTTTGTGTTCAAGCCCAGAAGGCCTTTAACTAGGCAATCAAAAAAGTTGCAAGAGTTGGATATGAATTTAGATAAAGCAGAGGAAGTTTCCAATGTTTATGAAGAGCCCATAGACCTATCATCACCAATGCCTGAAGGTGAAAAAACAGAGTTTTCAACACTCAAAGAGAAAAGAGCAGTTATGAAGAAATTAAAGAAAAGTTGAGACTAGCTAATCTTGGAATTGCTAAGCTTAAGAAGAAAGCAAGAAGACATGTTGTTGAGAAGACAAACTTCAACAGAATAAGGGCTCTATGGGAGGTTGAAAGAGTTTCAAAACCTGAAACAGTCAGCAGTGAAGCTCAGTACTTTACCTGGACTGTCCCTGCAATCAAAGAGGGAAGATTTATGAGAATGATAAATGTTAAATTGAGGGCTACTAATAGGAGACTGAAGAGGCATATTGAAGATCTTGAAATTCAATTGACAAAGTCTGAAGGTCAACTACAGCAGAGATAGAACAAGAGCAGTAAGTGACAAATCCTTAATACAGTCTTGTTTTTGGGAAGGACATCACTTTTTGAGGACATTTCAAAGTTGAATTATTTTGAATGTTAAGGTCTATAGACATCATCGAAATCATTAAAAGGTGCAAATATTCTTAAAGTCTGAGAATTGTGAAAAAACTGTGTAAAAAAGACATACACAGCAGTTTCGTAGTGCGCTACAAAACTGCTGTAGGTGCATTTTTGAATATTTTTATAAGGGTTTTGAGAGGTAAAAACACTTGGTTTCCTAATTTTGTTTCTGCTGGTGGATGGAAAGGGCTCACAGATGAAAATTCAAGTGTCAAAGCAAAAGAAAGTGAATGGTTAAGAGATGTTTACAAAGATACAGATTCTGCGCTACAAAAACAGCTTCTATTTTCGTAGCGCAGCCATATCATCTCTCTTTATACTTTTTCAAAGGCTTAATTTTTGTATAGGTGGAAAGGCATGGTTCCATGGAAATGATAACACATATCACTTATCTCAAAAAGTCAATATTGCCAACAAAAGGGTTCGAAGATCATCAATGAAGGTAAAAGCTAAATTACAGGAAACATGTTTCCTGTTTTGTAGGGCAGATAAGACATGAATCAGCATGATTGGATAACAAGATTAGAGGCATCATCAAGGTCGAAGAAATGGTGAAACCGTTGTCAGAGATATTATTTAAGTCTTAGATAAGGTTGTTTTAGACATAATAAGGAGTTTTACTCCTATTTGTACTAGGACTTCTAGAAGAGACAGTTAACTGTCAGATGTAATTAAGAGTATGTTTTAGGAGTAGATAGGTGTCAAACTTAGAAATTCAAATTCTCTTCAAGATGGATAAGGGAATCCAAGATTGTAATGATGAATCTATAAGAGAGATGAAGTTGAATTGCTAAAGGTTGGGAATTTTCATTAACAAGCAAACTATGTTATTATAGCAGACTGTGTGTTTTCATCTTAATACAGATATTGACTTTACTACTCAGGATTCAGAAAGAGTTTTTGGTGTTTGATCTTCCTATGGCTTTCCTCATCTACCTATTTGCAATGGTATGAACATGTGTTACTTATAATTCATTGTAAAATTCTCTAACTTCATGCATATGTTTGTAAACTGTGTTTTATTCACTGTGTTATTGTTTCGCTGATACATCTAAAACTCTGAAATGCCCTGACTTCCATGTTAAGCTAATTTTGATGTTTTTTTGAAACATACCTTGACTCCATAGCCCAATAGATGTTTTTTGATCAGTAATTCAACCAGCTATACATTTTATATCCAATTTATTCCTAGAGTTAGCCATATAATCCTTAATTCAAAATCTTAAACCTATTGAGAGAGCCCTCTCAGGTTGAGGAGGCTAAGCTTCAACTAAAATTCTGGTTTGAAATAGTTACTCAGAGTCTACTTGATTAGCAGCATATCAGGGTTAGATTTTTTGATAACACCCTGCATTTGAGAAAAACAACAATAAATTTTGGTGCACAAACCTAAATGTAATTTTGGTGTGTAATGTACAGATAACCACACCGGTGCATTTGTGGTATTGCACACCGGTGTCGTCTTATAACCCGATGCCCCGATGCATTTCGATTAAAGGACGCACCGGTAAATGAATAACCGCAAAAAAAAAAGCGCAACCCTATTTTCTTTAAGTGAAAAAAAAAAGTGGCAAATTGAAAAATGGGCGGCAAAATATTTTCGAAAATCTAATTTCATAAAACATTTCTTTAAATACTAAACACTTTTCATTATTTCACTATTTTTGCAAAAAAATTCAGCCAGAGATTTGCAGGATACATACTTGGAGCAAACAGAACATGAGAGCACTGTGGAGCAGGGAAATACGTTCGAACAGAAGTATTCAGACAATCATAATTCCAAACCTCTAGTGATTCAAATCTTGTACCATAGAATTTCAAACGATGTGAGTAAAGTTTATTGTTTTTTTGTACTTTTTTCTGCAGTTTTTTTATGCAGTAAAAGAAAAAATCAAAGTCTATTGTTTTTTTTTTACTTTTTCTGTAGTTTTTTTATGAAGTAGAATAACAAAATCAAAGTTTATTGTTTTTTTAACTTTTTTTTCTATATTTTTTCTTACCTTTTCTACAGTTTTCAGAAACAAAATAAAAAATGAAATCCATTTTTAGAAATAAAACCCTAGATTCTTTTTATTTCTGAATTAGGGCTTTTCAATTTAGATTTATAGGGTTTGTATAGTCATAAGACATCCAACCCACTGGATGACTTGCATAGTCGGATCCCAATCCATGTTGGGCCTTGCATATTTTTTATCACTGTTATACCAGCGCACCGCAAAAGTACAGTGATAAAAAATAAAAAAAAACAAAATATGTTTTTATCAATGCACCATATGTAACATATGGCACCGGTGCCCTATTTCATTATGGCACACCGCAAACGTGTTGTTTTACTAAAAGACCATTTTAGAAACAAACCCTAATTTTTTTTTTTTTTCTGCCATTTCTTCTCCCTCTTTCTGTGATTTCAGAATTAGGGCTTTTCAATTTATATTTATAGGGTTTGTATTGCTAAATATAAGCCTAATACATCCAACCCACGGGAGGATCTGCATAGTCGGATCCAAATCCATGTCGGCCCTTACGTAAATTAAAAAAAAAAAATTGTCGGTGCGCCCTATGTACCTGAGCGCACCGGTGTGCTCTATTATCCCAGCACACCGCGCAAGTAATGATCAAAAAATTATGTCAGTGTGCCATTTGTAAAATATGCAGCTGGTGCGCTATTTCATTATGGCACACCACGAACGTTCTATTTCGATAAAAACAAAAAAAACAAAAAAACAAAAAAAAACCTTACATTCTTTTTTATTCTGCCCTTTCTTCTCCCTCTTTCTGTGATTTCAAAATTAGGGCTTTTCAATTTATATTTATAGGGTTTTTATTGCTAAATATATACCTAAGTCATCCAACTGAAGGGATGATTAGCATAGTCGGATCCCAATCCATGTGGGCTCTTACATGAATTTAAAAAAAAAAGATTTTTTTTATTGGTACGCCTTGCGTAAAATAGTGCAACAGTCTTATGTATTGTCCAAGTGCACCGCATAATTAATGTGATAAAAAACTAATAAACACAATTTTTTAAATCGGTGCGCCATATGTAAAATATGGCACCAGTTTATGCTACAAAAATTAACACTTGACGTTTTTTATTATTTTATCATGGTTAACCGGTGCGGTGATTAACACGTGGTGCTCCTTGTTGACATAGAGCACCGTACAGTCTATTATACTGTTTTTGTGGTGCGTTTGGAAGACAGACACGCACTGGTGTCGGTGCGTACACCATGAATGGTGCACCGGTGTCTTGAGATTTTTTTTTATTTGAAAAGTTGACAATTTATTTAAAAATATATTAATGAAGGATATGGTACAGGTTTGAGATTGATAAATAAATTATTGACAAAAGATCAAGTAACAAAAATATTGATATCACATCAAGAAAAGCAAAAAAGGCAAGTTCTTTGTACTTTTTTAACAAAAAATATTATTTTTGAACTATATGTAAGTTTAACTAATATCTATTGTTTACTGTCTATCATGCAGAGCCACAAAATGATGAAGCTCGATAAGGTTATTTCTGATCTAGGCCTAGAAGAGCATAAAAGCTTGATGGAAAAATTGCAAAAGGATGAATCAGGTGAATGAAAAAATACTATAGATCCAATATGAGTTTCTTTTTTTAGTTTTCATTAATAATATAATTAAAATTATTAGATAACATGTGTGAAACAATCTATTAATTCACATCTGTTTAATGTTCTACAGAGACCAACAACTCAGAAAAGGAATGTTGTTCTAAGAAAAGAAAAAAAATAGAACATGCAAATGAAAATGAATTGCTCCTTAGCTCATCTGGAGTGGTGCTGGAGGTTAACGAAAGGGGGGAAAACTTTTACAAAAGTTTGAGGAATCTAGTGGAACGAATGTATAGACATTCTTTCCACTTACAATAAAAAAACCAATCCAATGATTCTAAGAACCAAATTTTATCTAAACTATAGGAAGAGTTTCTAGAGAATTGGTCAATGAGACATGTTAAACTTTTAATAAAAAAAACGTACAACAACAAAATAGAAGGAATGAAAAAGTAATATTCCTTTAGATGTTTGTTTAGAATTATTTATAAATATCACATTTGTTTTACTTACTTTTCATATATCAATATAAAAATTAAATAGTTTATTGTCATGTTACATTTTCAGAAAGATTATGAAAATCTCAAAAGATGAACAAGCTGATATCAGAAATATGCCAGTAGGAATGTCCAAAAAGGTGTACAAGGAGATGGTCAAAGAAATTGAGAAAATTGCATCGTTGGAAGGGCCATCTCAACAACAACGTGCTTCAAATGTAATATGTATTCATGGAATTTTTCGATCATTAGGTACAATAAATAAACAATTTAGCATTAAATATTAATTTTCAAGTGTTTTCTTACAGAAAAGAAAAGAAAATGGAACACATTCAGCACATAAAACAGGACGACAAGGAAGAAAATGATTGATATCTAAGTTTGTGAGTAATTGTTACTTCCTTATAACAACTTAACTAGATTTCATTTTTTGTATTTTTTAAGTTGTTTTACTAAAATCATCATTGAATGTCTTAAAACATGTTCTAACATATAAAGAAGAACCATTAGAGGAATTGATTGAAATTGGGTTAAATATGGGTTGTGAGTATATGTTGGCATATCAGAACTTAATTGTGGAATTTGTAAGCATCTATCGATCTTGTTTTACATAGATCCGTCTATAATTAATAGAAAAAATAAATCTTTTATATTAAATATATGATTTGTTATGGGGTATAAAACTTGCAGGAAACAAAGTATGGCACTGCGCCAACAAATCAAATCTTGAAAGATGGCATGTTACATGGTTTTGAAAGAATGTGTATAGTTTATGACTCAATTGCTGCATTGGTACATCATTTCTTTTCGATTTACATTGATGTATATTATTTAATATTGCAATTTTCATTATTCTCACCAATGTATATACACTCATTACAATTTATTTTTATGTTTGTAGATGGAAGGTGAAGAAGAAGAAAACAATTAACACCATGAACAAAACATTCCTGAAAATAACCCAAGTCATGCAAGTAGCTCTAGCAGTGACAACAGTTCAACCGAAGAATGATGATCACTATGTTTGGATATCAAAGCAAGGCATTGTATTTTTTGAAAAAAGTCTGTGAAATTAGACATTTTCTTTAATGTAATGGACATACTGTCTCAATTGAAAGATAAAGGGATACCAATCACTGTCCCATTTTGTATGACAAATAATGTCTTATTCATATATATATATATATATATATATATATATATATATATATATATATATATATAATTAATTTATTCTATTGCATTCTCTATTGTCGCTATTGCGTTCTTCATTGTCGTTCTCAAATGCACTAATAAAAATTTAATTCATATGAATATTGTTATAAGATATATATCTGTCAACTTTTGATGAATAATGAATTTTAAAAAACCACAATAATTATGATATGATATAACAAATTAATCCAAACATCACATTCAAATGCATTAATAAAAAATTAATTAATATGAATATTGTTATAAGATGTGTCGACTATAATGAATTTTAAAAAATCACAATAATTGCACTGTCACAGGTCGATGTTTCTAAAAAATACAAAATGAAAACCGGTGCATGTATTCTTATACCGGTGGGTTTGTATTCTTAAGCGCACCGGTGTGTTTTTATGACCTATGGGCATCGCACAAATACCAAAACCGGTTTAAAATATCGAGGCGTTTGTGCGGTATGACGCTCAGGTGCGTTTATGTCTATATACGCACCGATGCCTTTTTATGACCTATTAGTATCGCACGAATATAGATACCAATTATAAATCTCAGTGCATTTGTGTGATACTATGCACCGGGGCATTTTTGTGTATATACGCACCGGTGCATTTAGACGACCTATGGGCACCGCATGAATACCGATACCAATTATAAATCTTGGAGCATTTGTGTGATACTATGCACCAGGGTGTTTAAGTGTCTATACGCACTGGTGTATTTGTATGACATTTTCACCGGATGAATACCGATACCAATTATAAAGCTAGGTGTATTTGTGTGAAAAAGCACACCGGTGCTTTTCTATAAGTCTACGCACCAATGCGTTGATAAGACCTATGGGCACCGCTCAAATCCTAAGACCAATTATAATGGCCCCGTGCGTTGTATCACCAACACTACTCCCGGTGATGTTTTATACCTTAACGGCCCGGTACATTCTTCTTTGACCACCCTAGGGCGCCTTCTACAAGTATGCACCGGTGCATTAAACCCTAATTAGCACACCAAGAAAAAAAACATCTGTAATAACCTCCGGCCGCCCATTTTTTTTAGTTGTGTTGAATTTCCATTAAAATCTCCGCCAAAACCTCCGTAACCATAAACAGATGTGGTAGAATATTTTTTTTTTGACAATTTTGGCCAATTTTGTAACACTAAAAACCTCCTTTATAACCTCCGCTAGAGGGTCTTTTCCTTGTAGTGCCTCCTCCACCTACTCTCCCATAACCCCCTCCTCATCCTCCTCCATATCCTCTCCCATAACTCGCTCCTCCTCCTCCTCCACGTCCTCTCCCACGACTCACCCCCACACCCTCCTCCTCTTCTCCCACCTCATCTGCCTTTTCATCAACTCTCCCACCTCTCCTTAACCTCCACCACCTCCTCTCCCCACCACCACCACCACCTCCTCACATGTTGCACCTCCTCCTCCTCCTCCTCCACATCCTCTCCCACAACACCCCTCCCTCCTCCTCCTCCTCCTCCTCATCATCACTTATCACACCTCCTCCACCACCTCTCCTACAACCCCCTCCTCATCCTCCTCCACCTCCTCTCCCACAACTCGCTCATACTCTTCCTCAACGCCCTCTCCCACGACTCACTTCTCCTCCTTCTCCACATCCTCTCCCACGACCCACTCCTCCTCCTCCTTCCCCCCGTCCCTCCTCCCACACCCTCCCACACCAACTCTGCCTCCTTTCCCACACCACCTCTTACTCCTCCTCCACGCCCTCTCCCACGACTCACTTCTCCTCCTCCTCATCCTCCTTCCCCCTCTCCCCCCTCCCACCTCCTCCCACACCAACTCCACCTCCTCTCCCACAAGCCCACCCTCTCCTCCCCCTCCTCCTCTTTTTCGTCCTCCACATCTCCCACAACCCCCTCCTCCTCCTCCAGCTCCTCTCCCACAACCACCCCCATCCTCCTCCACATATCCCACAAACTCCTCCTCCTCCTCCTCATCATCATCACTTATCGCACCTCCTCCTATTCCATCTCCTCCACCTCCTCTCCCACAACTCGCTCCTCCTCCACGTCCTCTCCTCCTCCTCCTCCTCCACGTCCTCTCCCACGACCCACTCCTCATCCTCCTCTTCTCCCCCCACCTCCACCTCCTCTCCCACACCACCTCCACCTCCACCTCTTCCTCCTCCTCCTCCTCCTCTCCTATCATCTCCTCCTCCTCTCCTATCATCTCCATCACCACCTCCTAATCACTTCTCCCACCTCTTTTCCTCAACCTCGACCTCTCTCTCCCTCCTCCTCCTCATCTCCTCAACCTCCACCTTCTCCTCTCCTGACCACCACCATCTCCTCCTCCTCTCTCTACCACCACCTCCTCCTCCTCCTCATCGCCTCTCCCATAACCCCCTCCTCCTGCTCCTCCACCTCCTCTCCCACAACCCCCTCCTTCTCTTCTCGCCTCTCCCCCCTCCTCTAATTGACCTCCACCTCCTCCTCCACTCCACCCTCCTCCTCCTCTGCCCCCTCTTCCTCTCCTCCTCCTCACTTCTCCTCACTTCTCCCACCTCCTTTCCTCGACCTCCACCTCTCCCACTCCCTCCTCCTTGTCACCTTTCCCACCTCCTTCACCTACACCTCCTCCTCTCCCCACTCTCATTACTCCTCATCACTTATCACATCTCCTTTCCCATAACCACCACCTCCTCCTCCTCCTCCCCCCTCTCCCACCTCCTCTCCTCCACCTCTCCCACCTCCTCCTCATCACCCTCTCTGACCTCCTCCCCTTGACCTCTACCACCACCCCCTATCCCATCCCCTATTGCTCCACCCCTCTCCCACCTCCTTTCCCTCCTCCTCATCCTCTCCCTCCTCCTCCCCCTCCTCTTCCTTTTCTTCTCCTCCACCACCTCCTCTTCCTCTCCTCTCACCTCTCCTCCCCCCTCCTCATTCTATCTGCTCTTCTCTATCCCCACCTCTCTCCTCCACCACCACCACCACCACCACCTCCCCATCCCCATTCCCTCCTCTCCCACCTCCTCTATCTCTCTTCTCCACCTCTACCACCACCACCTCACACTTTAAAATAAGAAAATGTATACATTATTCTAATAATAAAATCGTTCACACTTTAAAATAATAATAATAAAATAAATATAATAAAATGTATACATTATTCTAATAATAAAATAGTTCACACTTTATAATAATAATAAAAATGATAGATAATATAGGTAAAAATGGTAGATAATATAGATAAAAATAGATAATATTGCAACTAATAATAAAATCTTTCACACTTTCCAATAATAATAAAAAAATAAAGTAGATAATGTAGATAAAAATAGATAATGCTATAACTATTATCTCCATGCTACCACCTAATTCCATGTTTACACTATTCTAGTAATAAAATTGTTCACACTTTACAATAATAATAATATATGGTAGATAATGTAGATAAAAATAGATAATGTTGTAACTAATAATAAAATCTTTCACACTTTATAATAATAATAATAAAATAAAGTAGATAAAAATAGATATTGCTATAACTATTATCTCCATGCTAGCACCTAAATGAAGAAAAGTAATAAAAATGGGTAATGCTACAACCTGGTAGATAATGTAGATATAACTATTATCTCCATGCTACCACCTAAATGAAGAAAAACAATAAAAATGGGTAATGCTACAACCTGGTAGATAATGTAAATAAAAATAGATAATATTGTAAATCTCATCTCCACTTTGCTCATGCATCTTTTAAAAAAAAATAATAATAAAAATGGGTAATGCTACAACTTGGTACTTCTTGAAAAAAAAAAACAATAAAAATGGGTAATGCTACAACCTGGTAATTTTTTGAAAAAAAAAAAACAATAAAAAGGGGTAATGCTACAACCTGGTATCTTTTAAATGAAGAAAATAAAAATGAGTAATGCTACACCCTGGTATCTTTTAAATGAAGAAAAACTATAAAAATAAATAATGCTACACCTTGGTATATATAAAATATCAAAACATTAAAACAAAATAATATCAAAATACCATTTAATTCCTAACTATGTGGTACACTAAGGTGTCTTGGTACTGCATGATTCCTGAGATGGCGTAGAAGTAACGGAAACGGTCACGTTACAACCATCACAAGCTAGTCGAGCAGGGCGGTCATAGAATTTGAATATGGTAATTAGTCCCCACACACACACACACACACACATATATATATATATATATATATATATTTGTGACACTAACAGAATCGAACCTTGAAATATGGAAAACTTTACCTTCCATATATCTTAATAAAATAAAAAACAAAAAACAGATTAGTCTGGATTATTCCGATAACGAATACCAAGATGAACGAAACATAATTCTCTAAAAAGAACAAAGAATAAAGAATCCTATGTAAATAACTTAAAAGGCCATTCGATTCATGATCAATTAGATGCTAATTTTTCTTTTTCTTACTCATAAATAACTTATATTATTCATAAATAAGTTAATATTTTTTTATTCATAGATAGGTTATATTTTTCATAGATAAGTTGTATATATATACTTCTTTTTCTAAACTTACCAGCTATTTTCTAAATTTACTAGCTATTCATATAGTATAAACCTTCCTTTTTTAAAAGTTCACAATTTTGATGTTCGATGTTCGTTTCATACTGGAAAATTGATTTACCATGTGGCTCAAAACATTTTGTTTTTTATTGTTGGAATATTGAAAATTTCAGAACAATAGAAATGGAGAGAGTAAACTCCTCTCCTCTAAACACAGAGAAATTTAAAATTCTTGACAGGAGACAGAGTTTCAACTCTGAAAACACACTTTTATTTCTTCAAAAAATTGTTACAAAGCTTCCTCACCGAGAAGGATTACTAAAACTAGGACTGCTACAAACGTAGTGCCTGAAATGACTTCACAGTCTCACTGCAACAACGCACTGTTGTGCAAAACTAACACACAGTCTCTCTGTTGAAAAATACACACTGTATTTTCTTTTTCCCGCACTGTTGTGCATTACAAAAACAAAACAGAATAATACAAAATACAATTAGACAGGCTCTCAGGCCTTTTACACTTTATATGGCGCGGCGGGAATAAAACATAAACAAGGAAATAAACCAAATTACAAAGAAAAAACCTTTCGGAACTTTAAAAATATCAAATGCACAACGTACGAGTGGGGACCACATCGTAGTCGGCAATCGACGATTGGCGGATCGGTGGAACAAACGAAAACACGCAATGTAACAATTGCGATGTTGCGATGTGCGATGTTGCGACAATCGAAATCGGTGATATAACATATGGTGGATGGAGCGGTGGTGAATGCGATTGCGATTGTGCGATCGCATCGCAGATTTCAATCAACGGAAAACATATGGCGCAACACAATGTGACTTGCGATGTGCGATTGCGCGATGGCGCGACAATCACATCACAACTTTCAACGGCGGTAACATATATGTGGAGGTAACACAATGGATGTTGTGATTTGTGATTGTACGATGGCGCGAAAATTGCATCGCGAACTTCCATATCAACAAGACACTTAACTTAAAAACTTGCGATTTGCGATTTGCGATTGGCGCTAAAGTGGTGGAGAGCACTTGTCCCACCTTTTCAGAAATTAAAGGACTTCGGCTGTTTTAATCACTTTTTCTCTATTTTGGTTGTTGAGGGCTTAAAAGCCCGAAATGAATGTTTTAATTAACTCTGTTCCTCCGTAGTTCAAAACTACGAGGGTCTTCATTCCTCCTACAGAAAACGGCTACGCCCATCACCAAAATCAATTCTCCTCTGCAATTTGTGGCTGCGGCCCATCAACAATTAATTTCGTCCTTATTGTTCTCCCATTCCTCTTTGAATGTGTGGTGTTGTGCACTCAATCTCTGTTGTTGTTGCCTCTGTACTCTTTTTCTTCTGCTCAAAGACACGCAGATAACTTTAATAATTTCAACACTCCCCCTTAAAGTCAGTTGTTGGGTTATCAATCATACCCAAGCATTTTCTTAAAAATTCAAAGGTCTCCTGCCCCAATGGCTTTGTTAAAATATCTGCATATTGCTCCTCTGTTTTACAATGTTGTAAAACAATTTCTCCATTGTTCATCAATTCTCTGATATAGTGAAACTTTGTATCTATGTGTTTCATTCTCTTATGAAACATTGAATTCTTTGACAATGCAATAGCTGAGATATTGTCACAATAAATCACTGTCCTTTTTACCTGTTCTTGGCATAAACTTCTCAACATTCTTCTCATCCAAATTGATTGACATGCTGTTGTTGTAGCTGCCACATATTCTGCCTCTGTTGTAGATAATGCTACAATAGGTTGTTTCTTAGAAGCCCATGAAATGGCTCCTGAACCCATATGAAAAACATAACCGGAAGTGCTCTTCCGATCATCTACACTTCCAGCCCAATCACTGTCAGTGTATCCAACTAACTCTTAATTTTCTGAAGTAGTATATAAAATACCAAATCTTTTAGTTCCTTTAACATACCTCATAATTCTCTTTGTTGCCTGCCAATGTGCTTCTTTTGGCTTCTCCATAAATCTGGAAATTAAACTAACAGCATGCATAATATCTGGCCTAGTTGCAGTCAAATACATGAAGCTGCCAACTATGCTTTTATACAAACTAGGATCAAAATCCTTGCTGCTGTCATTTTTACTCAACTTCAATCCCATTACTGTGGGAGTAATTGCAGCTTTGCACTCCTGCATATTAAATCTTTCTAAAACTTGATTCACATACTTTGCTTGAGATATAAAAATCCCTTTTTCACTTTGCTCTACTTCTATTCCTAAGAAGTATCTCAACAAGCCCATGTCAGTCATTTCAAATTCATCTTTCATGACTGTTTTAAAATTTTCAACAAGATAATCATCATTACCTGTGAATATTAGATCATCAACATATAAAACAACAATCAACATTTTACCATCTTTTTCTTTGATGTAGAGGGTGGGCTCTCCCTCACACTTTTCAAATCCATTTTCCAGTAGATAGGAGTCTATCCTACTGTACCATGCTCTTGGTGCTTGCTTCAGCCCATAAAGATCTTTCTTCAATTTGCAGACTTTGTGCTCTTGGCCTTTCTTCTCATAGCCGAGAGGTTGTTCAACATATAACTCTTCCATTAACACTCCATTTAAAAATGAGGATTTTACATCCATCTTGTATACTTTCCACTTGTTTTGTGCTGCTATGGACAACACTGCTCTCACGGTTTCCATTCTTGCAACCAGTGCGAAAGTTTCCTCATAATCTATTCCATGCTTCTGCTTATATCCCTTGACAACAAGTCTGGCCTTGTGTCTTTCTATTTTACCTTCAGCATTGCTCTTGGTCTTATAGACCCATTTAACTCCAATGACTTCTTTACCTTCTGGGAGATCAACCGACTCCCATGTTGTGTTCTTCTCTATGGCATTAATTTCATCATCCATAGCTTCTATCCATTTTCTATCTTTAATAGCATCTTCAAAATGAAGAGGATCATCAACTTGACAATACAAAGCAAATAAGGAATTCATACCTTCATTTGTTGCTCCCTGCTCATAGATCTCTCTAATACTTCTGAACTTTGTTCCTCTTTCACTTGGTGTAGTCGTGCTTGATGAAGCACTCAATTCTGCTCCATGTGGTGTGCTTGGAGATGCACTCCCATTTCTTCTCAAGGGTGTTCTCGCTGCTGCTTGAGGTGTCCCTTGCTGTCCTTGTGTTGGTGGAGGTTGTGCTACT
The DNA here is from genome assembly GCA_034641835.2 of Pinus albicaulis. NCBI lineage: Eukaryota > Viridiplantae > Streptophyta > Pinopsida > Pinales > Pinaceae > Pinus > Pinus albicaulis. The sequence goes on along the minus strand of CM076578.1, from coordinate 332,192,927 downwards.
GATGAGTTGTTAATTTCAACCACATCTTTCTCATCTTCATCATGAGATAAACAGCTTTTAACATTAATTTTTTTCTCAATGCTTCCATCCCATGCTTCCTCTTCAATGAATTGCACATCTCTGCTTATCACAAACTTCTTTGTGGATGGGTTATACAGTCTGTATCCTTTGGAATTTTCACAATATCCAAGAAAAATGCACTTCTCCCCCTTACTATCCAACTTCTTCCTCAACTTGTCTGGAATGTGTGCATATGCCACACATCCAAAAACTCTCATGTGAGTGACTCCCTATTTTCTACCACTCCACACTTCTTCTGGAACTTTTTTCATCACAGCTTTTGTAGGGAATATATTCAAAATATACACAGCATAGTTTGTTTCTTCTGCCCAATACTCATTCGGCAAGTGTTTTGCCTTTAGCATACTTCTCACCATTTCCATTATGGTTCGATTCTTCCTTTCAACAACTCCATTCTGTTGCGGTGTGTACCTTGTGGTAAACTGCTTGTGTATGCCGTTCTCTCTGCAAAAACACAGAAATTCCTTTGAGATATATTCTCCTCCTCTATCAGTTCTAAGAGCTTTAATATACTGCCCACTCTATTTCTCTACAAGAGCTTTAAAGTGGCAAAATTTCTGAAAAACTTCACTCTTATATTTTAGGAAATAAACCCACACTTTTCTTGTGAAATCATCTATGAAGGTCAGCATGTAATTGCTGCTTGAAACTGATGTTGTTTGCATCGGCCCACATAAATCTGAGTGAATGATCTCTAAGGGTGCTTTCGCCCTTATGCTTTTCCCTGACGGAAAATTTTCTCTGTGTTGCTTTCCCAAGATGCAGCCTTCACATAGGCTGTCAAGCTTCAAAATCAATGGTAAACCTCTTACCATTCCTTTTCTGTGCAACAAATTTAATCCTCCGAAATTGAGATGTCCAAACCTCAGGTGCCATAACCAATTTTCATCTTTTGCTTCCTTCTGAAAGGCTTCTTGTGTTACAGCTGCTATGCTCTTTCCTTTTCCTTTCAAGTCAATTTTGAGCTTGAGTGGAAACATTCTATTGCTGGTCATTTGTATTTCAACAATAATTTTCTTGCTTGGAGGTATATCTTTTATTGTGCACACATCATCTTTGAAAATTACATTGTAACCTTTGTTTATGAGCTGCCCAATGCTCAAAACATTACACTTCAAACCTGGAACATAATACACATCAAGAACAAATTTTTGCTCACCATTTCTTGCTCGAATACTAACTCTGCCTTTTCCTTTGATAGAGATCTTAGTATCAGTCCCTATGGTTACTTCTGATTTAACATCTTCATCTAGATTGGCAAACATTGCTTTATTTCCATTCATGTGATTACTACATCCTGAATCTAAGAACCAAACATCATCTTCTCTATCATGTACTACATTACATGCTAACAGCACATTACTTGGGTTCTTTTCTTCTTTTGCTACATTAGCATTCTGCCTATTTTTCATGTCATTTTGCTTCTTTCTACATTCATTGGCATAGTGCCCATATTTCTTACAATAATGACATTGGACATTGGATTTTTCATACCTTTGTCCTTGAGCATGTTGGTGTTGGTGTCCACCTTGCTAGCTATTGAATTGGTCGTGGCTCTGATTTTGACTGTTGCTCCTTCCATGTGAATGTGAAGGGCTGTTCCTTCCACCTCTGTTTTGGCTTCTGCCTCTTCCTCTTCCTTTGCCTTGACCTTTTCCTCTTCCTGAAGGCATCTAGGTCTTGAAGTTGTGCTCTAGAGATGAGTGTTCATCTCTGCTCAATATCTGTTCATGAGTCATCAACGAGGCATGAAGTTCATCTATCGTGAACCTTGAGAGATATTTGGTCTCTTCTATGGTGGTAACAATAACATCAAACTTTGAGGGTAAGCTCCTCAAAAGTTTCTCCACAATCCTTCTTTCTTCAAGAGTTTCTCCATGGGACCTTATCTAATTTACAATCCCAATCACATGTGTAAAAAATGTGTCTACATTATCTAACTCTTTCATGCTAAGAGTTTCAAAATCTCTTCTCAGCAACTGTAGTTTTGCTGTCTTAACTTTCTCCATACCTTGATAGGCTACTTTCAGAGTTTCCCATGCATCCTTGGATCTCTTAGCTGCTGCTATCCTCAGAAACACACTCTCATTTACTGCTTGATACAATAAGAAGAGAGATTTAGAGTCTTTCTTCCTATTTCTCTTCAATAAGTCCTTCTCTACTTGAGTTAAGGCATTAAAAGCCTGCTCATCAGCTGGTTCAACAAAACCATCTTCTACAAATTCCCATAAGTCTTGTGAGACAAACAGGGCTCTCATGGTAATGGCCCAATAATCATAGTTCTTTCCATTAAATTGTGGAAGCTGAACATTTCCAATACTCATACCAGTGCTTGGTCCAGCCATTGCTTTTAAAATAAACTTTAAGTTTAAACAAACTATCTTTCCTTTTCTGAAAGAACAAACTCTTTTAAAACAAAAAACAAAAGCTCTGTTTTCTTTGAGAAATACCTGAACTTTGAATTCTGTTGAGCTTTCACACTGCTGGAGAAAACGCTGCAACAAGTCTTCTTCTTCTTCAGCTTCTTTGAAATCTTGAAAGAGCCTAAACTAGCTCTGATACCATGTTAGAATATTGAAAATTCCAGAACAATAGAAATGGAGAGAGTATACTCCTCTCCTCTAAACACAGAGAAATTTAAAATTCTTGACAGGAGACAGAGTTTCAACTCTGAAAACACACTTCTATTTCTTCAAAAAACTATTACAAAGCTTCCTCACTAAGAGGGATTACTAAAACCAGGACTGCTACAAATGCAGTGCCTGAAATGACTTCACAGTCTCATTGCAATAACGCACTGCTGTGCAAAACTAACACACTGTCTCTCTATTGAAAAATACACACTGTATTTTCTTTTTCCTGCATTGTTGTGCATTACAAAAACAAAATAGAATAATACAAAGTACAATTAGACAGGCTCTCAGGCCTTTTACACTTTATATGGTGCGGCAGGAATAAAACATAAAATAAGGAAATAAACCAAATTACAAAGAAAAAACCTTTCGGAACTTTAAAAATATCAAATGCGTGACGTACGAGTGGGGACCACATCGCAGTCGGCAATCGGCAATCGGCGGATCGGCAGAACAAACAAAAACACGCAATGTAACAATTGCGATGTTGCGATGTGTGATGTTGCGGCAATCGCAATCGGCGATATAACATATGGCGGATGGAGCGGTGGTGAATGCGATTGTGATTGTGTGATCGCATCACGGCTTTCAATCGGCGGAAAACATATGGTGCAACACAATGTGACTTGTGATGTGCGATTGTGCGATGGCACGACAATTGCATCACAACTTTCAACGACGGTAACATATATGTGGAGGTAACAAAATGGATGTTGTGATTTTCGATTGTGCGATGGCGCGACAATTGCATCGCGAACTTCCATATAAACAAGACACTTAACTTAAAAACTTGCGATTTGCGATTGGCGCTAAAGTGGTGGGGACCACTTGTCCCACCTTTTCAGAAATTAAAGGACTTCGGCTGTTTTAATCACTTTTTCTCCATTTTGGTTGTTGAGGGCTTAAAAGCCCGAAATGACTATTTTAATTAACTATGTTCCTCCGTAGTTCAAAACTACGAGGGTCTTCATTCCTCCTGCAGAAAACGGCTACGCCCATCACCAAAATAAATTCTCCTCTTCAATTTGTGGCTGCGGCCCATCAATAATTAATTTCATCCTTACTGTTCTCCCATTCCTCTTTGAATGCGTGGTGTTGTGCACTCAATCTCTGTTGCTGCTGCCTCTGTACTCTTTTTCTTCTGCTCAAAGGCACGCAGATGACTTTAATAATTTCAACATTTATTGCTATATAAATAGGTTGATTATAATTAATATAATTTCTCTCCTCAAGCTTGTATTAACGTGGCAGCTAGTCATCACATTATCTGACCCACGACCTATTGGTGGCCAGCCATAATATAACGTTGAACATTTTATTTCATATATAATTTGATTTGCAAACAAATGATAAAAATAGATAATGTTGTAACTATTATCTGCAGTTTGCTCAAGGCATGTTCTAAATGAAAGAAAAACAACATGTTCTAAACGAAGAAAACGAACGAAAACTAAACCAACATGTTGTATATGAAGAAAAGCAATAAGAATGGGTAATACTAAAGGAATATTCTAAACCAGTATATCAAAACAACATCTAAAATTGAAGCAATTATAAACTGGGTGGGTGGGTAATGACCACATATTATTTTATTGAGCCACCACAGCATACGGCCCTTCACTTAGTCATCTGAAATAAAATGAACATGTACGATGAATGAAACAAAAATATAAAGATTTGAATGCTAATACCAGGAACATTCAAAGACAACAATATGAGCAACCGAACCTATAATTTTTAGGTTAGAATTGATGACATGGCACTGAAGGATGGTTGAAATGGTGTATGGATTTCATAAATCTGATATGCAATCATCATCTCAAGCAACATAAAGTAAAATAAAAATGGGTCATGATCATACCACCATTATATGAAGACTCGAGCGGAGGTTGACGGGTATGACCTAATCCGAAAATATGGACCAAAACAAAAATATAACACTTAAATGATCAACTCAGATGACACAGATAGAGAGGGTATCAGGTAATGGTTAAAATTACGTAAAGAGCAAAGGCATTAGAGCAGAGATTATTAAAACGACATGGTAAGTGCCACTAGAGGTTGAGCGCTCTGAACGCGATCTACTGTGACAATGGTGGCTAATAATATCGTATCTAATATAGTAGGTAAGACAGGGTCCAGAATAGAAATTCGATTTTTGTTTAGTTTCATATATACTAGCACAATCACATTTAACAATGTGGTTGATATATGCAAATAAGTGTATATGAAATAGATTTACAATCACATTGGTGAATGTGGTTGATATACGTGATTAACATATTCAAATTTCATGAAATTGATACATTACGTCTGAAGCGCCTTGCTCGACTAGCTTTTTTTTTTCAATACGAAAAATACTGTTGGTTTTATATAATGTACCAGTAACAAACTTTAAACAAGCCTAAAAAGACTAGATTGGGCTTTCCTTTAGATACATGCATCAGCAACTAGTTCAAAAACAGTCTCTTCAAAACCATAAGGCTACGACTTACAATATTGCAGACCTGAGCAAAAAACAAAAATTATCATAGAATTTGTTCTATGTTCCTTCAAAAAAGTAGGAAATGAAGCTGCCTCTCACAGAAAATGAACAGTACCAGCAGCACCACTACCTTCCGAAACTAGTAGCTGATAGTGCATTTCCCCGTAGTTACCTTCCAGCCCTTTCTTTGACAGTCTATCATCTACAACGTTCTTCTCTTTGAAAACATGGTGAAAAGAACTCACAGAAAATGATTTCTTTAGAATATCAATTTCTCCAACCAATGTGCAATCGACCCCAATCTAATGGATGCTTTCTGGTTTAGATGGTCAATTAATACTTTGGAATCCCCTATAATGAGAATCGTATCCATGTACAATTGGTTGGCAAACCATAGGAGCCCCCAGAGAGCCAAAACTTCGGCCTTCATGTTCGTACCTACACCACCGTTCCAGTAAATTTTATATTGGCACTCAAGAGAAATCAGTAGCCATGCCCCACAACCACATACCAAATGTTGTGATGCACCATCAAAAAAACCAACAAGATAACTAATCTCATGAGGGAAAAAATGTTTCGATAAATCCGAAGGAGGCTTTTGCTTGATCTTTAAGTGTTCCAGAGAGCGGATGATTTGGAAAGAAGTGTTTTTTGGATTACTCAGAGTACCTTCAAATATAGCTCAGTTCCTGGTACACCAGATATACCAGTGGAAAAAAATAGGCATATCCCAGACGAGTTCCCCTCTTCCCATCCACCACTTCAAATAGACCTCCGTCGACTGATACTCCAGTATGTGGATTTTTAACTTATCACAAACCATTGCCAAAGTATTAAGTGCATAGGGACATGAATAGAACAAATGGAAGTCGTCCTCCGCCGTGAGCCCATAGAGTAAGCAAATGCCAGGGCCCTGCCACCCTCTTTTTTGAAGATTTACCCAGGTTAAATTTCTATCCTTCCAAACTAGTTATAAGAAAATTATCATCTTAATTTGCGCTTTATATTTCCAGAAAAAATTGAACCAGCCATCAGCTTCCGACGCCTCTCTGGTTTTAATCAAATCCGAATACATTTCCTTGACTTTCAAAGTATCAGTTGTCTTCTTACCTTTCCAAGTCATCTGGTCCCCCCTGCCAACCTGCACAGACCCAAAGTCCTAAGCTTGTTCGTGTAAAATTCCCATTTTCCTTCCCACTTCGGCTCCAGCCCCATCTCAGAACAATCCTTCCATCTCGAGATCTCCCCGATCCACTCCCTGATGCTCTGTTGTATGAAGAAAATACCCTTACGATTTAAACACAGAACAAGGTCCTCTATCTGTGATTGAAAATCAGCCATGCCCATCATCATCCTATTGCCAATAAGGATTTTAGACCCATTTCCAAAGACCCAATTCACATGTTCCATGACTAAAGGCCACATCATACCAAAGCCTTTCCAGATGTTAGATTTGCATTTGTTCGCAGGCCAACCCGAGATGACTAGCTCCTCCACAGTAACATCTCCCAGATATTTGTGTTTTAATATTTCTTGCCATTTACCTTTACCAATTAATCCTCGCCAAAGAGTCTTGATAATGAGAGATTGCCCAAATAATACCATATCTAAGATGCCCCATCCCCCTCTGTCTTTAGGGAGGGTTAAGTCCTCCCATTTTGCAAGATGAATGGCCTTTTTCTCTCTCCCCCCTCCCCATATAAAATTTGTCATTATCTGTCTTATATTCTTCAGAATTTTCTTTGGTAGAACAAAGATATGAGCCCAATATGTAGTCATCTATTGTAGAACAACCTTCAACAAGATCAACCTACCTCCTCTAGTCACCCATCTTACTGTCCAGTTATTTAATTTCTTTTGAAATTTATTAATCAGCCAAGACCAATCCTCCACTGTATATGTTGCGGGTTTCAATCTGAAGCCAAGGTAAGTCAATCCTTTATCCAGCAGAGCCTTTATAAAATTGAAAAGATCAGCTAATTCCTAGAACAACGCCTCCTCCCCACCAGCGAAATAGATGCAAGATTTTTCAGTACTGGCCAAAATTCCAGTGGCTTCACTAAAAAGTTTTAATATGTCATGCAAAACCACCGAGCATTTTTTTATCATCATCTCGAATATGAGTATGTCATCAACAGACAGGTTGTGGGTAGACTTCATTTGAGGGCTCAATTCAATGCCACAAAACAAACCACTCTCCGCTGCTCTATTGATTTTTATACTAAGTGCATCCATAAAAATCACGAAAAGGAGTGGCGACAGGGCACACCCCTGCCTTAATCCTCTAATAGGTTTAAAAAACTTCGACACCGAACCATTAATAATCACAGCAAGATAAGTATTAGTCACAAAGGCCATAATCCATGCTACCGCCTCCTTGCTGAGTCCAATTTTGAACAGAACAAGCCTAAAAAAAACCCAGTCAACTCGATCATACGCTTTCTTGAGATCAATCTTCATTACTGCCACTTCCAGTTTTTTTGAGTGAATAGTATGAATCGTTTCTTGAGTAGCTGTAACTGCATCATGGATATTACGATTTTTTAAAAATCCATATTGTTCCGGGGTGATAAAGTTGTGATGGGTTGTAACATAATTGTTTCGGTTGCTTTTCTTTGACTCTACACTCCTGATTGGGCTTATGGTTTCATGAAATCTCAGGGATCATGAAGTGCCATGTGCCATGTAATATAGTTTATGCTGAAAGGTTTCAAGTTTGATTCATATGATGGTTTAATAATATTTTGTCCTGAGTATTTCGGGGTTTAAAGTTTATTGACTTCTATTTTGTTTTGTTCGTCCTACTTTTCATTTGTTCTTCCTACTTATTATTTAATTTCATATTATTAATATTATGACGAAGTGAACCACATACAGTTATATGTAGTTTAATTGGGTAAGTTTTGCTGTGTGAAATTCACAAGACTCAGGTTCAAATTTTATTGAGTATATTGTCTTTCTATGATTTCGGTTTAAGGAGTAGCCTCTCCAATACAACTTGGGGTCTCAGCTCTTGCCAAGTGATATGTGGTTTAATGGCAAGTTGGGGTCTCAGCTCTTGCTAAGTGATATGTGGTTTAATGGCAAGTTCTGCAAGTTTTGCTGTGTGAAACTCACTAGACCCAAGTTCAAATCCTATTAAGTATATTGTCTTCCTATGATTTAGGAGTAGCTTCCCCAATACAAGTTGGGGCATTTCGCTTCCCCAATACAAGTTGGGGTCTCGGCTCTTTTTAAATCATAAAAAATGTTTTATCAATTCACCATTATCAAAAAAATAATTAAATATATTTAAAATATTATTTTACCTTTTTTAATCTAAATATATAGAATTTGTCATTGTACTTATTTTATATATAATAAAATAATATGTATAAATAATATAGTAAATTCGATAATTTATTACTATTTAAAAATATTACTGATTATTAATACTAAAACACTTCTCGTTTGGGTGACAATTCACTTCAAAGTTATAAACTGAACCATTACTATGTAAAAATATTACTGATTATTAATACTAAAACACTTCTAGTTTTGGTGACAATTCACTTCAAAGTTCTACACTGAACCAGCACGCCTGCAGGACTCATATGAATGCTAAATGACAGATATTTAATTCATAATATAATATAATAATGTCAGATCATCTTCATATGAGGCTGCAAATGAAGGGAATTTAAATTTAACATTCTCCATATGAATGCTAAATGACAGATATTTAATTCATAAGGGAATTTAAATTTAACATTCTCCACGTGTTAACAATACTTTTTGTTATCCACGTGTTGACTATTAGCCTTTTTTCGTGTTGAATATTAGCCTTTTTCATTATCCATGTGTCAAATGTTAAGGGATGTAAAATTTTACCGTTTTAGGGAGGGGACAGTAAAGACCTTTAAATTTCCCTTCATTGGCATTCTGGGTATTATTTGTTTGATTTCGAATCTCTCGCCTGTGGAGTGATCTTTCCCTTCACTGGCATTCTGTGTATTATTTGTTTGAATTTGAATCTCTCTCTTGTGGAGTGATCTTTGTTTTTGTATGCGGTGCATGAAATGACTCTCTTTTCCTCTCTTTAAGAAAAGAAATAGCTGCATATATAGTTTTACTATGGATTTGACTACAGGACAATCACCAAACTTCTCCATCTAACTTTTGAACCACATCTTAGATCTTTGTTTTTTGGGTGCATAAAATGACTCATATCTTTATTTTTTTGGGATATATAAAATGACTTTTATCCCTTTAAGAAAAGAAATATAGTTTTACTAGGGATTTCTCTTTAAGAAAAAAAATAGCTAAATGACTTAGCTCTCTTTATGAAAAGAATAGCTGCATATATAGTTTTACTAGGGATTTGACTACAGGACCACCACCAAACTTCTCCATCTAACTTTTGAACAACATCCTAGAGTTGAACCACATCCTAAAACTAAATGAAACTAGAGTCTGTATATATCTGGGTTCTGTTTTTCTGTATATATTTGTTGGTGCTCTGTTTTTCGTATATATCTCTGTGTGCTATGTTTCTCTCTTTAGTGTTAATTATGTTACAGTTTTTTCGTGTGATCAATATTTCTGTATATATCTGGGTTCTGTTTTTCTCGATATATATCTGTGGGTGCTCTGTTTTTCTGTATATATCTCTGTGTGCTATGTTTCTCTCTGTAGTGTTCATTATGTTATAGTTTTTTTGTGTGATCAATATTTCTGTATATATCTGGGTTCTGTTTTTCTGTATATATCTGTGGGTGCTGTGTTTTTTATGTATATATCTCTGTGTGCTATGTTTCTCTCTGTAATGTTCATTATGTTACAGTTTTTTTTGTGTGTATAGATCTGGGTTCTATTTTCCTGTATATATTTGTGGGTGCTCTATTTTTCTGTATATATCTCTGTGTGCTATGTTTCTCTTTGTAGTGTTCATTTAGCTGAGAAGGTTTTATTGAAGGAGACATTTCTTAAGATAAACAGAGATAGAGGCTACTTTACAAATTTCTGTAATAATATCATTTCTAGAAGGAGGTAGAGGCCACTTTACAATTTTTTGCAATAATTAATTATATTATTTGACTTTACAATTTTTTGTAATAATTAATTATATTATTTGATTAAACACATGTCTAAAAAATGAAATACACCATGAAATAATATGTCCCTTGTTATTTTTGGGAAGAAATTAATTATATTATTTGATTAAACACATATCTAAAAATAAAATACACCATGAAATAATATGTCCCAGGTTATATTTAGAGAATAGATATGACAGGCAGTGCAGGAAAGAGAAGACTAAACACTTGAGGTAAACAAATTTTCACTTTGTTTCTTTTCTTTTTTCCTTTAATGTCAAGCCATAGAAATTTTGGAGTTTAATTGTTCGGTATGCTTGTATTTGGAGCAGAATTTAACATTATGTTAAGTTTTCATTGTGGTAAATTCCTCTATTCTGTCCTTGCCATCACAAGCACCTTTTATATGCCTTGTGATCAACGGGATCTCCATCTACTTCTCATTCTCTATAATTTTTTAAATATGCCCTTGCCCTTTCCCTTTATCTCTCCTGCTCTCTGCTGTCTTGGATTTCTTTTCTCTCTGCTGTCTTGGATTTCTTTTCCTTTTTAAGGTGCACAGGATATCGAGTACCTTTAAGGTGGACATAATTGGATTTTAATTATTAGGGTTTCTCATACATATTTTGGAGTTTAAAAAGGGATACTTGGAGCTGCATGCTATTTGTCATTATATTAGAGTTTATTATGGAAACAGTTAGGTTTTCTTTAATGGTATGTCTTTGTTTCTTCTTTTCTTTCTTTTTTCCTTGTAACATTGTTATGTAACATAGAGTGCATGTTCAGATTTTTGTTACTTATGAATTGGAGATCATGGAAATCTGCTTATGAATTTTATATTATTTTAAATTTAGGCCTTACACTATATTACCAATATGGAATTTTGTTAATGAATTTTATATTACTTTTAATTTAGCCGCTACACTACTTTACCATATCCCTCGTAGATCATATTCCTCAAAAATTTATATTGATTGATTTTAATGAATATTTGATTTTAACTAGTATTCATTGATTGATTTTGATTTTCACCAATAATTTATCCCATCACATCATATTCCTCAAAATTTACATTGATTGATTTTAATGAGTATTTGATTTTAACCAATATTCATTGATTGATTTTAACCAGTATTTATCCCATCACATCTTTGTTGTGCATGCTTGGTTGTTTCAACTCTACCCTTACCTGCTTTTGTTGGGAGTCATTTAAGCCATTATTTTATGATTACAATGCTTCATTATTTGAAGTGTGATTGTGTTTTTTTAATTCATTCAAAAATGATTTAATTTCATATTATTAGAAACGAAAGGTGAAGGGCTTCAATCTCGATTGATTATATTTTATATTTTATATAAAATAAAAGTCAAGGTTCGAATCTGAATCCTGATTGCCATAGTAATATTCTAACTACCATTGTTGAGTTCAGCAGAAAAACTTAAATAAAACACAGACACACAACAGAAAACCATAAAGAGACAAATATTTTAACGTGGTTCACCCAACCAATCTGGGCTACATCCACCTAACAGGGCATCGGCGATCTCATTCATCAACTGAAGAAATACAATAGAAGAGTTTCTCATCTGCTCATCTCTTCCACTCACCTCACATTCCTCATCATGCTCATTTGTCTCTACGGGCTTACATTTTATAGCTGGGAGTAGAAACTGAATCATAAATTCACTCACAACAAATATAAGATGCATTAACTCCTCATCAGAAATAGGAGTCAATTTAGCAACAAATCCTTGTCACCTTCATGAGATTTTCTCCAAATTTAATTAAAAGAAAATCTCAACAATCTCCACCTTGACAACAAGTAGCTTGATACCTTGTTCCATTATTATTTTTATCTTTTCTGCAAGCCAAGAGAAGCCAGACACCATCGTAGCTTCTCTAACAAAACTGGTTTCATGAACATGTCTGCACAGTTTTCCTTTGTATGCACCTTTTCAAGAGAGACTCCTCTTTCAGTGATAACCTGTCTTATAAAATGGTACTTGATAGGTATATGCTTTGATTTGCTATGATAGGCTGGATTTTTAGCCAAGTGAATTGCACTTTGACTATCACAAGATAACTTGATGTTGTCTTGCAACCTACCAAACTCACCAAACAAACCTTTCAACCAAACCGCTTCTTTGCAAGCATGTGAAGCAGCGATGTATTTTGCTTTTGTAGTGGATAAAGCAACAATGTTCTGTAGCTTTGACATCCAACTAATATCTCCACCTGCAAGAGTAAAGACATACCTTGAAGTTGACCTTCTCTTATCCAAATCACCTGCAAAATCAGAATCAACATATCCACAAACAAATTCACTACTTCTGTTATAAGTGATACAATAATAACTTGTGCTTCTTTGATATCGAAGCACCCATTTCACTGCTAACCAGTGTTCTTTTCCTGGATTTGTTATATACCTGCTGACAACCCCAACTGCATGTGAAATATCTGGTCGAATACAAACCATCGCATACATCAAACAACCTACTACATTGGCATATGGAATTCGAGACATATATTCCTTTTCTTCATTAGTGTTAGGACATAAACTTGAAGAAAGCTTAAAATGGGAAGCTAAAGGGACTGAAACAGGCTTCACATTGTTCATACCGAACCTCAAGGGTATTTTCTCAATATACTTCTTTTGTGATAGCCATAGCTTACCATTTCTTCTGTCTCTGAAAATATCCATGCCCAAAATCTGTCTTGCTACTCCTAGATCTTTCATATCAAATTTCCTAGCCATCTGAGCTTTCAACCTGTTGATCTCTATTATGCTTTTGCTTACTAAAAGCATATCGTCAACATACAACACTAAGATAATGAACATGCCATTACTTAATTTATTAAAGTAAACACAATGATCATATTCACTTCTTATATAATTTTGAATCATCATGAAAGAATCAAATTTCTTGTACCATTGTCGAGGCGACTGCTTCAGACCATACAATGATTTCTTGTTGCGATTTTGAAAAAACCCTTCAGGTTGTTCCATGTAAATCTCCTCATCTAAATCTCCATGTAAAAATGTAGTTTTAACATCTAGTTGTTGTAATTCGAAATCAAGTAAAGCAACTAATGCTAACACAATTTGAATTGAAACAATTTTTACAACTGGTGAAAATATCTCATGAAAGTCAATGCCGGCTTTCTGAGAAAAACCTTTCGTGACCAGCCTCGCTTTGTACCTGTCTTCTTTATCATCAATTCCCTTCTTCAATTTGTAAACCCACTTACATCCCACAGTTTTCCTGTCTTTAGGAAGTTCTACCAGATCCCATGTGGCATTCTTGTCTAATGCCTTCATCTCATCCTTCATAGCCTCTTTCCACTTACCACTGTTAGAACCTTCTACAGCTTCCTGATAGCACAAAGGTTCATCATCATTAGCGGTTAAAGCAACTGAAGTAACATAATCATCATACCTTTTAGGAAGACGTATGATTCTCGTAGACCTCCTTAAAGATGTTTCTGGTACTTCCACAATTTGTTGATTATTATCTGTAAGAACTTCTTCATGATCTACATCTAAAACACGTTCATGATCTGCATCTAAAACTTGTTCATGATCTGAATCTGAAACTTGTTCATTTGGACTATCATCAGCATTTGAACTGGTTTCAAACTGAATGTGTTGAAGCTTAGGTACATTATCCTGTTTCAATTTATCATCTACATCTGGATTTTCAAGTGAAGATTCACTAAATTTAACATCTCTGTTAATGATGATCTTGTGAGTAGTAGGATCCCACAACCTGTATCCCTTAGTCCCATCACCATATCCAACAAAGATATATCTTTTTGATTTAGGATCTAATTTAGAACGCTGATGTTTCGGAACTAGAGTATATGCATCACAACCAAAAAATTTCAGTTTAGAATAATCACATGGATAACTTTTCCATACCTTTTGAGGAATTTTGCATCCTATCGCAATTGATGGTGATCGATTTACCAAGTAACAAGCTATAGAAACCGCTTCTGTCCACAATTCCTTCTGCAAATTGGCGTTACTAAGCATACTTCTTGCTCTCTCTAAAAGAGTCCTGTTTATGCGTTCAGCAACTCCATTTTGCTAAGGAGTATATACAGTGGTTTTATGTCTTTCAATCCCAGCGTCCTTGAAATAATTATCAAATTCCTTTGAAGTAAACTCACCACCATTGTCAGTTCTTAAACATTTAATGGTTCTTCGAGTGATATTTTCAACTAATGCTCTAAACTGTTTGAAAACTGTGAATACATCAGACTTCTTCTTTAGCATGTAGACCCACACTTTTCTAGAGAAATCATCAATAAAAGATACAAAATATGACGATCCTCCATATGAGGTTGTAGGAGATGGACCCAAAACATCAGAATGGATATAGTCAAGGATTCCCTTACTAGTATGTTTTCCAGTTTTAAACTTCTACTTGCTTTGTTTCCCAAATAGACAATGTTTGCAGAAATCTAACTTAGAAGATTTTAAACTAGGAAGTAACTTACGATTAGATAAAAAATTTAATCCTCTTTCGCTCATATGGCCCAACCTTTGATGCCATAAACGAATAGAATTACTGTCGTTTTCAGATACTGTAGAAGCATGATCTTACTCTGTTCTTCCTTCTAACTGAAAAATATTTCCAACCTTTTTTGCTTTCATTACAAGTAAAATTCCTTTATAAAATTTCATTACTCCACCTTGAATAAAGGTTTTATATCCATTAGTGTCTAGTACTCCTAGTGAAATGAGGTTTTTTCTTAGTTCAGGTACGTGTCTTACATCAGTTAAAATTTTATTTGTCCCATCAAACATTTTAATCTGGATGCTTCCAATTCCCACATTATTACACGAGACATCATTTCCCATGCAAACAACTCCATCATTGATTGATTTATAAGTTTTAAACCACTCTCTATGAATGCACATGTGATTTGACGCATCAGAATCTAATAGCCAATGTTGATCATGATTAGACAAATTAACTGATAACACTTCATCACTCATACCTGAAATAGATGCCGAACCTGTATTTATCGTGTTTGCTTCTTTCTTCTTTGTCGAAGAGTCTCCTTTGGATGTTTGTTGTCTCTTCCAACAGTCCTTCTTCAAATGTCCTGATTTGCCACAAAACCAGCACTTTACCTTACTCTTCTTCCCTTTCTATTTTGAATGCAAGTTCTTATGCTTACTGAAGAGTCTTTCTTTAGAATGACCTCTAACCATCATTGCTTCTGATGTAGAGGTTTATGAATTTGACCTTTTTCTTGTTTCTTCAGATAGAAAAGCTCCAACAACATCATCAAATTCAAGGGTTTCTGATGAACTAAGACTTATAGAAGTAACAAAATGATCCCATGACTCGGGCAACGAACATAATAAAGTTACAACTTTATCTTCTGATTCAAATTTTACCTCTATACTTTCTAACTGCACCAGGAGATTATTAAATGTATTCAGATGATCAGTTATCGTTGTACCTTCCTTCATGCGCAAGCTGTACAACTGTCGCTTCAGAAGAATCCTATTGGTTAAGGATTTTGTCATGTACAACTTTTCAAGCTTTGTCCACAAACCAGCGACAGTTTTCTCTGACACGATGTTAAACAAAACATCATTCGCCAAACACAGTCGAATGCCGCTCAGTGCTCTTTCATCCATGTCACTCCATTCGTTATCTGTCATGGTGTAAGGCTGTTTGGCTTTTCCCAACAGTGCCTTCGCCACACCTTGTTGCACGAGTAGATCATACATCTTCACTTTCTAGATCTCGAAGTTATTTTTTCCATTGAACTTCTCGATCTCAAACCAAACACTTTTTGTTTTTGCCATGTTTAGTAGCTTGTGTCAAAATCTCCAATTCCAACTCTTAATAAATGAAGATTTTATTCTAATAAAAAATGTTAATTTTGATTAAAAAAAAATGCCTTTCCTTTGTCACATATATCAAAATTACGGTACCAAGTGCAACAAATTTCGATCTTACGAAGAGCAACTAAAGATGACATATATGGTTTAAAAGCAGAAATGGAGGCTAATTTTGATGGTTTGAAGGATCAAATAATATCTAATATGGATGATAAATTAGTGGAAGATCACATCGAGCATCAACAACAAGTTCTCCAACTCTCAAAGGATAACCTAACTTTGGTGCAAAATCAAATGAAACAACAGGAAGATCAACATCACATGGAAAGAAGTTCTGAAGAAGTCACAAAAACAAGAACTCGACAAGTACGATCAATTTCAGAGTATCTCAGCAAGTGGAAGAACCTTCCTGTAGAAGATTCCACATGGGTGGATGAGAATTTTATATAGAAGCATCAAGAAATAATCAAGCGTTGAGGACAACACTTGTTTGAAGGAGAGAGGCATGTTAAGTCCCTATATTAATAGTATAGTCCCTTATTATGTTAGTGTAGCCCCCCTTATTGTTATTTTTGTACCCCTGTAACCCCCATATTGTTATTATTGTGCCCTTACATTATTATTATTAGGTCAGTTAGGATTACATTGTGGCCCCATGGACTCCTATATATAGAAAGGAGGTTTTGTCATTTGTATCATCCAATAATTGTTCATTCATGTAATGTATTGGAAGTTGCCCCCTCGAAGTCGCTTATTTCTAAGGCATTGATATCTCTTTTCTTCTCTTTTTGGAGATGGTTTCACAACAATGAGACCACTTGGCTATATCATCCTAAGGGGAGCCCAATAGGAAGGAAGCCCAATTCTCCTCACATCCAAGGTAGTGGGGAAGAGGATCTAAATGAAGCTTGGTTGCCTATGCGACACAGAAATAGAGATGATTTTTTCCTTAAAAGCATGTATTTTTCAATGCGAATGGAGGAAGGAGAGTCAATTTCATAACATTTCATGAGCTTGAAAGAAATTATGGATCAAATATTGGTTGTAAGAAGACAAGTACATGAAGCAGGAAAGGTTTTAATTTAGATAGAGTCCCTCCATCATTTGAAAATTTTGTAAAAACTCTGAACATAACTTTCAAATCCACTAATGCAACATTGTCAAGTCAGTTGCTAGTATTAGCTACTAGGGTTTCTTTTGGTATTGATGATCGGTCATGGCAACAATTGAGCATTTGTACAAAGACTCCATATCAATGTATTTTGTCCAATGTCCATTCATACAATGCTCATCACTCTTCTTGATTTATTGACATTAATAATAGTTTTTGGATCTTGTTCAGCTTTCAGGAGGGACGTATCTCATGATGTGTTCCTTCTCTCCAAAGCCACTTCTTACTACTCTAACCCTAACACAAGTTGTTATAGTCCCAATTCACAAGATGAATACCCAATGGCAAAGTGGAGGGGCTTTCCAATGTCACCTCAATACTCTTCTCCCACTCTTTAGGTTGGCTCTTCTGCTACTCAAAGGGGGAATCCCTAGCATTATCTAAGTCTAGAAAATGTTTATATATGGAATGGTTACTTTGAGTTAGGTTAGATCTAATTTTTTAGTATAAATTATTGAAATAAATTTCATATCTACCAAACAGAAATAAATATAATAAAGATGGTGGACATAAGTGAGTTTTCTTAGACTTATCTGCAAATCTAGATAGTGATTTATAACACTATAAGTTTATTTTATGGTTTTTATGTGGTTGGGAAGTGATATTAGAGCCTCTAGACCAAGGGGGGTGGTTCCTGCAACCTTGTGCATACAAGAGTTCAAAATCGACCAGGAATAGTTCCAAAAAATTGATGATAATCGCACATCCTGAGGCCATGACCAATCCATGAAAGTCGTGAACGTGCATGATTTACTATTGGAATACCTTATGGGAACACAATAAATAGAGGATGTGATGGACCTCATGTGCACAACAGGCATGGACATACCCGAAGATAGGCACAACCCAAAACATCATGTGTCAAAATTAAAAAATTATGATCACAGGAATGAAGAAATTACGAGTATAAAAATCGAGATGATCACTTACTGCTAGCAGGACAAAATTTGGAGTTTAGAGATAAATATCCCAAAAAAATTTACTTTTTGGTATGAAGAAAATTAAAATTCTTTGGGATGTTCCAGCATAACAAATTTTAGGTGGTAGAATAGTTTGGAGGTTGATGTATTTATATCTCCATTTGAAATATATTTTTACTATATTAGAGCCTGGTAGTTATTTCTTTCATGGCAAAAAAGACAACACTTTTGAAGTTTATGTTGAAGCCTGATAAAAAATTTAATGGCCATAATTTCACCAAATGGAAACAATGGTTGATCCTTGTTTTCCCATTCATGTGTCGACTAAGAAAGGCGATCTGGAAGGTGGTATGAGAAAAATATGATATTGATCAATTTCAAATACAATCAAACCAAGTATTCATTGAACAAGAAAGATATGACTACAGAAACAAAGAAGTAGTGATAGTAATAAAAATCTCACTAACAAACAATAATTCGATAATAGTAGGATGGGGAAGTTGCATGCATAATATGAAGGTGGCCATGGGAAATGCATGGAATTCCAGATAAAGGTAAATAAGATAATATGATTTTACTAATGTCCAACAAAGACCACAAAAGTAGGTCAATGGGACTAAAATGGTAAATCCAGTATAAGTGCAAAGTCAAAGTGTGAAAAAAACTCCTAGAATGATATTTAAAGTAGGAAAATATAAAGAAACAAGTGTCTAGCTAGAAGTTAAATTTCTGCCTATGAAAAGACATAAAATAAAGTGCAAGTGCAAGAGAGACACTAGAAACTGGTAAGTGTCAGTGTTGAATAGAAAAGTGGATATCCAGGCATACTATAGCTTAAACTCGTTGTCAATGACGAATGAGGGGGCCAAGCCCCTAATAGAGGATCCTAATCAGAGCCATCCATGACTGTGAAAGGACTAATGCACTGGAAGATTATATCCTTTAGGGAGAGATTGGGGATGAGACCACTTGGCTATATCATCCCATGGGGAGCACAACAGCAAGGATTCCCAATTCTCCTAACATCCAGGGTAGTGGGGAAGAGGCTCTAAATGAAGCTTGGTTGCCTTAATGACACATAAATAGAGATGATTTTTTCCTTAAAAGCATGTATTTTTTCAATTAAAATGGAGGAAGGAGAGTCAATAACATGACATTTCATGAAGTTGAAAGACATTAGGGATCAAAGATTGGCTGTAAGAAGACATGTACATGAAGAAGGAAAGGTTGTAATTTAGATAGTCTCCCTCCATCATTTGCAAACTTTGTAAAAACTTTGAACATAACTTTCAAATCCAATAATGCAATTTTTGAGAAGTTGTCAAGTCAGTTGCTAGTATTAGCTACTAGGGTTTCTTGTGGAATTGATGATCAGTCATGGAAAAAATTGAGCATATGTTCAAGGACTCCATATCAATGTATTTCGTCCAATGTCCGTTATACAATGATCATCACTCTACTTAATTGATTGGCATTAATAGTCGTTTTTGAACCTTGTTCAACTTTCAGGAGGGATATATCTCTTGATGTATTCCTTCTCTCCAAAGCCTCATCTTACTGCTTCTAACCCTAACATAAGGTGTTACAGTCCCAATTCAAAATATGAAGACCCAATGACAACTTGGATGGAATTTCCAATGTGACCAAAATGCTCTTCTCCCACTCTTTATGTTGGCTCTTCTCCAACTCAAAGGTGGAATCCCTAGCATTATCTAAGTCTAGAAAATGTTTATGTACGAAATGGTTACTTTGAGTTAGGTTAGGTCTGATTTTTAATATAAAATATTGAAATAAATTCCATATCTACCAAATATAAATCAATCTAATAAGGATGGTGGACATAATTGAGTTTTCTTGGACCTATCTGCAAATCTAGATTGTGATATATAAGACTATAAGTTGATTTTATGATTTTTATGTGGTTGGGAAGTGAGATTAGAACCTAGAATTTTTATTGGGTAGATGGGGTCTATGGGTTAGTGTTTTAATGATCTATTTCTTGTGCAATAAGGGAAAATTAAAATCAAAATGATTAAATTAAAACACCCTTATATGGTTATCCTAGAATGCAGAAAATTGGTTTCAAGGCCCTAATTAAGGAAGAATTCCAAACACATCAAAAGGATTATCCACCACTATGAAATCTAAATTCCAACAACTTCACATTAAGAAATATGGAAAGGTCTATGCTAGTGGTTGATTGGATGGTTCCTATAATTATTGATAAAAGGGTAGGCTATCAGATATAATTTTCAGTCTACTCCTAAATGGCAACTGCAATCAAACAATAATGAATTACCATTAGCCTTTGCTAGAGTGTCTTCATTATATGATCTTTTTAATAGGCATGAAATTTCATAACCCAAGGTTTACCTGCCAAAAATAAAATTTTGATTTAAGGATGATATTGAATCTACTATAAAAAAATAAGATCCAACATCTCAAAATTCAAATCGAAAAGCCTTCAATTAATTTAGGCAGTAATAGTGTCTAGTTCCTCATACATCTAGACCACTCAAGAGGCATCATATCCTTGACACACACATAAAATCACAAGGTAAAACTGATCGGATTCATCACCAGTGACCAAACTAATTAACTCTATCATCAAATAGTTCATGACCAAAAATTCCAATATCAGTCATGAAAGTCAAGCTGGGTCAGTGAAAGTAGTCGTTGTTGAGAACCACACCCACACCAAGGTTAAATCCTCAAAATAATTGGCCAATGCACCACTTGTAAAGGAACCATTGATATACCCTAAGGATTATTTAGTTAAACTAAGTGGTTGTGCAGTGTATGCAGCATACATAAATAGATGGCAGATTCTTGACACTATAGTATTAAGGAAGCATCTTTAAAAAAGTCAATATCAAAATCACGAACTACTAGCATAAGATTGAGTTGTGTTGGTGATTCTTATAGTACTTTTGAGCTGTAGTAGTGTGTCATTATCCCAAATTGAATAAAAAATAGATTTCAATTTTGGAAGTTCAGTTGTGTACACTTCATCTTATATTTTCAGTATGATCTGTTAGTAGATTACCTATACAAAATTTGTAGTTTGGATAACCCTTAAGGTTCTATGTTTTAGCTTCTTTGGTTTTATGATTGCACACTCTGCCTACCATAGTCTGAAAATTTTAACAAGGCCTACATAATATTATGTCATCCACCACAATTTCATTATCCTTGTGGTCCCAACCAACTGGATGGCATGAATCTCAAAGGAATGAGATTGGGTGCAAACCCCAGGCAAGATGGAGGAAGTTTGAGCTATGCATTGAAACCCTTGACCTTGGAATGTGTTTCTCAAAGAACTTCCAACAAACCAATAAAATACAACATTAAAAAAACTTCATCTTATGTTGGCTTGCAAATTCTCAAGCTAGGAGTATTATTTCCTTTATTTAGTGTTGTTATGTTATGAATGGATATTTTCATGGAAGAATACAATTTTTTTTCCATGGGAAAAAACTTTAGGTTTGATATTTCTAGGAGGAAATAAAAAATATACGTTATTCTTGGCCTTTTAGCCCAAGAAATATGTTATCGTTGTCAATAGCATGTCCCAGATACTGCTTATTGCAGTCCTCCAACAGACTCATTTAGATAAACATCAGAGCATCAAAAAACCTACCTCGAATACTTAGTCCTCCTAAACCATTAATGGCACTAATAATCTAATTTTATAAGAAAAATAGAGAAATTTAATCTTCTAGACTATTTAATAATTTAATCTTCTAGACTATTTAATAAGGGAGTTTGACCAAGGGTCCATTTCTAAATTCTTGAACTATGATGATTCCTTTCTGCATAGACAATGCATTCTTTGATAACTGTTCCACCTTTATATTAAATTCCCAATATATGTGAAGGAAAAAGATAGACTCAAACTTTCTTTTAATCTCCACAAATCTTCTCATGACTGAGCTGAAAACTAAATTTGCTATCATATTTTTCCCATCAGGCCAATATATTAATAATTTAGAATCTCCCAATACTTGAAGTTTGAGAATTCCCCTATCTGCAGCATATTTCATCAAAATAAACAAGGCACAAAGCTCAACTTAATTCTTAGTTCCATGTCCAATATAATATTTTATATTAATTTAATGGGAAAGTGATAAAAATAAAATGCAGATCCATAATCAAAATAATATGGGGTCCCTTGTCAAGTCCCATTAAAATAGCCCCAGACCACTAAATAGTCAACCACAGGTTCAAATAAAACATTTTTAGCTTTGGGAGTTGAAATTTTCTTGTTTCCCTATAAGCACTCTTGATTTGATGGGCCAGTTGCTTGGATGTGTATCTATTCCCTAGAACAGTGCTTTGTTCCTTGCTAGCCAGAGCCCCCACAAAATAAAGCAATGCCAAGTCTCGTGACTCACAATAGAATTTTCATGACACCAATTTTGAAAACACTTCCCCAAGAAATCCTTATCCCATTGTTTTTTTCATGAATAGTCAACTGTGATATTTATTTCCAAAATAAATTAACTAGAGGGGAAAGGACAAAAATAGATCCATTGTTTCAATAGCAGACATAAAACCCTTGGAAAATTTGCTTCATGTGATTCCAAGCTAAAAAAACCTTAGCTCAACACACATGCTACTAGAAGTGAGTTTTAAAGGCATTCAGTAATTTTAGTAGAATAATTGAGGCATGTATAACTGATATCAACTCAATATACATATAAATATAAGTATACAAATGACATGGAAGAATTAATTAAATGTTGAGAAATAGGCTTCAACCTTATTTATTGAATTCATGCAAAAGAAACCTTAGTTTGTGAATCAGAAAATTTCCAACAGTATGACAAAAATTCAATCTAAAATAAAAAATTTCTGAGATCATTGGATCTAATGTTTTGTGATCCATAAATTAAATTTTTTTTGAACATTTGTTGGATGGTGATTTAATAATCAAGCTCTTATATAGTTATAAGGGTTTCATTCCCTACTTATGGTTTGCGGTTGAGATAACAAATGATTACATCTTCAACCCATGGCTGATTGTATAAGTCATACATGCCCTCCTTCTCAGCATTCCAACTTGCTTCCCCAACAACAAGCTTTAAATCCTTGCTCTGTGAGGCTATCAAAGCATTTATAAACTACAATGGAGATTGACTAAAGCCCAGATAAAATTCTCTTATGTGACGATGCTCATGAATATTTTTAATTTCTCTACAAATTTCTTCATCATGGGAATCAATGTCCTTGTCCTTCTCAATATTAGCCAAAAACACACTCATTTCATTCTACAATGGGAAAGGGCCAACAACACTATTTCATGAAAATCTGATCTTATGCTCTAAGTGGATGGGATGCAGAGGATAGAGATGCTGAGAAAGCTTCTGGGATATAAAAGAAAATGTAATATTCTCGTCCCTGAAAATCCTCTGCAATGGTGGAGCACAGTTAATGACCGATGGATCAAAAGGATGTTGAAGCTTATTAGCTTTCACATATTTCCAAAGTGTAGAAATGATTCTCTATCTTGTATCCACCTCAATGCCAAGAATTTTAGTCAAGGAAGGAAAAAGTTTGAATCTCTCCGGAACATAATTCATTTCCAACAAAATAGATGCAGTAAATTACTTGTTGCCCTTCCACTTTATCTCAAACCCTTTTACGGGAGTCAGTGATCTAAAATTATCCCAAACAATGATAGGGTTATCAGGATCCAAATTCACTGTGAACCTCTTAAAGAAAGATGAAAACTTGGGAAACGATGAACTCTGTTGCTTTGGAATAGTGCCAGTATAACCAAAAGAATTCGTAACAGGATGCAAATTGACTCTCAACCTTTTAAAGAAAGATGAAATATTGGGAAACGATGAACTCTGTTGCTTTGGAATAGTGCCAGCAAAAGTAGAATCATCCGTTTCTATGCCATCCCTTCCTGCACCTCTGCTCTCAATTTTAATTTTTCTATTAACTTTGCCCGCCAAGCTATTAGGAAAATGTTTTGCTATTAACTTTTCCTACCAATCCTCCTTGGCCATACCTCGAATACCTCGAGCCAATTTAGCCATACCCTCTTAAATTAAATTTGATTCAATTAAATTTGAAGAAGAAAATGAAATTCTAAATAAAAAGCCCCCAAATTTATCATAATGTTCAAAAATATATATTATTTAAATATAATAAATATTTTAATTTTTTTTTAAAGTTATCTAAAGTTATAAATGTTTTATTATTTTTCAAAAATAAAGGTAGTTGAATTTGCAAGCTATTTTGTTTTCTCAATTTTTTTATTTTTTCATGTTTGCGTCTTAAGAAATATTTGATTCTTCCATCTTGGCGCTTGGTAGATACAAAATTAAGATGGATGTAGATTGGTTTAATTATTAATTATACTTATAGTTATAATTTTATTTTATTTTTTACGGAGTCAAAATATTAAAGAGGAAATTACAACATCTTTAACATGGGAGAGGAATTCAAAAACTATGGAGAAACCCTATAGGCCCATGGAAAAATTTCACACAAAGAAAGGGGTGTGGAGTTTATGACTAGAGCGAGGTGTAGTTTTGACGCTCTCGATAATGTTATGCTCTGATATCTTTCTCAAAATGAAAAATAAGATTAAATTATAACCTTAAGATTTTTATTCACATGATGCATATTATTTAAGTATGGAGATCGTTGTCGTAATAATCATTTTGAAGACACACAACTACTCATCAAATATTTTTTTTCATATGAGAGGTTGGTTTCTTACTATTAATCCCACGTGAAGGAGCAGCTGGTGGATTATGCATTGGAGGAGGGGGTTTTCAAAAAATTTGGGATGGAGCAAGGATTTTATCCATTCTCATTTGGAAGTTAGATCGAAAGTTCACCATGCCTCAGTTTTTGAGCCTACTAGGTCTTTAGAAATCAAAGTAAATAATTTTATAGGGCAATCATCTAGATATTCAGAGGTCGTAACCCCTATTCCAATTGCGCATTGTTTGGGTCCTCTAGTTTCATCCAACCCAGAGCTCCAAGCCATTTTTGACGGGCCTCAAGACTCTTCTTGGGGTTGTCTAGCTTTGAGCTTGGTTTCCATTTCATCCTAGAGATACGACAAATACATGAAATGTATTATGAATTTCTTAAGGTTTTTAGAAGTTTCAAAAGTTATGTTTTTCTCCGTTTTTTTTTCTTGTCCTTCATCTCAAGTTCCATTAGCCTTTCCCTCCTTGGACGAACTCGTGATGGAGAACCTTGCCCCAGTAGCAAATTAGGAAGGTCAAAATGATGTTAATAATATTTGAATCCATCTGCAGTGTTAAAATTTAGAGACAAAAGGGTATTTATAAATTTAACACTGTATATGGATTCAAAGACCCCTTTGTCTCTAGATTTTAACAATGCGGATAGTGAAATGAAACACTTTAGTATCGAAATTGTAATTTTCCATTTCCAGAGTGACATAATTAATAATTACTAACATAAATGACTAATTCATATAATTGTTGTACTTATTATTTGGTCATATTTTTATTCTTGGACTATAGTTGTCATTTATGTTAATCATTAATAATTTTGTCACTTATTATCTAGTCATATATTTTAGTCATGGAATAAATTAGTCATTTTAGTTAGTCATTTTTAGTTTGGTCACTTATTATCTAGCCATTTATTTTATCCCTAAACTAAATTAGCCGTTTAATTTAGTCATTTTTAGTTCGTTCAGTTAAAATTTCTCAAATTTAGAAGTAATTCACTTGAAATAATTGCGGTGACTAACTTTTTTAGTGACCTAGTCATTAATTTCGTCATTTTCTACTAGTGTTATATTATATTTTTTTTTTTATTACTATTTTTATTCTTTCATGACTACTTTTATTATTTTAATATTATTATTTAATGGCTAATTCCATACTCTTCCTTCTATTGAAGGATCCATAACACTCGTTTGTAATCATTCAATTCTCAAGTCTCTACCGATGGGTGGAGTGTCCCCCCAAAATTTTGGATAGGATTAAACATCCTCCAGATAGTTTCATTCAAAAATTTCTCTCAATATGAATAATTTTCAAAATATACAGTCTCAATATTTACAATTCCAAGAGCCCACGTGGTGTAGAGTATTCAGTGATGGGGTGCACTGTTAAGGCACTCCGTCTGCAAGGTCACCAGTTCAAAACCTGTGGGTGATTAGGATTAGTCTAAACTAGAATATATATATATATATATATATATATACACAATTCCAAGAGAATTCTAGAAATAGGTACCACAAATCCAAATCTAAGATACTAATCAAAATTGATCAAATATTAGCTATTCAATGTTGGTCTAACTACTAAAAATTAAAGAAATTAATGTTGGTCGACGTTGGTCAATAGTCTAAAATTTCGGATTGAGGTCAGCTCGGTCTTGCAATGAAAGGGTTTGCAATCAAATATGGTGGAATACAACCAAAATCTACAGTCAAAGTCTTCTTCTTATGTGGTCAAACTTTCCCTTTTATTAATGGTCAAATGTAATCAAACTCTCAGTCAAACACATCATATTCTTGATCAAAATCAGTCATATCATAGATTCCTTATCTTGATCAAACTTTAGGTTTCCTTCTATTTTCTTCAGACATGTGGATCAAAATATATGAGAGAATGATTATGTCTGAATTGGTCAAATGGGAGTAGTATCATGTGTATTTATATTATTCAAATGGGTTGGACTTTGACCAAGATTCACACCCATTCATTTGTGGGGCCGACTTGACAGTTAGGGCCTACATGAAGCGCAAAAATAATAATTTTCATTTTCATTTTAATAATTTTCTTTGGCCAACTTGGAAGGTCATTTTGGCATGCAGGAATAGCTGTCGATGCTACACGGAAATAAATATCTCCAACCCAAAAATGGCCTACATCCGGTAGCTAATTATTGATATCAGCATTAACCTCTCAATCGTGCAGTGAAATTTAGTTTATTCTTATTTTCCCTTTAACAATGGAAATTTTCTCTTCGGACTAAGGGGGGGTTTGCTCCTAATAGTCATTGACTGTCTCATGGAAAATATATTGTACCCTTGCATCATAAGGGCCTCTTCTCCTTCTCTTCCCTCTATATATTCCTCGACCCCTGAACATGCTAATTTAATTCCCTACAAAGGTATCATTTCCCCTAACTTGGGGGTGGTCTTATATTCTTAGAGTTCTAGTGTGAAACCCACTACATAAGGGAAGGATAGAGTGGGCTATTGGGTTAATATCACAATAAAATAACCTACATTTAATTATCGAATTGTTCCATCAGATAATGTTATATATATACTTCAAAAGAGTAGGGTTGACTAAATTAGATACAATGAGATGGTTAAAAGAATACTGGGGCACGGAATTAAGATGTTGGTGTTGTTGACACCTAATATTTAGGCTTAGGAAATCCTATGTAAATATTGTAAATAGAGAAATAAAGGAAGTTGGAAGACGAAGAGACATTGAGAGATAAAACCTAATAGTCTCCCTCCCCTTGTATATATCTATGTTCTATCTTAATTCAAATACACCAATTTCATTCAGAGTTAATCCTTGCATGACATGGTATCAGAGCCAACCCCTTTTTTGGTTTCCCACTGCTCTTGTAACTCATGTATAACTCTGTGATTATTCTATATATCCCATGCTCTCTATCATGTTCCTACCATACTCTATCCCTTTCATTAGAGGAATTTCAACCTTAAAGTAGCCTCCTAAGGAAAAATAATAAAATAATAGTTAAAATAATAAAATAAGAGTTATGAATTTTGGAGGGAAAGGAAGATAACTACTTTTTTTAATTTTATTTTTGGCTTATCTCCTTATAGGTTTACCCAAATTTCAAGTGTAGACCTCGTTGGATGTGGAATTAAATTATGCACCCAATGAGTACCCATTATGCATAATTTTGAGAAGACCCTCATTGATAAAAAATTAAGATACATTAAAAAACACGTTCTAACACATTTTTTGATGTATATTCATTTTTTATCAATGTGGGTCTTCTAAAAAATATGCATAATGGGTGCTCATTGGATGCAAAATTTAATTTTTCATCCAATAAGTGTCTACATTTAATTTAATTTTTCATTCAATGACACATGTAAGAAACAAAGAAACAATGTACATCAATCATAAGATCAGTAAATAAAATTTAAATCTGAAGATGAAATTAGCACAAAAAAACAAAAATTCATACTCATATCAAGTTGGTATCAGAGCTTGGTTGAAAGGAACAATTATTTGCTTGATAGTTGCTTAAGTTCTGTGCAAGTTTAATGATTGCAAATTTGTGATGCAAACAAGGTTAAAGTTGCATAAAGGTGAAGGGAAATTATTGGTTGCAAGTCCTGGGATTAGGACCAGAAGAAGGAGAGCTACAAGAGCACCATCTTCACCCAAAGTTCCACTCATAGCTACATTTGAAGCACCTCAAGTTTTGTCTCAAGAAGCTGAGATTGAGGAGGTAAAATTTGTACAAGAAGTTGTGTTTATTGAAGAGGCACAAGCATCAAAATTTGAGCTTGAATCCATAGCCATCATGTCAGGTGTTGGAGAGTCTCAAGGTCATTCAGAAGAGGATGATGTCAAGAGCGACTTCAAATACATAAAGAGGATGGTTAAAATTATGTCTGATGCATTTACTATTGGGATGGCAGAAGAAGGTTCTAAGCCTCCACAAGGAGAAGGAACTTCAGATGGTAAGAAGGATTAATAGAAGAGTTCAAAGGGTAGTGGAGGAAATCCACCTCCATATCCACCATCTTCATCATCCTCGTCATCTCTATCAACATCATCTTCCACTTCCACCACAAAACCTACCCACAATCACTTAAAGAACACAAAAGGAAAGACACCCTTACTCAAACTTGAGGTCAAATTTCAGCTTCCAATGTATAATTGAATATTATACAATTGATACATCAATTGGAGGTGTATTTTAGAATTCAGAACCTTCATGAAAATGACATAAACATTCAATTGGCTTCTTTGAGGATGGAAGAATATGCACTTGTATGGTGGGAAGCAAGGACTCAAGAAGAGATTAAAAACTATGGTATGGTCACTGTATCTTGGTAAATTTTTATTGCTACCATTAAAAGGAAATTATATCCCTTAGCTTACATGCAAAAGGCTATTATGGATTGGAAAAATTTTAGACAGTTGAAAGGGAAAAGTGTGCAAGATTATACTCATGAATTTAGGAGAAGAGCTCTCATTTTGGGTATTAATTTATATTCTCAAGAAACTTTGTTAAACTATATTGGGGGTTTGTACAGTTACCTTAGGAACACTATTCTCATGTTTAATCCCAAAAACATAGATGAGGTTTGTGTTCAAGCCACACACTTAGAGGCAAGAGGGAAACAAAACATAGATGAGAAAAGTGAAAGTGAGGGTAAAGGAAAGGGAATTTTTTATGTAAGAGGAAAAATAAATAGCTCTGTAAAAAGAGAGAAGGAAAAACTCACATACAAAAAAATTTCAAAGATTGGCCATGATGAAGACCACTATTGGCAACTTCATCCAGAATTGAAGAAAAACAAACTAAAAGCCAAAGAAAAGGGGAAAATTGTTGCTATAGTTGAACATGACTTAGGGTTAGATTCAAGAGATGAGACAAAGATTACAACCATGGGTTTGAAAGGTAAACACATTGCTAGTACTAGCTCTTAAAAATCTTCAAATGTCACTCAATATGAATATACAAGAATATAAATTTTCCATATTAGATTTGTCTCTAAACATACCAAGATTGATACACTTTTTGATAGTGGGTCACAAGCTAACTTGATTTCCAAAGACTTGGTTAAGCAGATAGACCTTGAAACTATTAGACATCCAATCATATCCTTTGGGTTGGATATGAAAGAATGCAAACTTGCAGGTTACAAGGAAGTGCATACTAATAATCGCCATCAATTCAAACTTTCTTGATGAAGTTGAACTTGATGTGGTGCCACTTGAGATATCATGTATTTTATTGGGAAGTCATTATCTGTATGATAGGAAAGCAATATTTCATTTCCATGAGAATAAGTATCACTTGTTTAAAGATGGTATTGAGTTCATAATTAGAGTGCATAAGAATAATACATGTTTTTCTCTTATACATGAAGTAGAAATGAAGAGGATAATGAACACAATTCAGAATTTGACATTGTTGATGATCAAAGAAAGAGATGTTTTGAATAAAAAATTTCAAAAAGATGCCTATGCTTGTAATGAGATGTTTCAGGATTCTAACAGGTTTCCTTTGAAAGGAGGTGAACAAGATGTAAAACATTTGCAATAGTCAACATCAATGTTGAGTAGTGTTGGAAACAAGATGACGGTACAAGAGAGTGAAAAGGTCAAAGAGAAAGAGAGAAAGTAGCTTGTAAAAGAAGGCATGGGCTCCACAAATACTTGTTTTTGGTTTCCAAAAGCTACATGGGAATGGAGAAGATACTAGGTCAAGAATCACCATGGCGACAGTGTGCAAGGTGAGATAGTTTTTAATTTTCGTTTGATTGATTACTAAGGTAAGAACAAAATGGTTTCTGCAAGAATAGCTTGCTGCTATGCGAATTTCGAAAAATTGCAACATGACAGTGTCAATGGCAGCAAGAGAAGGTCACAAAGATTAAGGAAAAAGTTAACTTTTTGTGAAAAGCTCCAAATGATGCAAATGGGAAAATTTCAGTGGATAGAGACTGGAAGGGTGAGGGAACAATACCATCATCTACATGATCAGTAATCAAAGAGCCTTTGGGGTCTAAAAGGCTTCTAGTGGGGAGGAATGACCAGAGGTTCAGTATATAAGCTCAAAAATGAAAGTGCTCAGAATTTATTGGAAACTAAACGGTCGCGATTGGCCCATTGCCAAGAATTCGGCGCACTTCATTTTTTCGAAAACCGACTTCGGATGAAGAAGTTATAGCCTGTTGACCGTCATTCAAAACACGCAATTTTTTTTAAAAAAATTGCAGAATGGTGATAGGTTAATCACATGGCAGCCCAATCAACATGCAGGGAATATTATTTAGTTTATGCCCAGTGGAACTGTGACAAGTGTCACAAAAATATTCACCAGTTTGGTTTGAAAGTGAAATTTTTTTAAGGATCTTCTCCTAAGGTTGAATTTGATTTTATTATTATTATTATGAGGGACAACCCAACCAAAGGCTAACATGTTATGCAGCCAGGGGCCGCCACATGTCCCCTCTAGTGGACCCTCTCCAACTCCTAAGTTTTAATTCATTTTCATTATGGTGGCACAGTTTTCATATATTCCAAAGTCTTGGCGCATTATATATCTATTGCAAAATTAGCATATGATATAGTTTATTATATGGTGGGTTTGAATTTCATATCCTATAGTCGAAACATTATTTTGAAGACCATAGTCCAAAGACCATGGTCTGAAGACCAAATTGTGAGGTTGGATTAATTTTTATGGTGACGGATTAAACTATACAAATGGCGCATATATATTTCGTATTATCGAAGTTTCAAACGTTAATTGGCGGAGCACGTATTTAAATGTCGCAAAATATATGTATAGGGGAGGAGGTTAGGATCAAACTCGTGACCTCCCCCCAAACGTTACCACAACTTACCAACAGAACATGGGGCGGGGCTTGTAAAGCCTTCGCGCCTGACTTATAATTAAACCTATGTGGATCTCTGATGGCGAAAGGGAGGGGGCCAGCCCTCCTCCCCACGTGACCCTTCCACTTGACCGCCGAACAACCCTCATAACAAACACACTTAGTGTGAAATTAAAAAATGTTTATCCCTCTTAATATGCCATTAAAAACTAATTAAACTCCTATATTAAAATGGAAATGGAGTGCAATAGAGTGCAATGGTCAAAGAGAAAGAGACAAAGCAGCTTGGAAAAGAAGGGATGGGTTCCACAAATGCTTGTTTTCCATTTCCAAAAGGTACATGGAATTGGAAAAGATACTTGGTCATGAATCGACACAAGTACAAAGCAATATTAGTTAAGAATCGCCATGGCGATAGTGTGCAAGGTGAGACCGTTTTTAAGTTTCCTTTAATTGTTGGCCAAGGTAGGAACAAGATGGTTTCTGCAAGAATAGCCTGTTGCTCTACAAATTCAAAAAAATTGCACCATGATGGTGTCAATGGCAGCAAGAGAAGGTCGCAAGAATCAAGGAAAAAGTTAACTTTTTGTGAAAAGCTCCAAATGATGAAAAAGGGAACATTTCAATGGATAGAGACTAGAAAGGTGAGGGAACAATACCCTCATCCACATGATCCGTAATCAAAGAGATTTTGGGTTCCAAAAGGCTTCTAGTGGGAAGGAATGATCATAATCTCAATATATAAGCTCAAAACTTAAAGTTCTCAAAATTGATTGGAAACTAAAAGACCGTGACCAGCCCGTCGTGAGGAATTGAGTGCACTTTGTTTCGTTGAAAGCCGAATCTGGATGAAGAAGTTATAGCCTGCTGACCGCCATTCAGAACATGCAATTTTCTTTAAAAAATTGCATAATAATGACAGGTTGATGACATGGCAGCCCAGTAAGCATGCAGGAAATATTCTTTAGTTTATGCCTAGTGGCACTGTGACAAGTGTCACAAAAAGAATCACTAGTTTGGTTAGATAGTGAATTTTTTTAAGGATCTACTTCTAAGGTTGAAAAAAAAAAATTATTATAAGAGACATCCCAACCAGAGGCTGACACATGGTGCAGCCAGGCACCGCCATGTGTCCCATCTGGTGGACCCTCTCCAACTCCTAAGTTAGAATTCATTCTTAGTATGTGTCACATTTTTCATATATTCCAAAGTCTTGGCACATTATATATCTAATGAAAAGTTGGCATATGATATATTGTATTATATGGTGGGTTCGAATTGCATATCCTATAGTTGAAACATTATTCTCAAGACTATAGTTTTAAGACCATAGTCCGAATTATATTCCGAAGACCATAGTCTGAAGACCAAAGTCCGAGGTTGGATTAATTCTTATGATGGTGGATTAAATTATCCAGATGGCGCATATATGTTTCATATTATCAAAGGTTCAAACATTAATTGGTGGAGCGCATATTTAAATGTGGAAAAATATATGTATAGGGGCGGAGGTCAAGGTCGAACCCGTGACCTCCCCCCAAACGTTACCACAATTTACCAATACACCACGGGGTGGGGCTTGTAAAGATTCTGCACCCGACTTATAATTAAACATATGCGAATCTCCGATGGTGGAAGGGAGGGGGCTAGCCCTCCTCCCCACGTGACCCTTCCACTTGACCACTGGCCAATGCTCATAACAAATGTGGTCTGTGTGCAATTAAACGATGTTTACCCATTTTAATACACCATTAAAAACTAATTAAAATCTTAGATTAAAACAATGGAGTTTTAGAGGTGCCACCATTTTCGGTGGAACCACCAATTTCTCAGACTTATCTAGAGTCTTTTGCAGATTTCGAGGAGAGTTCTAAGGAAAAATTGAATGATCCATATCTTGAGCAATTTTTGACCAATTTTGGCTCAGTAAGAGCCATCCCTAGCAGATCAAAATGATCTGAACACATTGGAATAGGTTGCTAAGGCAGAGGAGCAATTCTACAGATATTTTTGTCAATTTCAAGGAAATTGACGCCCAGGGCCTCCAGGAAGGAAGGCCATGCATAGATCAGTTGAAGGCCAAATTGAGAGAATGACTAGTCATTTCTCATATATTTCGACATTCTGAACTCATTGGAGTATGTTTTAGGAGAATTTGATGCATGTAAAGAAATTTTTTTGCACTATAGATCTAATACAGAGGCCCAAGCCATGGAAGCTGGACCAAGGAGATGTAGCCCAGGAAGGGTGAAATCCTTCATCAAAACTTTGTGTTGATGGAAAAATTGAGATGGTTTGTTGTTCTTTATGTTGTCATTGTTCAGCATTTTAATTTCATACTTTATGCTATTGAATTCACTCATAAACCTTAGTGAAATTACCTATTTGACACACATAAAAAACAAGGAAACATATGTACATCAAGCATAAGATCAATAAATAAAATTTAAATCTGAAGATGAAATTAGCACAGAAAAATTAACATTCATACTTAGATCAAGTTGGTATCAGACCTTGGTTTAAAGTCAAGGTTATTTTCTAGATAGTTGCTTTAGTTTTGTGAAAGTTTAATGGTTGCAAATTTGTGATGCTCACAAGGTTAAAGTTGCAGAAAGGTGAAGGGAAATTGTTGGTTGCAAGTTGTCATATTAGGACCAGAAGAAGGAGAGCTACAAGAGTACAATATTTGTAGAAATTTGCTAAATAAAGATTAATTATCCACCGAGACTATCCTGATCACATATCAATTCGAATTCATATGCAACACATAATCTCTTCCACTCAGATCATCACACATGCAGAAATAAAACAAGTGATAGCACATCAATTCATCATACACATTAACACAGTATGTATGGGGAAAGCTTATAGCTGAAAACCCCGCTGCTATTGTGTATATTATAATGGAGAAATCATGTAACAAACTCAGTACAATACTCCTCACAAGTACTCAGTACTATCTCATGAAGTTACACACAAACTAGCTTGGTTTTGAACAGGTTACTGGTTCAAAACTCACCGCCAATTGCCTTGCCTCTATTGCACAATCATGGCCTGTCTATATAGATATCCAAGGTTCGAATATCCTTGGCTTGACGGCGCAATCATCATGGGAAATTCCTCCAAGTGTGGTGCAAATCTCATGCACAACTGATGTCGCCACTGATAGCTAACTCCACCCTTTCATCTACCTCTTTCACTGGTCTCCACTGAACTGTCCATGCACCGTAGTGAACTGATGTGTTCTTGAGTTGAATAATGAGTTACTAATTAATGAATTAAATAATATTTAATTCACTCCACTCATTACTAGTTGATTAGCTAGTTAAACTAATCTCAACTAGTTCAACTAAGTTAAACCGAACACAACTCCACCATATGTCTCATTAACTCCACCAAACTTCTGCCACTGAAGTCCTAACTGAAGTCAACCATACATGAGCTCACCAAACCCTTAGGAATAGCGTAATTCCTCTGTCAGATGCATGAGCCACTTCCAAGGCTCGAACTGAAGTGCTCCAAGAGAGTAAACTGAAGTTTATAGTCCAAATATTATTAAGGGGAAATAATATTTGACTTCCCTATTTTTAGGATAGGTAGTCTAAATATAGACTTCGACCTATAGGTCAAAAAATAGAGGTCCATATATTTTTACCAACATTACCAATACTCCAAGAATAACATACTGCAACCCCTAGACCATGCTCCATATGTCTAAAAATAGACTTTGCGCCAGAATTTTCCTGCGGGCCCACTTAGTGAAGGCGACTTCATTTCACTAAGCTCCATCATCTTGCTGCATTTTCAACACTCCCTCTTAGCAAGATATGGATTATCTGCAACCCCTATCCTGCCTCTGTGGAATTTGAACTTGCTCCTGGTGAGCGCCTTCGTCAGGATGTCGGCATCCTGATCCTCCGTGGGAACATATGAAAGCATCATGATTCTCCACTGAACACAATCTCTGATATGATGATACCAATCTGTGAAGCCATGCTGCCTCAACTGTTCCTCCTGTCTGTACCATGAACCATATCCCGATGTGCCTCTAATATAGCGCAATACATGCTTGCCTGCCTTCCAAAAGAGCTTGGTAGGCTTAACCATAGCTTGCGAAAGCTGGTTAACTGCATAGCATATATCGGGTCGTGTATTGACCGGATACATAAGCGACCCCACCAACTGTCGATAGACAGTGGCATCCACTACCTCCGCTGAAGTAGCATCCTCCTTCCTCCAACCACCAGGAAGAGGAGTGTCAACAGGCTTGCAGCCTTGCATGTTGAACCTCTCCAGAATCTCCCAAGCATACTTGCCCTAAGAAACAAACAGTCCTCCGCTGCGCTGCCAAATCTCCAATCCGAGGAAATAATGAAGGATGCCCAAGTCCTTCATCTCAAACTCTCGTGCAAGATCCTCCTTGCATGAAAGTATCAACTGCTCATCGCCAGTCAAAATCAGATCATCTACATACGGTACGATGATCAACAGCTTCCCCTCCACCACAATCTGGTACAGGTTTGGATCCGCCTCACTCTTGGAGAATCCAAGCCCGGTGAAGTAGCTGTCTATCCGAGTGTACCAAGCACGAGGTGCTTGCTTCAGCCCATACAGTGCTCTTTTGAGTCGGCACACATGCGACTCACTGCTGAAGATCTCAAAACCTTCAGGCTGTTCTATGTACACTTCTTCCTCAATAACTCCATTGAGGAACGCAGTCTTCACATCCATCTGATGAATGTGCCACCCCATCTGCGCTGAGAGAGCAAGGATCGTCCGTATGGAAGAGTACCTTGCGACAGGTGAAAAAGTCTCCTCATAATCGATCCCTTCGATATGTGAGAAGCCACGGGCGACAAATCTCGCCTTGTACTTCTCCACACTCCCGTCAGCCGCCTGCTTCACCTTGTAGATCCATCGCGAACCTACAACTGATTTCCCAACCGGTCTTGGGACAATCTCCCATGCAGTGTTCCTGATGATCGAATCATATTCTTCGATCATGGCATCAACCCATGCGGGTTCCTCCACAGCTTCCTCAAAAGAGGATGGCTCTGTCACAACACATTGACTCATAAGAGCCATGTATCCAGTGTCCCGATCCGGTGACTGTCTCTGTCTGCGCTGTGCTGTAGGTGGTCCTACAACCTTCTCTGCATCCCGAGCCAGTCGCTCAGCTTCTGTAGTGCGCATGCGCCCTCTGATGGTTGGCGCTGCCTGGGTGGGTTCTTCCACCTCCTGAACCTCCTCTTGTGGCTGATCCACATCCGGAAGCTCCTCCTTAGGAACTAACAGCTCCTCATCTGCATGCAAGTGTAGCTCCCTCTCAAGCGAACACTGCATGGCTTTCTCCTCCTGAAATTTTATATCCCGTCGCACAACAGTCTTGCGACTGTCTGACAAATACACCCAGTAGTTGTGAGGTGTATCAGTGTACCCCAAAAATATTCCAACCTCAGCAGTTGGATCCAGCTTCCTTCTCGCATCCTTCATCACATGCATGTAGACAGGAGAACCAAAGATCCGCAAATGGGAAATATCAGGCCTCTTGCCAGAATAAGCCTCCTACGGTGTACTCATGCCAAGAACCTTGTGAGGACAACGGTTCTGCACATACACTGTTGTATTGCATGCCTCAGCCCACAAGTGAAGGGGTAGGCCCTGATCATGCAACATCGCCCGTGCAGCACCCACGATCGTTCTGTTCTTCCGCTCGGCCACCCCGTTCTGCTGTGGGTTATGGGGTGCGATGAGCTCTCTCCGAATCCCTTCTGCGCTGCAGAACTCCTTGAATTCAGCCGAGATGAATTCACCACCGTTATCACTCCTTAGAGCGATCACCTTCTTCCCCGACTCCTT
This sequence comes from Pinus albicaulis, assembly GCA_034641835.2. Taxonomy (NCBI): domain Eukaryota; kingdom Viridiplantae; phylum Streptophyta; class Pinopsida; order Pinales; family Pinaceae; genus Pinus; species Pinus albicaulis. Next base: position 332,155,257 of record CM076578.1, on the reverse strand, counting down.
CTCGACCAGTGCTTTAAACTCACAGAACTTCGCGAATGTATCACTCTTCTTCTGCATGAAGAAGATCCAGCACTTTCGAGAGAAATCATCAACAAAGATCACATAATACTTGTGCTTTTCTGTCGAAGCAACTGAGAAAGGACCACACACGTATGTGTGAACTCTCTCAAGGATCGTCGTGGCACGACTATCCTTCTCGTGAAAGGTGGCTTTCACATACTTCCCTAAAGTACACCCCTTGCACTGATCTGACTGCGCAAGAGTGCCTTTAGGAAGCCCAGTAGAAATCTGCTGCAGAATCTTCAAAGCTCCATGGTGAAGGTGGCCCAATCTCCTATGCCACAGTTCGCCCTCATCATCCCGGCTCACCACTTCTCCTGCCTTGCATGCCATAGCTGCGCAGCCATCTACCTGCAACTGATAAAGGTTCTTGGTTCAAACCCCTATCTTTCGGGTCTCTCCAGTAGTCTTACTGCGCAGGAAGGCTTTTCCTTCGCTGAAGACCACATCATACCCCTTATCCTCCAACATCGCCACAGAAATCAGGTTCTTCTTCAATCCAGGTACATGCATGACATCCTTCAAGACAAAGGGTTTACCAGACTCCCTCTGAAAGGATATGGTACCGATACCAGTCGCACTGTATCTACCATCGTCGCCCATCTCGATGTGCACACCCAAATCTTTGTCCTCCAGATCTGAGAACAACTCCCGATCTCCCGTCATATGAAATGACGCACCGTTGTCCAAGAACCACACCGATCCCAACACACTTGAAACCAAGTATGCGATCAGTGAAAAGTCAAGCTCGAACTGTGAAGCCAAAGCTTCTCCATCTGCAGATCTTCCCGCTTGCTTGTTCTTCTTCTTCTTTGGACAATTGGTAGCATAATGTCCGTGATCATGGCAGTGAAAACACTTCACTTTAGCCATATCCTGCTTCTTGCCCTTTGCACCAGAATGAGAGGTTTTCTTACCCTTCCCTTTCTTTGCTTTGGCCACCAAAGCGCAGTTTTCTTCATCAGCTCCCTTTGATGAAGATCCATCACGAGTAGTCCTCCTTATCTCCTCCTGCATGAGATCCGCCCAAAGGCGCTCCCATCCAGGCAGCTTCTCTCGACCATTGACACTATCTTGATATGAGTGCCAAGCCTTCGGAAGACCAAGGAGAGCCAGGTCGACCATGTCCTCATCTTCGACAGTCACCCCCACACTTCCCAGCTCATCTCTGCATTGAGTGAACTTCGTGAGGTATTTGGCGATACTGTCGCCTTTCTCCATATTGATTTTTCTGAACTTATCTTTGAGCGCCAGCTTCCTTTGATCGCTCTTACTCTGGAATAGATCCGTCAAAGCTTTCCACATTAAATATGGAGAAGCCTTTCCATGCAGGCTGGATACACTATGATCCTTGACGCCCTCCAACAGGATCCTTCTACATTTCGCCATCTTCTTTTTCCATGCTTCGACTTCAGCAGGATCAATGGGCCTTTGGACATCCGTATCCACGAACTCCTTCAGTCCATTATCTTCTAATACTGCATCCATGCGATCCTTCCATGCAACATAATTCGAACTGCCTTTAAGAGCATATTCGAGTCGCAAACCGCTGAAAGACATTTTCAACACTGGCACCAAGAAAACAAAACTGCTACAAAATTCGAATTCCACCTCAAAGCTCAACCGCCCTTGATCTGTGAGAACAAATTATTTCTAGCACAGAGATCGACTACATGAGCATTTAATGGATATATCACCTTTCAAAGAAAGGATGGATCCATAGGCTACTTGGCCCGCATGCAGACTCTGTCTACCAAAATAAGTTTGTAATCACTGTGATGATCAATATTTACTTCAATAGCTCCGATACCATGTAGAAATTTGTTGAATAATGATTAATTATCCACCGAGACTATCCTAGTCACATACTATTTGAACTTCATACACAACACATAATCTCTTCCCCTCAACTCAACTCAGATCATCACACATGCGGAAATAAAATCAAGCGATAACACATCAAATCATCATACACATTAACACAGTATGTATGGGGAAAGCTTATAGCTGAAAACCCCGCAGCTATTGTGTATATTATAATGGAGAAATCATGTAACAAACTCGGTACAATACTCCTCACAAGTACTCAGTACTTTCTCATAAAGTTACACACAAACTAGCTTGGTTTTGAACAGGTTACTGGTTCAAAACTCACCACTAATTGCCTTGCCTCTATTGCGCAATCATGGCCTGTATAAATAGAGATCCAAGGTTTGAATCTCCTTGGCTTGACAGTGCAATAATCATGGGCAATTCCTCCAAGTGTGGTGCAAATCTCATGCACAACTGATGTCGCCACTGATAGCTAACTCCACCCTTTCATCTACCTCTTTCACTGGTCTCCATTGAACTGTCCATGCACTGTAGTGAACTGATGTGTTATTGAGTTGAATAATGAGTTACTAATTAATGAATTAAATAATATTTAATTCACTCCACTCATTACTAGTTGATTAGCTAGTTAAACTAATCTCAACTAGTTCAACTAAGTTAAACCGAACACAACTCCACCATTTGTCTCATTAACTCCACCAAACTTCTGCCACTGAAGTCCTAACTGAAGTCAACCATGCATGAGCTCACCAAACCCTTAGGAATAGCGTAATTCCATGAGCCACTTCCAAGGCTCGAACTGAAGTGCTCCAAGAGAGTAAACTGAAGTTTATAGTCTAAATATTATTAAGGGTAAATAATATTTGACTTCCCTATTTTTAGGATAGGTAGTCTAAATATAGACTTCGACCTATAGGTCCAAAAATATAGGTCCATATATTTTTACCAACATGACCAATACTCCAAGAATAACATACTGCAACCCCTGGACCATGCTCCATATGTCTAAAAATAGACATAGTCTAAAAATAGACTTTGCGCCAGAATTTGCCTGCGGGCCCACTTAGTGAAGGCGACTTCATTTCACTAAGCTCCATCATCTTGCTGCATTTTCAACAATCTTCACCCAAAGTTCCACTCATAGATGCACTTGAAGCACCTCAAGTTTTGTCTCAAGAAGCTGAGATTGAGGAGGTAGAAGTTGTACAAGAAGCTAAGTTGATTGAAGAGGTACAAGCATCAGAAGTTGAGCTTGAATCCATAGCCATCATGTCAAGTGTGTTAGTCATCAGTAATTTTTTCCTTCATAGATGACTAAATGTTTTCCCTAGATTTCTAGAAACAAAATTTTTGAACATTGTGAGTTTTAGAAATCTCACTGCCTTCATCATCCTTAAAGATAATTTTTCACTACTTCATCTTTCCACCATGTATAGCATTATCTATCAGTCCTAGAAAACCCATTAGTGGCTTATGTCACTATTCCTATCTTTATGCTTTCACCTATGGCCCAAATCCTCTGTCTTGTTTTGCCTAAAAACCCCCCACTGCTACTTAAACCCACTAAACAAACAGCCTTGTGGTGTCTCCCAAAGTACTCTCAAACACTGATAGTCTCAAAATATCTCTGTAAAATCTTTAAATAAATCAAGTGCATGAGATTTCAGATCTTCAATACATCAGTCTATCCTAAAAACTCTATCTTGCACTTGATAAGCCTAAGTTCTAGGTCTCAATCTAAAAACCAAGTCCAAGAAGGCCTCCACTAGGTCACCTAGGGTTTCACAAAGTCATAAGATGGATTTGGTGCCCTACAAACTCTGTTCTTCCTATATGAAGAAAATACATTCGAAGAATGGGACAAGTCACTTTGTCCTAGATTCACCAAAAAGATCATTCAAAGAAGGTTTTTAGCCTAAAGAATGAATCTTGCAAGGGACCAACTGCCCTTTGCTCACAATTCTGCAAGAACGTCAAAAAGCCATAAAATTAGCAATGAGGTAAGGTAAAAGAGAAAATCATCATAACAATACCATTCATAGCAAGCAGAAAGCGGCAAGCATATGTTTGATGGAAATCAAGGGTTTGTCACAGTTTTGACCAAACAAGGAATCAGTCCTAGGGTTACAAAGGAAAAGGCCACCTCAACCCCTTCAAATACTCATTAAATAATTTTTAGGAATGATTAGTGAGTTTTGAAAATTTTCTGAGAACTTTAAAGACAACACTGTTTACATTTTCCTAAGTAGCCCTAAAACTTAGGATTTTGGCAAGATGGACAAAGATGGTCACATGGTGACAAAGAAGCCTCCTTCATCACAACATATGGTTTCAAAAGGTTTTCAAGCTACCTTCTATGGTTTGGCAAACAAAGGCTTTAAATACACTATAACAAAAAAGGAAAGAGGATGAATAGTATCAGCAAAAGGATGAAAAATATCAGTTCAAGGGTCTATTTTCTCAAAGCAACAGTGAGAAGCAGTTTCAAAATTATCAAAGAAGGCAAGAATGAGGGAAGAAAATTTCAAAGGAGGAAAATTTGAAAAACATGGATCATTACTGATAAAATATTCTATCCAAGTTCAAAGGAGACAGTGATCAAAGGAAGAAAATGTGTTGGCACCTGCATACATAGAAGTGGCCCTGAAAGACACAAAAGGGGTTTAAACTAGCTTGCCCCTCTCACTAGACCTACATCATTGTCAAAATGGTCTAAAGAAAAAATATGCCACTGACTTACAGTAGAGCTGTAAAACCTCCAACAAGGGTCACCCTATCAAATTAATATTCTGCAAAAGATGGATTTTACCATAAATAACACTTCTACAAACTGTCAAGGGTGGCTATCTACAGGAAGAATTGATAAGAGCATAAGTGCCAAATGAATGTTTTTAGTGATAACCACACCTAAAGATTAAAAAAGGTCATTTATACTTGCTGCTAGGGTTTTTCTCCCACCAAGGGGTTTTCTCCTCACTACTTCATAGGAAAATAGGACATAATGTAAATCAGAGGAAAGAAATGGCAAAGTATGACAAAATTTGTTGTGTATAGATGTTAAAAGTCATAAAACAGGTTTATTTTCCAAATATAGGTGAGAAGCATAGTTTCAACTTCTTTAGGGAGTTTATCACTCTGAAAATAACCTCAAAGGGTTTCCAGCAATGAAAAAGAAATGTTTTTATCAAACTGTCCCCCCCCCCCAACAGGACCACAAAGTAAAAAGGATAATCAAAGAATTAGAAAGGGAAATAAAACCTTATAAAGTGAGTTTGAGATTTCAAATTTATTTTTCAAAGGGTTATAAAGATATTTTTGAGTATCTCCCCATATCGTTTATCATTTTCAAAAGAGGGAGAACCGTTGAAGGAAGTCTGGAGGTTTTCAGTGTAAAACTGGTAAAACATTACCGGCGCTATGCACTGAGGTCAGCGCTATGCACTTGGCTCTAGGAGCTACGCACAGGCGAGGTGGCCGCAGTGTTATTTAACACTACGCTATGCACAGGCATAGGAGAAGCTCGACTGCCCACCAAACTGACTGGTGCTGCGCTCCGACTGGCCCAACTGGCCCATCCTCCGACCCGACCTGAACGTGCTGTCGGACAGGCACTACGCACAGCCAGTCTTTGCCTCAAATTGATAAAAGGAGCACAAAATTCAAATTTTCTTCTTCAAAGCTCCTGCAAAATTCAAAACAAGGTTGGTATTTCCCTCCCTTACCTTCCAAACACTCATTTTCATAAGCAAAGGGAATGTTTAGAGGCGTGCTGTCATCAAACCCTAGGTTGCATAAAATCAATTTTTGGCCTCCTGAGTTACGGTTTGAAAAAAGAGAAGGGTTATTATATATGCAAATACACTCATAACAACAGACCAACCTCTGAAATATTTGAACACACTCCTTGGAAGCTGCATCTTAGCCCTCATTTGCACAACTTTGCCCTTACATCAGTCATTGCCATCCTTTGACCTAAAGACCATCAAACAAGTTTAAAAGAGGCTTTCTGTCCTAAAAAATAGTCACCATGTCTGAAGAGGAGATTCATACCAGCAGTGATGAAAGTCAAAGGCCTACCAAGCCTAAGCACAAGTGAGGAAGGGTTAATAGGTTTGGACCCTTGGACCCCATTTAGATCTCCTCCTCTTCAATGATACTCACCTTTTTTCAAGATGTTGGGTGTTATCAATTTTGTGAGAAGGTTAAGCTAGTCCAAAGCCATTCAGATCTAACTAGGTTGTTCATCCTTATTTTGCAAAATCACCAAGTCAACCTAGCAGGAGTGAACTTTGAGCTCTCATCTGAATCCATTTCTCAAGCCATAAGAATTCCAAATGTTGGTGAGAGATGGTTTAAACAAAAGAAATTGGACTTGAGCTATTATGAGCCCTACCTCAAACCTAGATGTCAGCAAGGCTACAAGGTTGTCTTCCCCTTCTCCCACTTGCTAGAGAGGTATGCCCTGTTGATGAGGCAAATTATCAAGTACTTCACCTGTGAGGGGAGGTACTCCAGGGTTTACTCTTATCACATAAGGCTTCTGATCCACTTCACCAAGGTTAATTTACTGAACTTACCATACTACCTATACCGAAACATTGACAAAATGGCTTCAGTGATCAAAAAGAGGAGTTATGCCCACCAAATGCAGAGCCTTTTTCACCATTCCTTGATCAAAATGATTGTCTTACACCAGCTAGAGCAACAAGGGATCCCTTGGGAGGTTTTTATCTCTCATGATGTGTTTTCCAATCCCCAAGCCTTCATTTTGCAAAATTTTCCCTCCACTTCACATCCACCTACCTCCACTCCTCCTTCATCTCCACATATGCCTTCTCCACAAATAAATTCACCTCCTATCCATTATCCTAATGCATTAAGTGAAAGAGTTGACAAAAGCCCTAATGAGGGGCAAACAAATTACAATGAATAAGATGAGATAGAAACTGAGGTAGATGAAGGAAACAAAGAAGGAGACAGTAGTGCTAAAGAAACATATGAGGACATCAGCAATAATGAGGAAAAAGATAATGACAGTAGCAGTGATGAGGAAAAGGATGATGACAGCATAGAAAAGAGTGAAGAAGGTGAGGACATCAGAAATGAAGAAGGAAATGAAAGTGATACAAGGGCAGAAGATAGTGACACAAACACAGAGCTCAATCAAGAAGATGATGAGGAAATTGAAGAAAGCAATGGGGCAGAAATAGAGCCCAATGATGAAGAAAGTGATGATGACATAGAGGAAGAGGTTGAACATTGCAGCCCTGAAGAGAAAGAAAGTGATGGAGAGGAACAAAACAATGACAGTAAGGACACTCATAAAACAATGTCAGATGCAGGAAAGAGTGTTGATGATGAGCAAGATGACAGCCAAGAGGATGATGAATTTGAACATGACAGTGAACCCAATCAAAGTGACAAAAGTTCCGAAATAAATAAAGAATGTGAAAATCAAGAGACATAGGGAGAGGATAAAGAATTTTAAGATCAAGAGCAGATAACTAATGAGGCTGAAACAGAGTTTACAAATCAAGGCATTGACCAAAACAGTGATACAAATGAGATAGTCACTGACAAGCAAGGAAATAGTCATGACAGTCATGACAGCTGTCATGACTGTCATGACACTAATCAGCCTCCAAATGACCAATAAATCCAAAGTGACAATGCAGACAGTGACAGGGAAGAAATACTCAATGAAGGACAAAGCCAAATTGAGGCAAGTGAGGAGGATAGTGGTTAGTTTGAGAGCCAAGATATCAGTGAAGAAAAATGTCAGGAAAGCAAGGATGTGGATGAGGTTGAAGGTCAGGAAATCAGTGACCCAATGGAATATGAAGTCACTCATGAAAGCCATGACAAAGATGAAAAGGCTTGTGACTTAATCAAGGATCAAGGCACCCTCATCACTCCTCTCACATGCACCTATCATAGAGGCAAAAGAGATGTGTTTGTTGCCTCAAAAAGGTAAAGGGCCATCTCTCCTCCAGCTATCAAGAAAAAATACAAAGGCAAAGAAAATATGGACAAGGGTGAGCAACAAGTCAAGGTAAGAAGAAGAAAAAGGATCAAGAGGACTTCTCAAGGGCCTTAATTCATTGATTTAGGCAGTGATACTGAAGACAAGGAGATGAACACAAAATTGCTTCTCTTGGAGAAAGATGCTCAACTTCAGGAATGGGAAAGAGAGTTTGAGATGGCGCAACCTGTCATCCACTATTACAAAGAGTAGCACAAGAATTTAAAGGAGGTGAAGAGAGGCCTTACCCTACAAAAGAAGATGACAAAGCATTATGCAAGGAAGAACATGCTTGCATGTGCCAAACTAAGGAAGGCCCTCATTATGCTTGAAGACCTAAAAAGAGCCAAAGTTCTGTACAGCCTTGGAATTTTTTCCGAGGCTTCTCAACAAGTGACCAAGACCTCTTGAGGGACCTCTCCACAAATTTTGAGGCAAATTGGACAACTTTTTGTTTTTTCCAAATTTTAACCCCTAGGGGCGCAACACCCTAGGTGCTACGCACAAAATTGGTGCATCCTCAGCTCACAAAATTTGCATTTTTGGACTTCTCACATCACCAATAGTCTTCTCACCAATTTTCATATCATTTGGAGCATTTTTACCACCTCAAAATGTCAAAAACATAAAACCTTTGACCTTTCTGCCTCATTTTCAGACCAGGTGTTGCACACAAAGCAATGTTGGGAGATTTGATTTTTGGATAGGCAAATGGCATCCACTCAGCACAACTCAAGCATTTCTGGAAAGTAGACTCACCAAGATTTCCAACGGGCCATCACGGAGACAAATCCGGTGTCGGGAAGGGGCCCAAAACTCAGCTGCAAGAGACCCCATTTTCTGCTGAAGTGGCGCTATGCAGAGAGGCTGCCTAGTGTGTTTTGGATCAAAAGTCAACAAAACACACTCATTTATTGAAAATAGATATTTTTTAGTTTTTTGAGGCAAATTAAGCTATAATTAGGTGCAAATAGTTATTTTAGCATTTATTTCTTGGGATATTATGTGCCTTGGCCCTTGCATGGTCTCTTGGCCATAAATGATATTTATGACTATATTTGACATTTTCCTACCACATTTAGGGTTTGAGTCCTAATTTTCTCCATAAATAGAGCGTGAGGCCCATATGTATTTTGTTGGAATTTGATGAGCTTGAAGAGTAATATACATGGTTTCATGAGCTTGGAGAACAAATTGGTTTTGTGAAGTGGATGAATGGCTTGTTTGGCTTGATGATGGAGAAGCTTGTTTGCAAGATTCCATAGCTTGGAGAATGGTGATGTCTTCCTAATTTTTCTATTGTTTCCTTTGTTATCATTATGTTTCATGTTTCTTGGCTGCTATAAAACAGAAAAGTATAGGTTGAGACATGTTCTTTAAGGCACCTCAGTCCTCCTTTTTGTTATACCTTTGATGTTTTCCTCTTTTGGCCATCTTAAGGAATTCTTGATTGCTCCTTAGGTCCACCAAAACTTGATTTTTGTTTCATGTATGGTTAGTATGCTAGCTTACAATTATGATTCATGGTATGCCCTACTTATTTGAAGTTTTCAAAACCCTATCTTGACGCCTTTCTGTGGAATATTGATTGTTAGGTTAAGTCAAAGAGATATCATTTGATCTTGCCCTTTGTCCATGCTTACCAACTTGTTTCAGAGTTCCAAATAGCTTGATATATGCTGTTTAGGAGTTCCCTCTCCATAAATTGAGCTATTTGTATTGTCTTATGTATTTTCCCAAAATCTGAAGGCGAATTTCTAAAGTTAGAAGCTCTTATGCTTTCTATGTTTCACTGGAATGTTTCTCTTGGATGTTTATCAGTTTAGAGTATTGTTTATTGAGCTTAATGGTTTTCCCTACCTCATGAATTGTAACTTTTAAACTATATGTGTTTAAGACCTCTTAGTCTTTCCCAAACTTAATGTTCACTACACCTCATACATCACCTTAAGGATCCATTAACCTTGCTAAATCAATCCTGCAACACACTTTGTTTCATCATTTACACACTCTCGACTTTCACTTGACTCCATAGCCCAATGGATTTGACAGAATCTCACTCCACCTATTCCACTTGATCATCTTACCCAACCAAAACAATCAACAAACCCTATACTTAACAACTAGCCCAAAATCAAAACCCTAGAGAAAAAATAACACATCCTTTGCACCCAATAGAGAGATCCATCTCTGAGTCTAGGAAAGCTAGGTCCTAAGACTCCAAAGACTAGTTCCATGTTACCCTATCATTTGGTCTACCAATCTGCCAATCACGAGACCCTAACATTCTGGCGATCACAGTGGGACTTCTGAGTGTATAGTTCTTGAATACCTCTTAAAAAATCCTTACACCCTTATTTTGACTTAGAAAACCAGTGAATCTGCCACCTCATTTCCAACCTAACATTCTGGCGATCACGGTGGGACCTTCTGAGTATATAGATGCTTAGCAAACTCCTATAAACTCATTTGAACCTTCTATTGAGCTTAGAAGATTGATTGATAGTATTTGGTGGCTCATCTGCTACCTCATCACCACACTAACACAATGGTGATCATGATGGACCTTATAAGTTAGTGACAAACTAAGTAAACCTCATAACTTCAGATACCCTCATCAAATCATTAAGAACACACACTGTCAGCCAAGGAGTAGACTCCATTTTATTTATCATCCTAGAAAAATGATGACTCAGTTATAGGACACTCTCACAAACTTTAGGAGACTCAGAAAAACCCAAAACTCCCCTAGATTGGTTTTTATTTACTTATTGGTGGTGGACCATAATACATTTTATCTTCAAAAAGCTAAAAATTTCCACCTGGCGACTCCACTAGCCTCTAGTAGGCCTATTACTTCATTAACACTCATTTGACTTCCTAGATTTGTTTCACACCAATCCTAAGAAGTTTGTGAACCATTCATATATTGTAATAAGTACCATACATAAGAGAGGTCAGCCTTAGAAAACAGTCCTAAAAACTTTCAACATCTCTGAATTTTGAAAATTGAAATTTGGCTTCACATAGGATCAGTACCAGATCTCATCCGAACCCAAACCCTCCCAACATAGTTGATGACTCAGAGAAGATTTTGTGGCAAACTTCTAGATCTGGAAACTTAACCATTGTTAGTACCATCCATAGAACAAGCTCTGTACCTGAAAATCTCACAGCTTTGCAAGATCCCCAGTTTGACTTGCACCATACCGGGAACCTCTTTAGAAACATGTCTCAAACTGATATTGACCAAACTGAACTTGAACCTTTAGATTTGCACTGGAGTTTGAGTAGAGAAGCCTCTCCTTCCACACCACCTAACTTTAAGCTTCTCCATCACTTCAACTCTTTCCATACCAAATCTACTCAAAACCAGTTTGTTGGTCCAAATACTTCCACCACACCCATCCATACCACCACTCTGCAAACCACTTCACTTCATCCTACACCCCCTATCACAAACCCACCTCTTGTAAATCCTCAAGCTCCCATCATGGCGGCTTGGTATGCACCTTTGGTCTTACCCCAACCCCTAATACCTTTACCAAACGATTATCAATCTAAGATTCTGCATTTCACTGGGGTTGAATCCATCACTGCCCAACAACATTTAGATAGAATCAATGATGCTTTTGACTACATGGAGATAGAGGAAGAAACCCTTAAGTTGAGAATATTTTCACAAAGCCTAGGAGGAGAGTCCAAAAAATGGTTCAAAGCATTAACTCCCAATTCAATACATGACCTCCCTTCCCTCTACCAAACTTTTATAAACAAGTGGGAAGTCAAGAAAACCCACTCCAAATCATGTCTGAATACAACAACCTTAAAAGGAATGTATGGGAGAGTGTGCAAGACTATTTCACCAGGTTTAACAATGTTTACAACTCCCTCCCACCTCACATGAAACCTCCACTAGGCCTAGAACTAGTGAAATCACCTTAAGGTTTTGATCCTGACATGACTTTCCAAATAAGAGAAAGAGACCCTGAAACCTTAGAAGAAATGAAAAAAGCAGCAATTAGTGCAAAGGTAAACTTGATTGAAAAAAGAGCTAGGTTTAAATCAGAAAGGAGGGTAACCTACAAAGATGAAACCATGCCCTCAACCTCCTCTTCTGATACCAAAATAGACAGCTTAATGAGAATTGTACAAAGAATGATAGAAAAAATAAATTTAAATGAAAAAACCCCTCCTAGAGAAAACCAAGCTAATACCCGGAACATAAATAGACCTCAGAATTTCAGAAGAGACACTCCTCAAAACAAACCAAGGGAAAGTGATCAACAAATCAGACCTCCCTTTCAACAAAATTGTGTAGATGAAGATGAAGGAGAAATTATGGAACTTGAAGAGAACAATGTAAACCTAATAAGCTCTAATAATGAAAATGAACATTATCTCACGAAAGAAGAACAAGGTCTTTTTTCTTTTGATCAAACTCAAACAGATGGGGAAAACTCTAAAGATTACCAATCAGGACTAGAAAATGCCATTATGGAAGTCCATAGGCAATATGACCTCAAGAATAAAAGAAACCAAGAAGCCTCTAAAAAACATCCAATTGATATTGCTGCTAAGAGAACTCCAGAAAACAATCCTAAGGGAACATCAGACAATATAAACAACATAACTAAGAAATCTGACCCAAACAAGGAAAAAATCAGCCAGCAGAGTAGTGATGCAAGCTATCCTAGTACCTCCACTAGTGGCACTAAAAAATTCCTGCTATCTAAAAACCATGATCAAAATTATCAAATCAAACTTATCAGGAAGGCTGTAGTAGACAAAACTAGTATAAATATGTCTAAGACTCAAGTCCTTTTCAGCTTTGAAGGGGAGATTGCTAAAATTAAGATAACCATTCCTTTATCTGAACTAGTAACCCATGGAGTGTATAAATCCCAAGTGCTGAAGGTTTGAAACTTAGGAAATGATACTGAGACACTGAATTTAATTGATGATGGTCCTGAATTGCTATTTGGACCAAAGGTTTAAGGAAAGTATCAAGAGGAAGTTGTCCCTCCTTTCTATATTAGTTTAAACATACACCACAAAATATTACACAATACTATTCTAGACTCTGGAGCCTCACACAACCTCATAACTAAAGTTGTAATGGAGAGTTTAGGCCTGGAAATCATTAAACCCTACAAGGACTTGTACTCATTTGATTCAAGTAGAGTTAATTATTTGGGCCTAATCAAAGATCTTTGTGTTAATTTAGCACAGATTCCCGCTAAAAGTCTTGTCATGGACATAGTAGTGGCGGACATTCCCCCTAAGTATGGCATGCTTTTGTCCAGATCTTGGGGATCCAAACTTCAGGGAACCCTTCAACTAGATATGTACTATGCTAATATCCATGTTTTCAACTAAACAAGAAAGCTTTACCAACAGTTACACATGAAGTATACAGTGAGAAACTTGGAAAATCCAAACAACACCCATGTCTATTCTATTCATTCAAAATTAGATTCGTTCATTTTATATAATGAAAATGACATTAATGAACAAGTAAGTGAAAATAACAAAGATATAGTGCCACCAGAACAACCAAGCATACCCTCAACTGAAGAACATATCATCCCAAACTCTAGCAACCCTGAACCACAACAAAATGGTGAAATAGAAAAATTGTGGAACATGACCTTTGATGGATTTTGTGGCAAGGCTGGATCAGGGGCTCGTCTCTGGATACACAACACTAATGAGGGCCATTCTTACAAACTAGACTTTCAGTGCACTAACAACATTGCAAAGTATGAAGCTCTCCTCCTTGGCCTACACCTGATCAAAGACTTAGGAGCTAAGAAAATCTCTGCCCAAGGAGATTCCGAACTGATCATTAAACAAATCAGAGGTGAGTATTCAACTAAGAATCCAAGATTAAGAGAGTATAGAAATGCAGCTTTGGATCTCCTCAAAACCTTTGGAAAATATGAACTATTTTACATTCATAAAGCTCAAAATGGTCTTGCAAATGAACTTTCTTTTGCTACTAGCAACTGTCAAATACCACTTGCAAGTGAACAATATATTGTAAAAGTCAAACACCAGCATACAGTGTCCGATAACATTGACTACTGGCAAGTGTTTGAAGTTGATGAACAAATTAATGATTTTTGGCAATCTAGGAATGAATTTACATTGACAAAACCAAGTTTAGGACATGAGGAAGATGTTTCTACAAAAGAAAAGACCTTATAAATAGAGTTGTTACCTTTTGCTGATATAAACTCGCTTACACATTCTAACAAGGTAGAAATGTTTGAGGATCTAGACCGAAGGGACCTTAAGGTTTTAGAGTGCAATGATGATACTTTACCAAGAGGACTGGCACCATTAGAAGAAATATTTGACTTTAATGATGTAGCTAAGAAACCAAAAATGGAACCCACAGAAACTGATGTAGAGGAATGTAATATTGGGTGCTTAAAGGAACCAAAAATTATCAATCTCTCCAGAACTCTTCCTCCTCACATAAAACAAAGATATATTCAACTTTTCCAAGAATTTAGAGATTTTTTTGCATGGGGATATGAAGATTTAAAATCATATGAAACAAGCATCATTCAACATAAAATTCTTCTTAAAGAAAATCAGAAACCCTTCAAACAAAAATTGAGAAGAATCAACCCTGTCCTTTTACCCTTAGTTGAGAAGGAAATCAGAAAGATGTATCATGTTGGGATCATAGTTTCCTTAGATACTCAAAGTGGGTTTCAAACCTTGTGTCAGTTAGGAAGAAGACCGGGGAGATTAGACTTTGCATTGACTTTAGAAATCTGAACAGAGCCTCCTTGAAGGATAATTACCCATTGCCTAAAATGGATCACATTCTTCAAAGGGTGGTTGGTTCCAAGAGGATCTCCTTACTAGATGGTTTTTTCGGCTACAACCAAGTATTATTGTTCCCAACTGATCAGCATAAAACTGCTTTCACTACCCCTTGGGGTACATTCATGTACGTTAAAATGCCATTCGGATTAATGAATACAGGGGCCACTTTCCAAAGGGCCATGGATATAGCTTTTTCCGAAGACATAGGTTACTTCATAGTCATTTACCTTGATTACATCACTGTTTAATCTAGTACTGATGAAGAACACCTAATCCACTTAAGGAATGTTTTTGAAAAATGTAGAAAATATGGCCTTTCCTTAAATCCTAATAAAACATTGTTCAGTCTCTAGGAAGGAAAACGCCTAGGTCACATCATCTCAGAAGAAGGAATAAAAATAGACCCCAAAAGGATTGAGGGCATATTACAAATTAGCCATCCTAGAAACATTAAAGAGCTAGAAGATTTATCCCTAATCTTGCTGAACTATTGAGGAATATTACAAACATGCTTAAAAAAGACATAGAAGTTAAATGGACTTTAGAAGCCAAACAATCCTTTGATCAGGTCAAATTAGCCCTTACTCAAACACCGATTTTGATCAGTCCTGATTTTACCAAAGACTTCTACATTTTCTCATTTGCCTCTGAACATACCATTGTTGTAGTATTACTGTAAAAGAACACAATGGGACAAGAACAACCCATAGCATTCTTCAGCAAAGCCCTTAGAGATGCTCCTTTAAAATACAACATCATGGAGAAACAAGCCATTTCCTTGATCAAAGCATTGAAAGACATTAGAGTATATATCCTACATTCTCATGTCATTGCTTTTGTCCCACACTCGGTTGTCAAAGACATATTAAATTAGGACCCTGATGGTAAAAGAGGAAAGTGGGTTGCCATTATATCAAAGTATGACATAGAAATTAGGCCCACAAGACTGGTTAAAGGACAAGGACTTGCAAAACTTATGGCTGAGTCAAATTTCAAGGTTTTAGATATGAACATGGTTGATGTTTTAAAAGAACAAGAATAATTCCCTGCTCCCCATGTTGAACAAGCCTTTCTGAATTCATCTTGGTATGCTGATATCCTCTATGTGCTTTTTAATCTTAATGCTCCCCCTACATTATCAAAGAAAAAAGCTAGATTCTTAAAACAAAAAGTTTTGAAATTCTGTATTTTAGAAGGGACATTATATTGGAAAAATCCTGTTGGTATACTACTTAAATGTTTGCTTGAGGATGATGCAGGTAATATCATGCATGAACTGCATGAAGGAGAGTGTGGAGGCCATCTTTACTGGAAAACCACATCCAAAAAATCCTTAGAGATGGTTACTATTGGCCCACCCTTTTCCTTGATACCCACAAACTAGTTATGACTTGCCATAAATGTCAAATATTCGATGGCAAGAGAAAACTCTTACCTTTACCTTTACATCCCATTATTATTGAAGCTCCTTTTCAACAATGGGGTTTAGACTTCATTGGAGAAATTCACCCCACCTCATCTACACAACATAAGTGGATCCTCACCACCACTGATTACTTTACCAAGTGGATAGAAGCCATCCCCTCCAGAAATGCCACTGATTCAGTCATTGTCAAATTTCTTGAAACAAACATCCTGTCTAGATTTGACTGCCCTAGAAAGATCATCACAGATAATGCTGCTGCCTTTTCATCCAAAAAGATGATTGAATTTTGTCATAAATACCACATCACACTAGGACATTCCACCGCTTATTACCCTTAGGGTAATGGGCTAGCTGAATATTCTAACAAAATCTTAGTCAATATCATCAAGAAGCTCCTAGAACAAAACCAAAAGGCATGGCATGGCAAGCTTATACATGCACTATGGGCTGATAGACTAACCACCAAGAAATCAATCGGTATGTCTCCCTATCAACTAGTGTATGGCATGGATTCCATTTTTCCAACATCTTTGGGAGTTCCGGTGGTAAAAATTCTCCAAGAGGTACAATTAGAAGAGAATTACATGCAAAGAAGGCTGAACCAAACCGTTCTTTTACAGCAGACAAGGGAAGAGGTGTATGAAAAAACTCAGGCAATGCAGGAAAGCATAAAGAAAATCTTTGACAGAAGAACCAAAGCTAATAATTTCCACATTGGATATATTGTACTAAAGTGGGATTCTAAGAGGGACGATAAAGGTAAACATGGTAAATTTGAAAATTTGTGGAAGGGCCCTTACCTTATTCATTCAGTTAGAGGTCATAATGCTTTCTTTTTACAAGGTCTTAATGGAGAATAACTTTTTGGAGGTCTTGTAAATGGCAGGATGCTCAAGCACTATTTCTGCCAAGATTCCTAGGGTCTTAGTTAGAATTTCTCATCCATTGTACATATCACTGTTTGATGAAAAGATATTGAGTGAAATCACAAAAAAAATTACAAAAAAGAAAAATGGAAAAGAGGGCAGATTTGAAAAGAGGTAGAGCCCCATACCCAAAAAAATAGAACTTCTAAAAGTGTGTTAGTCGAAATACAACTACTAGTGCTTAAAGGAGTCTTGTTTCAATCATCTAGCCTAATCATGGTTGAAGCATGTTTTGAATTTATTTGTTGATAAGTTAGTGAAAGATAATGGGTCAAATTGTTCAAGCTCGACTTGTCAAAGGATAGATTAGGTAGAAAGATACTGGTTCCACATGCCTAAAATAGAACCAAAGAGAAAAATAGGGATGAGTAGCAAAAAATGTATCCTAGCCCTGGTTTTTCTAGTCTTGTTTTGTACAAAAATAACTTTTGTGTGCAGCTTGTTTTTATACCACAAACCCATGATAAATCAGATTGTCTATTCCTGATTTAGCCATGTTTTCAATTTCATGTTTGTAGCCTAGTGAATAAATCATGTCAAACAAATTAACCTTGACAGTTGAATAGTACAGGTAGAGAATCAAATGAGTTCATTAGCCTAATCTAAGCTCCCAGAAGACATAAGGTAGAAGTAGATAGTTTATTTTGCTTTCAAAAAACAAAAATGTGCCAAGGTTGCTACTCCAAATGCACCTGAAGAAGAAAAAATGTTAGGCAAGTAGGTTGGGTAGGTAGATATGGATTTAAGCTAATCATGTCTTTCAGATTTTTGAGATCATAAGCTTTGAGCAAGCATCAGTAAGAGAAAGAGATAAAATCTGCCCACTCGATGAGGCACTAGTCTTCATAAAGCCATAAATCTGAAGTTCTGGACAGCTCCTAAAAAGGAGCTGCCCTCCCCAAGTGGAGCCACTATTAGTCATCAGTAATTTTTGTCTTCATAGATGACTAAATTTTTTCCCTAGATTTCTAGAAACAAATTTCTTGAACATTGTGAGTTCTAGAAATCTCAATGCCTTCATCATCCTTAAAGATAATTTTTCACTACTTCATCTTTCCACCATGTCTAGCATTGTCTATCAGTCCCAGAAAACCCATTAGTGGCTTATGTCACTATTTCTGTCTGTATGCTTTCACCTATGGCCCAAATCCTCTATCTTGTTTTTCCTAAAAACCCCACACTGCTACTTAAACCCACTAAACAAACAGCCTTGTGGTGTCTCCCAAAGTACTCTCAAACACTGATAGTCTCAAACTATCTCTGTAAACTCTTTAGATAAATCAAGTGCATGAGATTTCAGATCTTCAATACATCAGTCTATCATAAAAACTCTATCTTGCACATGATAAGCCTAAGTTCTAGGTCTCAATCCAAAAACCAAGTCCAAGAAGGCCTCAACTAGGTCACCTAGGGTTTCAAAAAGTCATAAGATGGATTTGGTGCCCTACAAACTATGTTCTTCCTATATGAAGAAAATACATTCAAAGAAGGGGACAAGTCACTTTGTCCTAGATTCACCAAAAAGATCATTCAAAGAAGTCTTTTAGCCTAAAGCATGAATCTTGCAAGGGGACAGCTGCCCTTTGCTCACAATTCTACAAGAAGGTCAAAAAGCCATCAAACTAGCAATGAGGTAAGGTAAAAGAGAAAATTATCATAAGAATACCATTCATAACAAGGAGAAAGCAACAAGCATATGTTTGATGGAAATCAAGGGTTTGTGACACTTTTGACCAAACAAGGAATCATTCCTAGGGTTACAAAGGCAAAGGCCACCTCAACCCCTTCAAATACTCATTAAAGACCTTTTAGGAATGATTAGTGAGTTTTGAAAATTTTCTGAGAACTTAGAAGACAACATTGTTTACTTTTTCCTAAGCAGCCCTAAAACTTAGGAGTTTGGAAAGATGGACAAAGATGTTCACATGGTGAAAAAGAAGCCTCCTTCATCACAACAGATGGTTTCAAAAGGTTTTCAAACTACCTTCTAGGGTTTGGAAAACAAAGGCTTTAATTCCACTATAACAAAGGAGGAAAGAGGATGAATAGTATTAGCAAAAGGATGAAAAATATTAGTTCAGGGGTCTATTTTCTCAAAGCAACAGTCAGAAGCAGTTTCAAAATTATCAAAGAAGGCAAGCATGAGGGAAGAAAATATCAAAGGAGGCAACTTTGAAAAACATGGATCATTACTGATAAAATAATCTATCCAAGTTCAAAGGAGACAGTGATCAAAGGAAGAAAATGTGTTGGCACCTGCATACATAGAAGTGGCCCTGAAAGACACAAAAGGGGTTTAAACTAGCTTGCCCCTCTCACTAGACCTACATCATTGTAAAAATGGTATAAAGAACAAATATGCCACTAACTTACAACAGAGTAGTAAAACCTCCAACAAGGGTCACCCTATCAAATGAATATTCTGCAGAAGATGGATTTTACCGTAAATAACACTTCTAGAAACTGTCAAGGGTGGCTATCTACAGGAAGAATTGATAAGAGCATGAGTGCCAAATGAATGTTTGTAGTGATAACCACACCTAAAGATTAAAAAAGTTCATTTATACTTGCTGCTAGGGTTTTTCTCCCACCAAGGGGTTTTCTCCTCATTACTTCTCAGGAAAACAGGACAGAATATAAATCAGAGGAAAGAAATGGCAAAGTATGACAAAATTTGCTGTGTATAGATGTTAAAAGTCATAAAACAAGTTTCTTTCCAAATATAGGTGAGAAGCATAGTTTCATCTCCTTCATGGAGTTTATCACTCTGAAAATAACCTCAAAGGGTTTCTAGCAATGAAAAAGCAATGTTTTTATCAAACTTCCCCCCCTACAGGACCACAAAGTCAAAAGGACAATCAAAGAATTAGAAAGGGAAATAAAACCTTGTAAAGTGGGTTTGATATTTCAAATTTATTTTTCAAAGGGTTATAAAGATATTTTTGAGTATCTCCCCATCTCATTTATCATTTTCAAAAGAGGGAGAACCGTTGAAGGAAGTCTGGAGGTTTTCTGTACAAAACTAGTAAAAAATTACAGGAGCTATGCATGAAGGTCGGTGCTACACACATGGCTCTCGGTGCTACACACAGGCATGGTGGCCGCAGTGTTATTTAAAATTGTGTTGCACACCTAGAGCCCGACGCTACACACAGGCACAGGAGAAGCCCAACTGCCCACTAAACCAACTAGCATTGCGATCTGACTGGCCCGACTGGCCCATCCTCCGACCTGGCACTGCGCTCTGACAGGCCAACCTGACCTGAACGTGTTGTCGGGAAGGCACTACACACAGCTATTCTTTGCCTCAAATTTCTAAAAGGAGCCCAAAATTCAAATTTTCTTCTTCAAAGCTCCCGCAAAAGTCAAAACAAGGTTCGCATTTCCCTCCCTTACCTTCCAAACACTCATTTTCATAAGCAAAGGGAATGTTTAGAGGCTTGCTGTCATCAAACCCTAGGTTGCATAAAATCAATTTTTGGCCTCCTGAGTTAGAGTTTGAACAAAGAGAAGGGTTATTATATATTCAAATACACTCATAACAGCAGACCAACCTCTGAAAAAGTTGAACACACTCCTTGGAAGCTGCATCTTAGCCCTCATTTGCAAAACTTTGCACTTACATCAGTCATTGCCATCCTTTGACCTAAAGACCATCAAAAAAGTTTAAAAGAGCCTTTCTGTCCTAAAAAATAGTCACCATGTCTGAAGAGGAGATTCATACCAGCAGTGATGAAAATCAAAGGCCTACCAAGCCTAAGCACAAGGGAGGAAGGGTTAATAGGTTTGAACCCTTAGACACCATTCAGATCACCTCCTCTCCAATGATACTCACTTGTTTTCAAAATGTTGGGTGTTATCAATTTTGTGAGAAGGTCAAGCTAGTCCAAAGCCATTCAGATCTAACTAGGTTTTTCATCCTCAGTTTTCAAAATCACCAAGTCAACCTAGCAGGAGTGAACTTTGAACTCTCATCTGAATCCATTGCTCAAGCCACATGAATTCCAGATGTTGGTGAGAGATGGTTTAAACAAAAGAAATTAGACTTGAGCTATTATGAGCCCTACCTCAAACCTAGCTGTCAGCAAGGTTGCAAGGCTATCTTCCCCTTCTCCCACTTGCTAGAGAGGTATGCCATGTTGATGAGGCAAATTATCAAGTGCTTCACCTGTGAGGGGAGGTACTCCAGGGTTTACTCTTATCACATAAGGCTTCTGATGCAGTTCACCAGGGTTAAGTTACTAAACTTACCATACTACCTATACCAAAGCATTGACAAAATGGCTTTAGTGGTCAAAAAGAGGAGTTATGCCCACCAAATGCAGAGCCTTTTTCACCATTCCTTGATCAAAATTATTGTCTTACACCAGTTGGATCAACAAGGGATCCCTTGAAAGGTTTTTATCTCTCATGATGTGTTTTCCAATCCCCAAGCCTTAATTTTGCAAAATTTTCCCTCCACTTCACATCCACCTACCTCCACTCCTCCTTCATCTCCACATATGCCTTCTCCACAAATAAATTCACCTCCTATCCCTTCTCCTAATACATCAAGTGAAAGAGTTGACTGTAGCACTAATGAGGGGAAAACAGATGACAATGAAGAAGATTATATAGAAACTGAGGTTGATGAAGGAAACAAAGATGGAGACAACAGTGCTAAAGAAACATATGAGGACAACAGCAGTAATGAGGAAAAAGATAATGACAGCAGCAGTGATGAGGAAAAGGATGATGACAACATATAAAAGAGTGAAGAAGGTGAGGACAACAGAAATGAAGAAGGAAATAAAAGTGATACAAGGGAAGAAGACAGTGACACAAACACAGAGCTCAATCAAGAAGATGATGAGGAAATTTAAGAAAGTAATGGGGCAGAAACAAATCCTAATGATGAAGAAAGTGATGATGACATAGAGGAAGAGAAAGACAGTGATGGAGAGGAACAAAACAATGACAATAAGGAAACTCATAAAACAATGTCAGATGAAGGAAAGAGTGTTTATGATGAGCAAGATGACACCCAAGAGGCTGATGAATTTGAACATGACAGTGAACCCAATAAAAGTGACAAAAGTGCCGAAATAAATGAAGAAGGTGAAAATCAAGAGATATAGGGAGAGGATGAAGAATTTGAAGATCAAGAGCAGATAACTGATGAGGCTAAAACAGAGTTTGCAAATCAAGGCATTAACTGAAACAATGATACAAATGAGACAGTCAGTGACAAGCAAGGAAATAGTCATGACAGTCATGACAGATGTCATGACACTAATCAGCCTCGAAATGACCAAGAAATCCATAGTGACAATGCAGACAGTGACAGGGAAAAAAGCCTCAGTGAAGGACAAAGCCAAATTGAGGTAAGTGAGGGGGATAGTGGTCAGTTTGAGAGCCAAGATATCAGTGAAGAAAAAAGTGAGGAAAGCAAGGATGTGGATGAGGTTGAAGGTTAAGAAAATCAGTGACCCAATGGAATATGAAGTCACTCATGAAATCCATGACAAAGATGAAAAGTCTTGTGACTTCATTAAGGATCAAGGCACCCTCATCACTCCTCTCACATGCACCTATCACAGAGGCAAAAGAGATGTGTTTGCTGCCTCAAAAAGGCAAAGGGAAATCTCTCCTCCAGCTATCAAGCAAAAATACAAAGGCAAAGAAAATATGGACAAGGGTGAGTGACAAGTCAAGGTAAGAAGAAGCAAAAGGATCAAGAGGACTTCTCAAGGGCCTCAATTCATTGATTTAGGCAGTGATACTAAAGACAAGGAGATGAACACAAAATTGCTTCTCTTGGAGAAATATGCTCAGCTTCAGGAATGGGAAAGAGAGTCTAAGATGGCACAACATTTCATCCACTATTACAAAGAGGAGAACAAGCATTTCAAGGAGGTGAAGAGAGGCCTTGCCCTACAAAAGAAGATGACAAAGCATTATGCAAGGAAGAACATGCTTGCATGTGCCAAACTGAGGAAGGCCCTCATTGAGCTTGAAGACCTAAAAAGCGGAAAAGTGCCAGAAAGCCTTGGAATTTTGGCTGAGGCTTCTCAACAGGTGACCAAGACCTCTTGAGGGACCTCTCCACAAATTTTGAGGCAAATTAGACAACTTTTTGTTTTTTTCCAAATTTTGACCCCTAGGAGCGCAACACCCTAGGTGCTACACACAAAATTGGTGCATCCTCAGCTCTCAAAATTTTCATTTTTGGACTTCTCACATCACCAACACTCTACTCACCAATTTTCAGATCATTTGGAGCATTTTTACCCCCTCAAAAGGTCAAAAAACATCAAACATTTGACCTTTCTGCCTCATTTTCAGACCAGGCGCTGCGCACAGAGCAGTGTTGGGAGATTTGATTTTTGGAAATTAAAATGGCATCCACTCAGCACAAATCAAGAATTTCTGGAAATTAGACTCACCAAGCTTTCCAACGGGCCATCACGGAGCCAAATCCAATGTCGGGAAGGGGTCCAAAACTCAGCTACAAGAGACCCCTTTTCTGCTGAAGTGGCACTACACACAAAGGTTGCCTAGTGTGTTTTGGACCAAAAGTCAACAAAACACACTCATTTATTGCAAATAGATATTTTTTAGTTTTTTGAGGCAAATTAAGCTATAATTAGGTGCAAATAGTTATTTTAGCATTTGTTTCTTGGGATATTATGTGCCTTGGGTCTTGCATGGTCTCTTGGCCATAAATGATATTTATGACTATATTTGACATTTTCCTACCACATTTAGGGTTTTAGTCCTCATTTGCTCCATAAATAGAGCATGAGGCCCCTATGTATTTTGTTGGAATTTGATGAGCTTGAAGAGCAATATACATGGCTTCATGAGCTTGGAGAAGAAATTGGTTTTGTGAAGTTGATGGATGGCTTGTTTGGCTTGATGATGGAGAAGCTTGTTTGCAGGATTCCATAGCTTGGTGAATGGTGATGTCTTCCTAATTTCTCTATTGCTTCCTTTTTTATCGTTATGTTTCATGTTTCTTGGCTACTATAAAATAGAAAAGTATAGGTTGAGACATGTTCTTTGAGGCACCATAGTCCTCCTGTTTGTTATAGCTTTGATGTTTTCCTCTTTTGGCCATCTTAAGGAATTCTTGATTGCTCCTTAGTTCCACCAAAAATTGTTTTTTGTTTCATGTATGGTTAGTATGCTAGCTTACAATTTTGATTCATGGTATGCCCTGCTTATTTGAAGTTTTCAAAACCCTATCTTGACGCCTTTCTGTGGAATATTGATTGTTAGGTTAAGTCAAAGAGGTCTCGTTCGATCTTGCCCTTTGTCCATGCTTACCAACTTGTTTCAGAGTTCCAAATAGCTTGATATATGCTGTTTAGGAGTTACCTCTCCATAAATTGAGTTATTTGTATTGTCTTATGTGTTTTCCCAAAATCTGAAGGTGAATTTCTAAAGTTAGAAGCTCTTATGCTTTATATGTTTCACTGGAATGTTTCTCTTGGATGTTTATTATTTTAGAGTATTATTTATTGAGCTTAATGGTTTTCCCTACCTCATGAATTGTAACTTTTAAACTATATGTGTTTAAGACCTCTTAGTCTTTCCCAAACTTAATGTTCACTACACCTCATACATCACCTTAAGGATCCATTAACCTTGCTAAATTGGCCCTGAAACACACTATGCTTCATCATTTAGACACTCTCAACTTTCACTTGACGCCATAGCCCAATGGCTTTGACAGACTCTCACTCCACCTATTCCACTTGATCATCTTACCCAACCAAAACAATCAACAAGCCCTACACTTAACAAATAGCCTAAAATCAAAACCCTAGAGAAAAAAGAACACATTCTTTGCACCCAATAGAGAGATCCCTCTCTGAGTCCAGGAAAGCTAGGTCCTAGGACTCCAAAGACTGGTTCCATGTTACCCTGTCATTTGGTCTACCAATTTTCCAAATCACGGGACCCTAAAAAAGTGTTGGAGAGACTAAATTTCATTCAGAAGAGGATGATGTCAATAGAGACTTCAATGACATAAAGAGGATGGTTAAAATTATGTTTTATTCATTTACTGATGGGATGGACGGAGAAGGTTATAATCCTCCACATGGAGAATGAACTTCAGATGATAAGAAGGATGAAGAGAAGAGTTCAAAGGGTAGTGGAGGAAAGCCACCTTCATCTCCACCATCTTCATCATCCTCATCATCTCCATCAACATCATCTTCCACTTCCACCACAAAACTACCCACACTCACTCAAATACCACAAAAGGAAAGACACCCTTACTCAAACTTGATGTCAAATTTGAGCTTCCAATGTATAATGGAGAGATAAATGCAGAAATATTAGACAATTGTATAAATCAATTGGAGGTGTATGTAGAATTCAAAACCTTCATGAAGATGGCATAAAGATTCAATTGAATTCTTTGAGGATGGAAGGATCTACACTTGTATGGTGGGAAGCAAGGACTCGAGAAGAGATTAAAAACTACAGTAAGATCTCTATGTTTTGGTCGAGTTTGATTTCTACCATTAAAAAGAAATTATATCCCTTAGCTTACATGCAACATGCTATTATGGATTGGAAAAATTTTAGACAGTTGAAAGGGAAAAGTGTGCAAGATTATACTCATGAATTTAGGAGAAGAGCTATAATTTTGGGTATTAATTTATGTTCTCAAGAAACTTTGTTAAAGTATGTTGGGGGTTTGCATAGTTACCTTAGGCACACTATTCTCATGTTTAATCCCACAAAATTAGATGATATTTGTGTTCATTCCACACACTTAGAGGCAAAAGGGGAATAGAACATATATGAGAAAAGTGAAAGTGAGAGTAAAGGAAAGGGAAAGTTTTATGGAAGAGGAAAAAGAAATAGATTTGTAAAAAGAGAGAAGGAAAAACTCACATGAAAATATTGTTCAAAGATTGTCCATGATGAAGACCATTGTTGGCAACTTCATCCAGAACTGAAAGCCAAAGAAAAGGCAAAAATTGTTGCTATAGTTGAAGATGACTTAGGTTTAGATTCAAGACAATGAGACAAAGATTGCAGCCATTTGTTTGAAAGGTAAACATATTGCAAGTACTAGTTCTTAAAATTGCTCAAATGTCACTCAAGATGAAGATACAAGAATATAACTTTTCCATATTAGAGTTGTCTCTAAACATACCAAGATTGATACACTTTTTGATAGTGGGTCACAAGCTAACTTGATTTACGAAGACTTGGTTAAGCAGATAGACCTTGAAACTATTACACATCCAAACGTTACAAGAAAGTGCATACTAAGATTCACCATCAATCCAAACTTTCTTGATCAAGTTGAACTTGATGTGGTGTCGCTTGAGATATCAAGTATTGTATTGGGAAGTCCTTATCTGTATGATATGAAAGAAGTATTTCATCACCATGAGAATAAGTATCACTTGTTTAAATATGGTATTGAGTACATAATTAGAGCGCATAAGAAGAAGGCATGTTTTTCTCTTATACATGCAGGAGAAATGAAGAGGATAGTGAATGCAATTTAGAATTTGACACTGTTGATGATCAAACAAAAAGATATTTTCAATCAAGCCTTTCAAAATGATGCTTATGCTTGTAATGAGACATTTCAGGATTCTAATAGGTTTCCTTTGAAAGGAGGTGAACAAGATGTAAAACATTTGCAGCAGTCAAGATTAGTGTTGAGTAGTGTTGGAAACAAGATGCCAGTGCAAGAGAGTGCAAAGGTCAAAGAGAAAGTGACAAAGTAGCTTGTAAAATAATGCATGGGATCCACAAATTCTTGTTTTTGGTTTCCAAAAGGTGCATGGAAATGGTGAAGATACTTGGTCAAGAATCGACGCAAGTAACAAGAAAGATCAGCTAATAATCGCCATGGTGACAGTGTGCAAGGTGAGATAGTTTTCATTAGGGGAATTTTGAGGTCTAAAATGGGCCTCCTAAGAAAAATTTACAACCAAAATAAAATTTATAAGAACCAATAGGATTCAAGATGATGATGTCAACCATGGGGGATGATTCACCATTTTTTAAGTAAAAGGGTAAAAATATTAAAAAATATAAAATAATAAAACTACTTTTTCAACTCGTATTTTCAACTTATCTCCCAATTTTTTTACTCAAATTTTGAGCGAGAGTACTCGTTGGATGAAAAATTTAATTCCTCATCTAGGGAGTACCCATGTTGCATACTTTTGATGGTTCCTTCTACACGAAAAATGAGAAATACATGAAAAAATGTGATTGCAATCACGTTTTCCATGTGTTTCTCATTATTCGTGTAGTAGGATCCATCGAAAGTATGCAACATGGGTACTCCTTGGATGAGTAATTAAATTTTGCATCCAACGAGTACTCCCACTCGAAATTTGAGTAAAAAATTTGGGAGATAAGTTGAAAATACAAGTTGAAAAGTAGTTTTTTCTTTTTTCCCTCCAAAATTTGATGATGTAATCAAATCTTATTTTATTATTTCCACTATTATTTTAGAATTTCCTTAGGAGGCCCATTTTAGACCTCAAAATTCTCCTAATGTAAGTTTCCTTTGATTGATGCCCAAGGTAGGAAAAAAATGGTTTCTACAAGAATAGCTTGCTGCTCTTCGAATTCAGAAAAATTGCAGCATGACAATGTCAATGGTAGCAAGAGAAGGTCGCAGGAATCAAGGAAAAAGTTAAATTTTTGTGAAAATCTCCAAATGATGAAAATGGGAAAATCTTAGTGGATAGAGACTGGAAGGGTGAGGGAAAAATACCCTCATCCACATGATCAGTAATCAAAAAGATTTTGGGGTCCAAAAGGCTTCTAGTGAGGAGGAATGATCAAAGGCTCAGTATATAAGCTAAAAAATTAAAGTGCTTAGAATTTATTGGAAACTAAATAGTCGCGATCGTCTCATCACCAAGAATTCGACGCACTTCATTTCGTCGAAAACCGAATCTGGATGAAGAATTTATAGCCTGCTGACCGACGTTCAGAACAGACAATTTTTTTTAAATTGGAGAATAGTGACAGGTAAATGACATGGCAGCCTAGTCAACATGCAGGGAATATTATTTAGTTTATGCCTAGTGGCACTGTGACAAGTGTCACAACAGGATTCGCCAGTTTGGTTTGAAAGTGATTTTTTTTTAAGGATATGCTCCTAAGGTTGAATTCAATTTTCTTTTTTTTATTATGAGGGACAATCCAAATAGAGGGTAACATGTTATGCAACCAGGAGCCGCCACATGTCCCCTTTGGTGGACCCTATCGAACTCTTAAGTTTGAATTTATTTTTAGTATGGTGGCACATTTTTCATATATTCCAAAGTCTTGCCACATTATATATCTATTGCAAAGTTGGCATATGATATAGTTTATTATATGTTGGGTTTGAATTTCATATCCTCTAGTCAAAACCTTATTCTGAATACCTTAGTCCAAATACCAAAGTGTGAGGTTGGATTAATTTTTATGGTGGTGGATTAAACTATACAAATGGCACATTTATATTTCATATTATCGAAGTTTCAAATGTTAATTGGTGGAGCGCGTATTTAAATGTGGAAAAATATATGTATAGGGGCGGAGGTCAGGGTCAAACCCGTGACCTCCCCCCAAACGTTACCACAACTTATCAACAGACCATGAGGCGGGGCTTGTAAAGCCTCTGCGCCCAACTTATAATTAAACCTATGTGGATCTGTGATGGCGGAAGGGAGGGGGCCAGCCCGCGGGTCAACCCTCCTCCCCACGTGACCCTTCCACTTCATCGTCGACCAACGCTCATAAAAAATGCGCTTAGTGCGCAATTAAACGATGGTTATCCCTCTTAATCTTCCATTAAAAAATAATTAAAATCCTATATTAAAACTATAGAATTTTAGACGCGCTAACATTTTCAGCGGAACCACCAATTTGTCGAGCTTATCTGGAGTCTTCTCCATATTTGGAGGAGAATTCTAGGGGAAAATTGAATAAGCCATATCTTGAGCAATTTTCAACCAATTTTGGCTCAAGAAGAGTCATCCCTACCATATTGGCATGCTCTGGACACATTGGAACAAGTTGTAGAGGCGGAGGATCAATTATACAAGTGTTTTTGTCACTTTGAAGAAAATTGAAGCCCACGACCACCAGGAAGGAAGGCCATGCCTAAATCAACTGAAGGCCAAATTGAGAGAATGAATAGTCATTTATGATAGATTTCGACATTCTGAAATCATTGGAGTATGTTTCAGGAGAATTTGATGCATGAAAACAACAATTTTTGGACTATTGATCTAATAGAGAGGCCCAAGCCATGGAAGATGGACGAAGGAGATGTAGCCCAGGAGGGGTGAAATCCTTCATAAAAACTCTGTGTTGATGGATCAATTGTGATGGTTTGTTGTTCTTTATGTTGCTATTGTTCATAATTTTAATTTCATACTTTATGCTCTTGAATTCACTAATAAAACTCAGTTAAATTAACTGTTTGACACACATAAGCAACAAGGAAACATATGTACATCAAGGTGTTTTTGTCACTTTGAAGAAAATTGAAGCCCACGGCCACCAGGAAAGAAGGCCATGCCTGGATCATATGAAGGCCAAATTGAGAGAATGAATAATCATTTATGATAGATTTCGACATTCTGAACTCATTGGAGTATGTTTCAAGAGAATTTTATGCATGTAAACAAAAATTTTTGGAATATTGAGCTAATATAGAGGCCCAAGCCATGGAAGATGGACCAAGGAGATGTAGCCTAGGAGGGGTGAACTCCTTCATCAAAACTCTGTGTTGATGGATCAATTGTGATGGTTTTTTGTTCGTTATGTTGGAGTTGTTCATAATTTTCATTTCATACTTTATGCTCTTGAATTCACTCATAAAACTCATTTAAATTACATGTTTGAAAAACATAAGCAACAAGGAAACATATGTACATCAAGCATAAGATCAGTAAATAAAATTTAAATCTGAAGATGAAATTAGCACAAAAAAACTAACATTTATACTCAAATCAATGGCATCTTTTCTTTGAATCCTCTTTTTTTAGTGTTTGAAGCAACGTTGAACAATGTGTTGATCTATGATGGTCATTTTTGTTTGATTTTGTTGCATCAAACCCTATCAAATACCTCAGAATATGAATTCATTCTTGTCCATGAATCAAGGACTGCAAAGTTGATAATGTGGCATGAAAATTGGTCGAAACTCCAGTTATTCCTAGTAACCGAGTTGTGGATTGAATGTTGTATTGAATTATTTGTAGGTTGAAACCCCTGCCACGGTGAACGTTGCTTGCCTAACGTTAAGGTATGTGTTATGTTGACTGAAGTGCTTTGGTGGTCGATGAAGAATTTATTTTTGAAGATTTTGAAAAGGTCAATATATATATATATATATATATTGCATGGTGAATAGTAAAGTTGCTTCATGGAAGGATGATATACATGTGTGTTAAGCTACTTTTAGAGGTCACGCATAGGATGGAGACCATTTGAGAGCTAGCTTGATCAACTATGTTAGTGTTGTGTGGTAACTTCTTTTTAAAGGTTGTGCATATATGATGGGTATATATGTCATATTGTATGAATATCGTGCACCTGTGTGTGCATTTTGTTTTTGTAATACAATATATATATTACATTATATTGTTTATGTAGTGGTCAGTGGGGACATCTTTGGTGTGGTTAAATTATTTAAGACTATATATGGTGAATGCATGGTGAATGTATAATATTTGGGCATAGTTCCATAGTTGGAGCCATAATATTTTAAAAGTATGGAAATTTTAGCTCAAATTTATATTAGTTACATATTAAATCAATCATTTATTTAAATAGAATATATGAAAGTAAAGCAATAATTGTTGAAAGAATTTTTTTTTTTGAGAAATCATTCACTAATCTCCATAGTGGGAATAGATATCACTAGAAAATAAAACTATCATGAGTGGTATTGAAAGATAAAACACACATTTATTTTCAGTGAGTTCTGGAGAGGGGTTTGTGAAGGAGAAGGAGACAATGCACCTGAAAATCCTACTTCAGATAAGGAGCTTTCGATCTGGGAAAACAAGAACAACAATTCATGTGCCTTGATTGCAACATCCATAAATGAAGAGGTGAGTTGTCACATTTTGAAATTTTCAAATTATTTTGAAGCCTTAAATAAGTCGAATGAATTATATGACTCACACTCTCAGCTTGAAGTTGTTCAATTGATGATCAAGTTATTCAGCCTTGACTTGAAAAATGATTACCCTCTTGCCTTAACATCAAAAAAAATATCCATTATGCATGGCATAAAGGCCACAAGTGTTGAAATAGATGTTTCTCTCACAGTCAATGTCAAGGCACTATATCCCACATAAATTTTCCTTTAACTCACTTGAGAAGAGCTTTTTTGAAAGAGAGAAGGCTTTTAGGAAAAAGACAACTCTTCAGTATTCTGAAGAAGTTGTGTGCCTTGCACAAAAAGAGAAGAATCATGCACAAGTTTCTTCTAGAGGAAGAGGTGTCTGAAGAGGAATAGAAAGGAAGCATTTTTGAGGCAGGGGGGAAGACATTTACAAGGAGAAAGATCTGATCTTCATTGCATATGATGAAATAGAGGTTGACTTGATACTTCCACATGTAAGTTTCCTTGAGATAGAATTAAGCATGAAATAAATGAAGAAAAGTGTAAAACACCTGGTAAATGGAAAGGAAAAGAACTTGAGTCCACTCATTATGTTGTGGAACATTGCAACATTGGAGTAACTGAAGACATATTTAATGCTCCACTTGCTTCATGGAAATATGCTTGGTTGCTTGATTTAGGAGCAACTTGCCACATGAATTTCAAAAGAGATTTATCTGAAGAATTCACTGATAATGTTGATGGAGTAGTATACTTTGAAAACAAGTCAAAACTAAAGCAAACATCAAACATCAAACAAGCACACCTTATAATCCCCAATAGAACGAAGTAGCTAAAATAATTAACGAGACAATTTTAAATATGGTACATTTGATGATGTTTTTCAAGAATGTTAAGATTATGTTTTGGGATGATACAGTTATATGTGTTGTGTATATAAATTATAATAGGTGTCGATCCCATGATATAAAGAATAATACTCCCTATGAAATGTGGTATGGCCACATTACTTCGGTGAGACTTCTTAGGGTGTTTGGTTCCACCTGTTATGACTTGCTGCCTAAGGAACAAAGAAACAAACACGGTGCAAGGAGTAACAAATGTATATTATTGGGGTACTCAAATACATATAAAGCATATTGTCTCTATGATGAAGTGAATAAGAAGTTCGAAATATCTAGAGATGTGATCTTTCTTGAATCTTCCAAAACTGACAATGTTGTTAAGCAGTAGCTTGATCGTTTGGCTAGATTTGAACGTGCAAAGTCCTTTCAAGAATTTAATAATGAGATTCCACATCTTCAAGGGGGATCCCTATACTGGATAAATCTGTGGAATATTCTTCTCAAGAACTCTCCCTCGCATGAAGATCCATCCAGTGATGACACTTTGAGTGATGCGTTTGACAGAATCAGGAGACTAGATCTTGATTTAGCCCCATCTCAGTCAACTGAGTAGCCTGATCCATCTTAGAAAGGTCCTCCGAAATGGCTGACAAAAAAAATTAAGAGATTTTTTCCTTATGAGGTTGGAAAGAAAATAAAAAGAAGCTCAACCAGACAAAATGGAGGTGATGTAGACAATCCTGATTCACCTGTTGATATGGATTTTTCTTATGATTATGAACTGAATTTGTCTACAGATTTCAAACCAATTTCCTTCAAATAAGTTGCTTCTCATGATGAATGGAAATAAGCGGTGCAAAAAGAATATGTTGCTTCGATAAAGAATGACACCTGGAGGTTTTTGATCCTCCATTGAGAACCAAACCAATAAGTTGTAAGTGGGTCTTCAGGAACAAGTATAAAGAAGATGGTTGAGTTGAAAAGCACAAATCTAGGCTTATGGAAAAAGGTTTTGCATAGAAAGAAGAGGTACATTATGAGGAGAATTCCCCCCCCCACAGTAAAATGGGCTATCATCTAGACATTGTTTGCCTTGGAGGCTCAAAATGGTTGGAAATTCCATTAAATGGTTGTAAAAAATGATTTCTTGAATGGAGATTTGAAAGAGAATTTTTTGATGTCCCAACCAAAACAATTTGTTTGGAAGGGTTAGAAACAAAAAGTATGCAAGCTTGTAAATATGTCCTCAAGCAAGCACCACGATATTGGTACAATAAATTGACTGAGCGTCTTCTGAAACTTAATTTCAAACATTATGATCTTGATAATGCAACTTTGTTTGTCAAGAAAGTCTGAAACAAAAATTGTATATCTTGTGGTGTATGTACTAGATGATATTTTGATGACAGGGAACAATGAGAGCTACATTGCATCCATAAAGAAGGAAATAAGGAAAGGTTTTAAAATGACATATTTGGTCTATGTTCACCACTATCTTGGTATTGAAATAACCCAACATCTAAAGTTTATATTCCTCTCTCAGAAGAAGTACATTGGAGATCTATTGAACAAGTTTGGCATGGATGAGTTCAATCCTTTTACTACTCTAATGGAATAGAATTTAAAGCTCACATCCGATGAAGGAAAATAATTTGAGGATGCAACAATGTACATACAACTCATGGGAAGTCTCAACTACCTAACTACTACCAAACCAAAGATTTCATTTGTTGTTGGAATCCTCTCAAGTTTTATGCAAAAGCCTTGTGAGGGTCACTGGTCTACTACAAAAAGAGTTCTAAAGTACTTGAAGGGAAATCAAGACTTTGGACTCAAGTATACACATGTGGGTGATTTCAACTTGATTAATGATCAGGTGATCACGTCCAAGATAAAAAATTGCTCAAAAATGGAAGTGCTCAGAAATGGTTGCAATTTGAACGACTAGAAAGGCCTCGTCGTTGCAATTTTGGTGCCAACGATTCTCAAAACCGAGGTCATATGTGAAAGTTATTAAGGTTTGAAGTCTCCAATAAACTCCAAAATTCATTTGACCAAAGTTGACTTTTTACTTTGGAAAAATTTAAAAAAAAAAGAATATTCTAAGGAATATTCTAGGAATATTCCATATGGTCGAATTATAAGTTGACAAGTGGCAGCACTTGATTGGTTAATGTGTTGAATTTTTGGTTTATGGCCAATCAAAGGGTGCCATGTGACCCCAGGCTGAGGAATAATGGGTTGGAAAAATTTGGTACAAATTCCGGGGTTTGAACTCCGAACCTCTCCGCAACTAATTCCATGGCCGACCGTTGTGCCATACATATGAATCTTAACATATGAAGTTTGAAAATTCTATTTATTGTTTATAATACAGTTGGGCAGAAAAATAAAGGGGCTAGCCCCTTAGGGCTAGCCCGACCCCATGAGAACCAACCGCCCGCGACCATACGCCAATCTCCGATGGTTCGGTTAGCACATAACATGGCAGTTAGTGTGGGGGTGGTCACATGCCACCCCACCTAACATTCAATACTATAGATTACGGTTAGTGAATTGTTAGCATGTGAATGCGGAGTAAACATTCAATGCTAGGGTTAGTTAACGGAGATTCTGGCGGGTTACTTGGTACCGGTCACATGCTCTATAATAGATAACGTTAACATTTATTTGCACCGCCAAGTTTGGAGCGGGTTCCGCCTTTTTTGGCCTTCCGCCAATTTTAGTTGAGTTAACTGGAGTTCCTCCAATTTTGGAGGAGGATTTTTGGGGACACTGGGAAAAAAATTGTTTTTGCCATAACTTTCTCAATTTTCGACCAAACAAGATGAAATTTTAGTCAATTTTGGGTTTCTTTGACCTTATGAAGAGTTTGGAATAGGTTTCACAATGAAAAAAGGTGATCTACATCATATTTTTCTTAATGGATGAGGAAGGAGCCATCAGGGCCATCATGGAGGAGGCACTGTTTTGGGTTGTATTTCACTGATTAAGGTGAACCAAAAGCCATTTCTAGCTATTTTCTATCTTCTGAAGTCAAATTTACAGTTTTTTTTCTTATTTAGGCATATTTTTCACTGTGTAACCATTTTGAGAAAATTAATAGAGCAAGGACATGCCATTGGGGAGCCTTGGACCGGCAGATGTAGCCCAGGAGGGGTGAACTGCCTCAACAATTTGCTGTGTTATGTTATGGTGAATTTTACTTGCCATGTATTTCTGATGTGATATGTTAAATAGTAAATTTAATTAACAAACTATCACACATAAAACTCAAAAACAAACCAAAACTACTTTGTTTAACCTGCAAGTCATGGAGAACACTTTGCACACTAAATTCTTTGAGAATGGATACTTTGCATAGCATTACAAATAGTTCCATTTTCAGATCAGATAGTGTTGGAGCTATATTTTTACTCTGCATTTGTTCTTGTGCAAAGATATAGTTGACTCTTTGCAAGTTCTGATGCTTACTAGGCTTAAGTTCAAGAGAGGGGAAGGACAATTGGTTAGAGCTCAAAATAATCCTCAACCAAGGAGGGCCAGAGTGCCATTAACTCCACCTTCTAATTTGCCTCCAAGAGTCATAGAATAAGCCTCAAGCATGTCTTCAAGAGAAGGAGAATTTCCTTAAGACATTGATCCAAAAGAAGAAGAACGGGTGTTCTGAAAGGCTTTCCTAGACATGATGGAGATGGTGAGAATACTCTACCAAGAAAGGAATGTGAGGCTTGTAGGAGAAGGTTCTAAACATCAGAAAGAAGGAGAGGGTTCTTTAGGAGGAAAGAAAAGTGATGACAAGTCAAATAAAGGACATGGAGGAAATGGTGATCCACCATCCCCATCTTCATCCTCTTCCTCTACATCATCATCCTCTACTTCAGTGAATCAATATCACAAGTCTAAAACCACTGGTAAAAGTCCATTTTTAAAGCTTGATGTTAAATTTGAGTTGCCTATGTTTAATGGTGAAGTCAATGCAGAGAAACTTGACAATTGGATAAGGTAGCTAGAGGTTTACCTGAGGATACATAACCTTCATGATGATGACACCAAGATTTAGTTAGCCTCTTTGAGAATGGACGGTGCAACATTGGTATGGTGGGAAGCCCAAACCAAGGATGAGATTAGAAAACATGGTAAGATCACTTTATCATGGGCTGCTTTTATTTCTGCAATTAAAAATAAATTTTATCCATTATCTCATTTACAAAAGGCTATCATGAATTGGCAAAGTTTTAGACAACTTAAGGGACAAAATGTACAAGATTACACCCAAGAGTTTAGACGAAGGGCTCTTTTACTAGGAATTGATTTGCATAGCCAAGAGACTTTGCTGAAATATATAGGTGGCTTACACAACTATCTTATACATACTATTCTTATGTTCAATCCTACTAGTCTAGATGAGGTTTGTGTCCAAGCCACGCATTTAGAGGCTAGAGGTAAATAATAATTTGATGGGAATGAGGATAGTGAAATTAAAGGCAAAGGGAGAAAAAGAAATGCAAAATCTAGGAAAGAGAAGGGAAAATTCTTCGTTAAAAACTATTCCAAAACAAGCCATAATGAAGACCATTGCTGGAAACTTCATCCGGAGTTGAAACCAGAAAAATTCAAAACTAAAGATAAGGCGAAAGAAAAAGGCAAGACGGTTGCAATAGCTGAACAAGACTTAGGGTTTGAATCAGGAGATAAAACTAAAAGCATAGCTATGGCACTAAAGAACATAAAGGGGAAAGAGATTGTAAATGAAACAAATCCCAGTTCTAGCATTTCAAACTATCACATAGAAGCTCCAAATGAGGAGAGGAGGATTGAGCTGTTTCATGTGAGGATCATTTCAAAAAACACAAAGATAGACACACTATTTGACAGTGGGTCACAAGCAAACCTCATATCAGAAGACTTAGTCAAGAAGCTGAATCTTGAAACCATTCCACATCCTAAACCTTATCCTCTTGGTTAGATTTGCAAGAATGCAAATTTACAAGTTTCAAGAAAGTGCATGTCGCGCTTCGCCATAACAGCTCATTATATTGACATGGTTGAATTAGATGTGGTACCACTTGACATTATAGGTGTGGTGTTGGGCAGTCCTTACTTGTATGATAGGAAAGATATCTTCCATCGCCATGAGAACAAGTACCATTTATTCAAGGATGGCAAGGAGTTTATTGTGAGAGCACATCGAAAGAAGCTAGAATCTTCTTTAGTGAATGCAGGGCAGTTGAAAAGGCTTGTCAATGCAAGTAAAAATTTGACTTTGTTGATGATTAAGAAAAAATATTTTGTACATAATCCTTTTCATGTTGTTGCTGACGTAAATAATTAGTTGTTTCAGTCTGAAAGCAGGTCGTCTTTGGAAGAAGATGACAAGAAGTTGCAACAAGTGTCTTTGGTGTCGATCGGTGCAGAAAACAAAGTGTCGATGCAAAGTGGTGAAAAAATCCAAGAGAGGGCAAAGCATGCAAGCAATGAGGGCATAAATTTCAGCATGGATCAATGCTGGTTTCAGAATGGCAGGGTACTATGGCGAGAAAACTTGGTCAGGAATTGACACAAGTACATGGCTCATTCGGAAAATTTTTTCATAAGGACAGTTGGCAAGGTGAATCTTATTTTCAGTTTCCTTTGAAGGTAGACCATTGTAGGAGCAGTATTTTTTCTACAAATTTTAGTTGTTGTTCTGAAAGTTTCAAAAATTTGCATCATGACACAGTCAAGGTTAGCAACAGTCGGTCAACAGATTCAAGGAAGAATTTGTCTTTTTATGAGAAGCTCAATTTAATGAAATCAAGGAGATTTCAGTGGATCAAGGTTGGAAGAGCAGAGAATAAGTCTCCTTGTCTTCAGTTTCTATAGTACAGAGAGCTTTTGGGGTCCAAAATCTTCCCATTGGGAAGGTGTAATCAGGTGATCATGTCCAAGTTAAAAAATTTCTCAAAAATGGAAGTGCTCAGAAATGGTTTCAATCTGAACGACTGGAAAGGCCTCATTGCTGCGACTTTGGCGCCATGAATGGTTCTCAAAACCGAGGTCGTATGTGAATGTTATTAAGGTTTGAAGTCTCTAGTAAACTCCAAAATTAATTTGACCAAAGTTGACTTTTTACTTTGGAAAAATTTTAAGAATATTCTAAGGAATATTCCAAGAATATTCCCTAGAATATTCCATATGGTCGAATTATAAGTTGACAAGTGGCAGCGCTGGATTGGTTAATGTGTTGAATTTTTGGTTTATGGCCAATTAGAGGGTGCCACGTGGCAAGCCCAGAGGCCGCCACGTGGACCCAGGTCGAGGAATAATGGGTTGGAAAAATTTGGTACAACTTCCGAGGTTTGAACTCCGGACTTGTCTGCAACTAATTCCATGGCCGACCGTTGTGCCATACATATGAATCTTAACATATGAATTTTGAAAAGTCTATTTATTGTTTATAATACAGTTGGGTGGAAAAATAAAGGGGCTAGCCCGACCCCATGAGACCCAACCACTCGTGACCATATGCTAATCTCCGATCGTTCGGTTAGAACATAACCTGGTGGTTAGTGCAGGGGTGGTCACATGCCACCCCGCCTAACATTTAATACTATAGATTATGGTTAGCGAATTGTTAGCATGTGAACGTGGAGTAAACATTCAATGTCAGGGTTAGTTAACGGAGATTCTGGCGGGTTACTCGGTACTTGTCACATGATCTATAATAGATAACATTAACATTTATTGCCACCGCCAAGTCTGGAGTGGGTTCCACCTTTTTCGGCCTTCCGCCAATTTTAGTTGAGTTAACTGGAGTTCCTCCAGTTTTGGTGTTGAAAATGCAGCAAGATGATGGAGCTTAGTGAAATGAAGTCGCCTTCACTAAGTGGGCCCGCAGGAAAATTCTGGCGCAAAGTCTATTTTTAGACATATGGAGCATGGTCCAGGGGTTGCAGTATGTTATTCTTGGAGTATTGGTCATGTTGGTAAAAATAGATGGACCTCTATTTTTTGACCTATAGGTCGAAGTCTATATTTAGACTGCCTATCCTAAAAATAGGGAAGTCAAATATTATTTACCCTTAATAATATTTGGACTATAAACTTCAGTTTACTCTCTTAGAGCACTTCAGTTCGAGCCTTGGAAGTGGCTCATGCATATGACAGAGGAATTACGCTATTCCTAAGGGTTTGGTGAGCTCATGCATGGTTGACTTCAGTTAGGACTTCAGTGGCAGAAGTTTGGTGGAGTTAATGAGACAGCTAGTGGAGTTGTGTTCGGTTTAACTTAGTTGAACTAGTTGAGATTAGTTTAACTAGCTAATCAACTATTAATGAGTGGAGTGAATTAAATATTATTTAATTCATTAATTAGTAACTCATTATTCAACTCAAGAACACATCAGTTCACTACAGTGCATGGACAGTTCAGTGGAGACCAGTGAAAGAGGTAGATGAAAGGGTGGAGTTAGCTATCAGTGGCGACATCGGTTGTGCATGAGATTTGCACCATACTTGGAGGAATTGCCCATGATGATTGTGCTATCAATCCAAGGAGATTATAACCTTGGATCTCTATTTAGACAGGCCATGATTGCACAATAGAGGAAAGGAAATTGGTGGTGAGTTTTGAACCAGTGACTTGTTCAAAACCAAGCTAGTTTGTGTGTAACTTCATGAGATAGTACTGAGTACTTGTGAGGAGTATTGTACTGAGTTTGTTACATGATTTCTCCATTATAATATACACAATAGCTGCGGGGTTTTCATCTATAAGCTTTCCCCATACATACTATGTTAATGTGTATGATGATTTGATGTGTTATCGCTTGTTTTTATTTCCGCATGTTTGATGATCTGAGTGGAAGAGATTATGTGTTGCATATAAATTCGAATTGTATGTGATCAGGATAGTCTCGGTGGATAATTAATCATTATTCAGCAAATTTCTACATGGTATTGGAGCTATTGAAGCAGAGATTGATCATCACAATGATTACAAACTTATTTCGGTAGATAGAGTCTGCATGCGGGCCAGGTAGCCTCTGGATCCATCCTTTCTTTGAAAGGTGATATATCCAGTAAACGCCCCTTGCAGTCAATATCTGTGCTAGAAATAATTTTTTCTCACAGATCTAGAGCGGTTGAGCTTTGAGGTGGAATTCGAATTTTGCAGCAGTTTTGTTTTCTTGGTGCCAGTGTTGAAAATGTCTTTCAATGGTTTGGGACTCAAATATGCTCTTGAAGACAGTTCGAATTATGTTGCATGGAAGGATTGCATGGAGGCAGTATTAGAAGATAATGGTCTGAAGGAGTTCATATATACGGATGTCCAAAATCCCACTAATCCTGCCGAAGTCGAAGCATGGCAAAAGAAGATGGCGATATGTCGAAGGATCCTGTTGGAGGGCGTCAAGGATCATATTGTATCCAGCCTGCATGGAAAGGCTTCTCCATATTTAATGTGGAAATATTTGACGGATCTATTCCAGAGTAAGAGCGACCAAAGGAAGTTGGCGCTCAAAGATAAGCTCAGGAACATCAAGATGGAGAAAGGCGACAGTATCGCCAAATACCTCATGAAGTTCACTCAGTGCAGAGATGAGCTGGGAAGTGTGGGGGTGACTGTCGAAGACGAGGACATGGTCGACCTGGCTCTCCTTGGTCTTTAGAAGGCTTGGCACTCATATCAAGATAGTGTCAATGGTCGGGAGAAGCTGCCGGGATGGGAGCGCCTTTGGGCGGATCTCATGCAGGAGGAGATAAGGAGGACTACTCGGGATGGATCTTCATCAAAGGGAGCTGATGAAGAAAATTGCGCTTTGGTTTCCAAAGCAAAGAAGGGGAAGGGTAAGAAAACTTCTCATTCCGGTGCAAAGGGCAAGAAGCAGGATATGGCGAAAGTGAAGTGTTTTCACTACCATGATCACGGACATTATGCTACCAATTGTCCAAAGAAGAAGAAGAACAAGCAAGCGGGAAGATCTGCAGATGGAGAAGCTTTGGCTTCACGGTTCGAGCTTGACTTTTCACTGATTGCATGCTTGGTTTCAAGTGTGATGGGATCGGTGTGGTTCTTGGACAGCGGTGCGTCATTTCATATGATGGGAGATCGGGATTTGTTCTCAGATCTGGAGGACAAAGATTTGGGTGTGCACATCGAGATGGGCGATGATGGTAGATATAGTGCGACTGGTATCGGTACCATATCCTTGCAGAGGGAGTCTGGTAAACCCTTTGTATTGAGGGATGTTATGCATGTACCTGGATTGAAGAAGAACTTGATCTTTGTGGCGATGTTGGAGGATAAGGGGTATGATGTGGTCTTCAGCGACGGAAAATCCTTCCTGCGCAGTAAGACTACTGGAGAGACCCGGAAGATAGGGGTTCAAACCAAGAACCTTTATCAGTTGCAAGTAGATGGTTGTGCAACTATGGCATGCAAGGCGGGAGAAGTGGTGAGCCGGGATGATGAGGGCGAACTGTGGCACAGGAGATTGGGCCACCTTCACCATGGAGCTTTGAAGATCTTGCAGCAGATTTCTACTGGGCTTCCTAAGGGCACTCTTGCGCAGTCAGATCAGTGCAAGGGGTGTACTTTAGGAAAGTATGTGAAAGCCACCTTTCACAAGAAGGATAGTCGTGCCACGACGATCCTTGAGAGAGTTCACACAGACGTGTGTGGTCCTTTCTTAGTTTCTTCGACAACAAAGCACAAGTATTATGTGATCTTTGTTGATGATTTCTCTCGAAAGTGCTGGATCTTCTTCATGCAGAAGAAGAGCGATACATTCGTGAAGTTCTGTGAGTTTAAAGCACTGGTCGAGAAGGAGTCGGGGAAGAAGGTGATTGCTCTAAGGAGCGACAATGGTGGTGAATTCAAGGAGTTCTGCAGCGCAGAAGGGATTCGGAGAGAGCTCATCGCACCCCATAACCCACAGCAGAACGGGGTGGCTGAGCGGAAGAACAGAACAATCGTGGGTGCTGCACGGGCAATGTTGCATGATCGGGGCCTACCCCTTCACTTGTGGGCTGAGGCATGCAATACAGCAGTGTATGTGCAGAACCGTTGTCCTCACAAGGTTCTTGGCATGAGTACACCGGAGGAGGCTTATTCTGGAAAGAGGCCTGATATTTCCCATTTGCGGATCTTTGGTTCTCTTGTCTACATGCATGTGATGAAGGATGTGAGAAGGAAGCTGGATCCAACTGCTGAGGTTGGAATA
Source organism: Pinus albicaulis (assembly GCA_034641835.2). Taxonomy (NCBI): domain Eukaryota; kingdom Viridiplantae; phylum Streptophyta; class Pinopsida; order Pinales; family Pinaceae; genus Pinus; species Pinus albicaulis. Next base: position 332,112,987 of record CM076578.1, on the reverse strand, counting down.
TTTGTGGGGTACACTGATACACCTCACAACTACCGGGTATATTTGTCAGACAGTCGAAAGACTGTTGTGCGACGGGATATAAAATTTCAAGAGGAGAAAGCCATGCAGTGTTCGCTTGAGAGGGAGCTACACTTGCATGCAGATGAGGAGCTGTTAGTTCCTAAGGAGGAGCTTCCAGATGTGGATCAGCCACAAGAGGAGGTTCAGGAGGTGGAAGAAACCACCCAGGCAGCGCCAACCATCAGAGGGCGCATGCGCACTACAGAAGCTGAGCGACTGGCTCGGGATGCAGAGAAGGTTGTAGGACCACCTACAGCACAGCGGAGACAGAGACAGTCACCGGATCGGTACGCTGGATACATGGCTCTTGTGAGTCAATGTGTTGTGACGGAGCCATCCTCTTTTGAGGAAGCTGTGGAGGAACCCGCATGGGTTGATGCCATGATCGAAGAATATGATTCGATCATCAGGAACAGTGCATGGGAAATTGTCCCAAGACCGGTTGGGAAATCAGTTGTAGGTTCGTGATGGATCTACAAAGTGAAGCAGGCGGCTGACGGGAGTGTGGAGAAGTACAAGGCGAGATTTGTCGCCCGTGGCTTCTCACAGATCGAGGGGATTGACTATGAGGAGACCTTTGCACCTGTCGCAAGGTACTCTTCCATACGGATGATCCTTGCTCTCTCAGCGCAGATGGGGTGGCACATTCATCAGATGGATGTGAAGACTACGTTCCTCAACGGAGTCATTGAGGAGGAGGTGTACATAGAGCAGCCTGAAGGTTTTGAGATCTTCAGCAGTGAGTCGCATGTGTGCCGACTCAAGAGAGCACTGTACGGGCTGAAGCAAGCACCTCGTGCTTGGTACACTCGGATAGACAGCTACTTCACCGGGCTTGGATTCTCCAAGAGTGAGGCGAATCCTAACCTATACCAGATTGTGGTGGAGGGGAAGCTGTTGATCATCGTACTGTATGTAGATGATCTGATTTTGACTGGCGATGAGCAGTTGATACTTTCATGCAAGGAGGATCTTGCACGAGAGTTTGAGATGAAAGACTTGGGCATCCTTCATTATTTCCTGGGATTGGAGATTTGGCAGCGCAGCGGAGGACTGTTTGTTTCTCAGGGCAAGTATGCCCGGGAGATTCTGGAGAGGTTCAACATGCAAGGCTGCAAGCCTGTTGACACTCCTCTTTCTGGTGGTTGGAGGAAGGAGGATGCTACTTTAGCGGAGGTAGTGGATGCCACTGTCTATCGACAGTTGGTGGGGTCGCTTATGTATCTGGTCAATACACGACCCGATATATGCTATGCAGTTAACCAGCTTTCGCAAGCTATGATTAAGCCTACCAAGCTCTTTTGGAAGGCGGGCAAGCATGTATTGCGCTATATCAGAGGCACATCGGGATATGGTCTATGGTACAGACAGGAGGATGGAGTGAAACTTTCTGGTTTCACTGATGCAGATTGGGCAGGGAGCCCAACAGACCGGAAGAGCACTTCTGGAGGAGTTTTCGGCATTGGGTCGACAGCAGTTTCCTGGTACAGCAGGAAGCAGAGATCCGTGGCACTCAGTTCAGCAGAGGCCGAGTACATGGCAGCAAGCTTGGCTGCATGTGAGGCTATTTGGATGAGGAAGATCCTCGCAGGTTTGTTCAGGTTGCATTTGGAGCCTACGGTGATCTACTGTGATAACCAGAGCTGCATCAAGCTCTCGGCTAATCCAGTATTTCATGATAGGTCCAAACATATCGACATCAGGTACCATCACATCAGAGATTGTGTTCAGCGGAGGATCATGATGCTTTCATATGTTCCCACGGAGGATCAGGATGCCGACATCCTGACGAAGGCGCTCACCGGGAGCAAGTTCGAATTCCACAGAGGCAGGATAGGGGTTGCAGATAATCCATATCTTGCTGAGAGGGAGTGTTGAAAATGCAGCAAGATGATGGAGCTTAGTGAAATGAAGTCGCCTTCACTAAGTGGGCCCGCAGGCAAATTCTGGCGCAAAGTCTATTTTTAGACTATGTCTATTTTTAGACATATGGAGCATGGTCTGGGGATCGCAGTATTTTATTCTTGGAGTATTGGTCATGTTGGTAAAAATATATGGACCTCTATTTTTTGACCTATAGGTCGATTTCTATTTTTAGACTGCCTATCCTAAAAATAGGGAAGTCAAATATTATTTACCCTTAATAATATTTGGACTATAAACTTCAGTTTACTCTCTTGGAGCACTTCAGTTCGAGCCTTGGAAGTGGCTCATGCATCTGACAGAGGAATTACGCTATTCCTAGGGTTTGGTGAGCACATTCATGGTTGACTTCAGTTAGGACTTCAGTGGCAGAAGTTTGGTGGAGTTAATGAGACAGCTAGTGGAGTTGTGTTCAGTTTAACTTAGTTGAACTAGTTGAGATTAGTTTAACTAGCTAATCAACTAGTAATGAGTGGAGTGAATTAAATATTATTTAATTCATTAATTAGTAACTCATTATTCAACTCAAGAACACATCAGTTCACTACAGTGCATGGATAGTTCAGTGGAGACCAGTGAAAGAGGTAGATGAAAGGGTGGAGTTAGCTATCAGTGGCGACATCAGTTGTGCATGAGATTTGCACCACACTTGGAGGAATTTCCCATGATGATTGCATTGTCAAGCCAAGGAGATTCTAACCTTGGATCTCTATTTATATAGGCCATTATTGCGCAATAGAGGAAAGGAAATTGGTGGTGAGTTTTGAACCAGTGACTTGTTCAAAACCAAGCTAGTTTGTGTGTAACTTCATGAGATAGTACTGAGTACTTGTGAGGAGTATTGTACTGATTTTGTTACATGATTTCTCCATTATAATATGCACAATAGCTGCGGGGTTTTCAGCTATAAGCTTTCCCCATACATACTGTGTTAATGTGTATGATGAATTGATGTGATATCACTTGTTTTATTTTCCGCATGTGTGATGATCTGAGTGGAAGAGATTACAAGCATATAACCAAATTTTATGTATTGATGTGTTCTCGGTGAATATCAATTGTCGTCAATTACATGGAAGATATTTTAAAACTGTATTTTTTTTTGCCAAAAACTTTCTCAATTTTCGACCAAACAAGATGAAATTTTAGTTAATTTTGGGTTTCTTGGACCTTCTAAAGAGTCTGAAATAGTTTTTAGAGTGAACAGAGGTGATCTACAGTATTTTTTTCTTCAGGGAAGAGGAAGGAGCCATCAGGGCCATCATGGAGGAGACACTGTTTTGGGTTGTATTTCATTGATTAAGGTGAAACAAAAGCCATTTCTAGCTATTTTCTATCTTATGAAGTCGAATTTACAGTTGGATTTTCCTATTTAGGCATATTTTTCACTGTGTAACCATTTTGAGCAAATTAATAGAGCAAGGACATGCCATTGGGGAGCCTTGGACCGACAGAGGTAGCCCAGGAGGGGTGAACTGCCTCAACAATTTGCTGTGTTATGTTATGGTGAATTTTAATTGTTGTGTATTTCTATTGTGATATGTTAAACAGTAAATTTAATTAACAAATCCTCACACATAAAACTCAGAAACAAACCAAAACTACTTTGTTTAACCTGCAAGTCATGGAGAACACTTTGCACACTAAATTATTTGAGAATGGATGCTTTGCATAGCATTACAAATAGTTCCATTTTCAGATCAATTAAATACTCTGATTCAAATTTTGATGGAGATAAAAGATCGGGCTATGTACTTCGGGTTATGTTATGAGTCATGCATTAGGATTTGTTTCTTGTAGCACACAAACAATTTGTTCCAACATATTCCACAATTGAGGAAAAATATGTGGCAGCAACTAAAGCAATGAAGGAATTTGTGTGGCTTAGGAAAATTCTGGAAGATTCACAAGAGAAACAACTGCATTCAACTCCTCTCTTGATTGGAAACACTTTTGCAATAAATTTTTCCAAGAACCCAAAGTTCCATGATTGAATGAAGCATAAAAATGTAAAATACCATCTAATTTGACATTATGTTGAGGCCAAAACAATCCACCCAAGACATTGTTCCACAAATGAGAATATTGCATACATCTTCACTAAAGCACTTGGAAGGGAAAAGTTTGAAATATTCACAATGATGCTTGGACTATCCAATATCCCTTTAGATTAAGGCAGGGGGAATGTTGACACCTAATCTTTGGGATTAGAATTCCTATGTAAATATTGTAAATAAACAAATAAAGGGAGCTGGAAGATGAAGAGACATTGGGATATGAAACCCAATAGTCTCCCTCTCCTTTTATATACCTATGTTCTATCTTAATTCAAATACAAAAATTTCATTTGAGGTTACTCCTGGCTTGATAGGTGTAGAGGAAACAGCTTACAAAGATGTCAGATAGTCTAAGGGTCGAGGAGGCTACACAAAGTCACCCTAATAGATGAGATCCAAGAGAGTAGGGGTAAGGTGATCCAGAATTATACAGGACTACAACAGAATACATATATAAAAATAAACACAGATATGCAGCATAAATAAAACTTCATTTCATTAATATCAAAGAACTAAAATATGCTTACATACAAAATGGAAATAAACTAGCTCAGGCGATGGTAGCTTATCTCTGAGAAGATATGTGGAGGCTACATGCCTCTGAACTGTATTACAATGAGGCTCAAAGGCCTATTTATTATTGAGAAACAATGGAAAACCCTAAACATCCAAAAACCTAACCCTAGGAGATGAATCACCAAAACTTTTGGCCTTGTTGGATAAACTGGTACATCAACTTCCCGAGGTCGTAACTTTAGTATACAATATTTGTTTGTGTGCACGATACCTCATTAGAAAGATATATCCGAGGACTAAAACTTCCGACTACAAACATTACTCAAATATTTCTATTTTCCCATTTTCTAAAAAAGCATCGTTTAGGGCCTAAAAATGGATCCATAAGTTTAGGACCTAAAAACGTGCCAAAAATAGTAAACTATGTTACAATTAAGGAAACTAAACAACTAAAAGAAATAATGGTGGTTTTCTAATTGGAATAGGCGGGTGACCACTAATATTGATCCAGGTGGATCGTACAGGTCCAAGAACAAGTGGTTTGAGTACAAGGCTAAAAAATCGAAGTGTTCGAAAGTCTCTTGAACAAAGTTCAGGTTGTAGATCTCGTCTTTCTGATTCCAACGGCGCAGACGACACTCAATTCCGAGTCCATATGAAGGAGTTAGGAGCAGTCAAAGTTTGAAGGTTGACTTGGTGATGTGGCAGCTTAAGGACGCGACAATTTGGAAGAAATCTGGCCATCAGATTTTGGCCAACCTAGCCGGATTCCAGAAAAATTTGTGGCATGGTTAAAATGTCTCCTTTGGTCAAAAATCTGGAAGATTGAAAAAAAACTAATTTGGTTTAAAATCTAAAAAATATTAAAAAAAATGAGTAAGGTGGGCTATCACCCCTGCCCTGCCCTTAGGATTTGCATTTAAAACAAAGTATATATTAATAGGGGGTCAGCGGCCATGACCCCACCGCCCCCACATTTTCGTGGGCCAAAGCAGTTATTAAATGGGGCTGGGGTTGTGAACCCCACCGCCCTCACACCCCTTTATATGGTGCCGGAAGAAGACACGGGGGCAGGCCGCCCAATGCGGTTTTGGCCCCCCACCAAAATTACCAACCTTAAGTTTTAAAATAAATGTAGGTTAGTTCAAAAAAAAATTAAATGCAATTTTTTTAAAACTGATTTCGACATTTAAGTGGAGGGGTCAGGATTTGACCACCCGACCTCCTCCCAATTATTCAGATCCTAAACCAACTGTCCAACCGAACCTCTTTGAAAAATCCACCAAGAGTCCATTACTTAAGCCTTCATTCTGCAGTGCACCCAAGGACAGACAGGAGTAGGCACGGAAAACTAGGCAGTGGAACCCTAAGCAGTGTGCAGGCGGGGACGAAACCATAATCTGAGCCATTTTTCTAGAGGGGCCAGATTTTCAATTTGTTACATTGGGGCAAGTTTTACATGGATTTTGTACTACTCGACGCCACAAATCCAACGGTGCTGCCCATTTCATCATCAGAGGTCTACAATTTTCGGCCAATTTCAGATTGGGCAGGTATAATAGTGTAATTCCTCATTTTGTACTTGTATTTTCATTTTTTCCATTTAATGAAAGCAGGGTCTCCCCACTATTTGAGCAGGGCCCGGAGACGTAGTCCCTCCTGGACGAACTCCAATATCAACTCTGTGTTCTCGTGCATGATGTTAATTTCTTCTCTCTTTTTCTGCTTATGCCTTTAAAGTTTCTTGTTTAAAGCTACAATTTTCACATGTTAATTCTTTTATACATCTCAAGAAAAAGATTTTGCAAATATCCACCTGGATCAATCCTCCCCCTTAGGAAGCAATGGTCCCCATTGCATTGAGTGCCTCCATGAGATGGGGAAACTTCTGCTGAACTTGGTCCCTAGTGAGCCACTTGCCTTGGTGCATGAGTTGGCCAACTTTGACAACCTGATACAATTGGATCTTCTGTTGGTGAGTGTTCTTTATCTGTGTGTCTGTGATCCGATCATTTGTCACTTTTTCCATGCAGTCGGGGCTTAACTCCATGGTGTGAGTTTTTCTACAATGTCTGATGTGTCCAGTAATGGTGGAAATTATGGCCGAAGGCAGTCCACATTGAAAACCGGGTGCATGCCAAGGAATGGGGGAATTTTGAGCTCAAAATAATTGTCTCCCACATCCTTCATGATGGTGTAAGGCCCATATTGGAGTGGTTTGAGCTTCCAATGGGCTTTCGTAAGGTGTTCTTTACGAAAATGCACCCAAAATTTGTTGCCCACCTGAAATTTGTGTGGCACCCGATGTTAATCATGTCGCTACTTGTACTTGATATTAGACTTCTACAAGGTGTCATGAACTTGATGGAATACATTCTCAATGCATTCAATAAATCTTGTTTCTTTATCAACCGTAGAAAATACATGTATGGATTATGTTTGTGTAGTCACATGAGGTATGACATCATCAATCAGATTTAATGGTTGAATCCTAGATCCACTTGAAATGGAATGCGACCAATCGAGATATGGAGAGATTTGTTATAATTGTGCTACACATAGGGAAGGCTCTCATCCTAGGTTCGTGGATGCTTGGAGTTGTACATGTAGAGTATGTGTACAATCATCCTATTAACGACCTCTGTCTGGGGATGGAATGCAGTCAACTTAGTGAGCTTGGTGTCCAATAGTGTCCACAGGCTTGACCATAATGTACTCACAAAAATACTATCCTGATATGATATAATGGTCTGTGGGATCCCAAAATGTACCCACACTCATTCAAACAAGAGTTTGGCAGTGTCCTCTGCTGCGATATTCTTCTTGCAAGCTGCCAATATAGCCATCTTAGAAAATATGTCCATGAACACAAATACACATGCATTACCATGCTTGGTATAAGGGAGGCCATACATATAGTCCATAGAGATGGATTCCCAGGGTTAGATGGGAGTAGGTGGAGGAGTGTATAGGCCTTGCTTCTTGATGGTTGGTTTGGCGATGACACAAGCAGTGCAGGATCTGATATATTTCCCAACATCCTGTAGGAGTTTTGGCCAATAAAAGTACTTTTGTAGTATGATAACAATTTTCTCCACACCAAAGTGTCTTGCGACCCGACCGTAGTGCGCCTCCCAAGTCAACTTGGCACGCTCACTTGAAGGAACACAAAGGTATCCTGAGTAGCATAATAATGCATCCTAGAGGTGGAAATCAATAACTTGCTTTCCATCTACTAGAATATGGTATGTGGAGGAAAAATATGGATAATTTTTGTATATTTGTGTCTATCTAAAGGCATTATGGCCACAAGATTTGAGAATAATAGTCAGTGTTGCAACTGGGGATCGACTGAGACAGTCTGCATCATGATTGGTGTTGCCCTTTTTGTATGTAATTTTCAAGTGGAATTGTTGCAAATATGTAGACCACTTATTATGGCGATCGTTCTACAACTTCCCTTGTGTCTGTATAAACTGGAGAGGTCTTTGATCGGTGTGGATGACCATCTCCTTTCCTAGAATGTAATGCTTCCATTCACGAAAATCCTGCATGATGGAATAGATCTCTTTATCATAGGTAGGGTACTTATGAATTGTATCAAAAACGGTCTCACTATGATAGGACACTGGATGCTCGTGTTGGGTGAGGACTACACTAATATCATAGTCAGAGACGTCTATCAATGTGAGCACTAGTGCAGAGTAGAGTAGAGCAGAGGCGACACTTCAACTCAACGAATGCCTTTTGTTGGAACTTTGGAACTCAGACCAAGAAAACTTTTCTTTCACTCTGCCCTTGGTAATCTGACTCAAAGGCCAAGTGATATGGAAGAATCCCAACACGAACCTCCGATAAAACTTTGCAAGGCCCAAAATGTTACGAAGCTATGTTAGAGTGGTTAAGGTTGGTAAATCCCGAATGACTTGGATCTTAGTCAGATCCACATGCACCCCTTTCTCATCTATGATGTAAAACAAATATTGGACTTAACTCATGCCAAAGGTGCATTTCTCCAAGTTGGCACACAGTTTGTGTTGCCGCAAGGTTTTAAGGGCCTGCTAAATGTGTTGCAATTTTTCTTTCCAACTCTTGTTGAAGATGAGGATGTCGTCTAAATAAACAACCATGAATGAATTGGTGAAGGGCGACAACATGTCACCCATTAACATCATAAAAGTAGTAGGGAAATTTGTCAACCCGAAGGGCATAACCAACCTTTAAAAAAGGCCTTCCTTGGATTTGAAGGTAGTCTTCCATACATCTGTGGGCTCTATTGGAACCTAGTGATCACAAAAATTCAAATCAATCTTGTTGAAATACTTGGCCCCCTTGAGTTGGCCCAGAAGTTCATCAATCCATGGGATTGGATACCGATTCCTGACAATGATTGTGTTTAGTTCCTGATAATCAATGCAAAGCCTCCAAGTCTCATCCTTCTTTTGTACAAGTACAATCGAGCTCCCACAAGGCGAGTAACTTGGTCGGATATGCCCTTTTTGAAACAGCTTCTAGATTTTCCTCTTGATCTCTTCATTTTCTAGAATGGAGAGGTCTTATATTGGACCGTTGGGTAGAGGTGCTTTGGGAGTGATATCGATCAAATACATGACTTGACAGTGCAAGGGAACCCCTGTGGGTGAGGAGAAGATGTCCTTGTATTCTTCCATGACCTTATCCACCTGCTTCTGCTACGTGGAGGAACCCTTCCCGAGGCCATGGATGTATCCACGATCTTCCCCTTACTTTGAGAGAAAATAAGAAAGAAAACAATTTTCCTGGTCTGGAAGATGATCTTACTACATCACTTAGTAGAGATCAAAGATATGGCAGTAGGTAGGGCTACCTCCAGTATCTTGTAAAACTTATTACCCAAAGAAATAATAACAATGTGAGGCCTTGATTCATACACATCATGACATTTCCACAAGTATGGTTGGCCTAATAATACATCACAAACTTAAAGAGGAGCAACATCACACAATACCTCATCCGCGAAGTGCTTGATGTTGTAGGGAAAGTGACATTGTTGGTTGACGTGAATATCTCATCGTTGGTGAAGCCACCCAATGGTGTACGGTTGCAGGTGTGGTGTGGTCAATAGGCACAACCACTTCATGACCTCTGCTGAAATGAGGTTCTTTTGGCTCCCGCTATCCACAATGAATTGCAACGATGGACCCTTCACCCACATCTGTGAGTGAAAAAGGTTCTCCCCCTCCTCTCGATCTTTGGTTCTACCTTTTGGAGTTTGGTGGTGCCTATTGAATGCCTACTGAAAGAGAAATAATATCAATCACATAACACAAATATAATTATCTAGGGAAAGGTTTAGCTAGAAACCCCACTATCTGTATTTTGCATAAACCAGAGAATATGAGAAGATTAAAATTATATTTCTCTTCCTGAGAAACCTTTGCACTATCTCTATCTGTCTCACTAATTCCTGTGCAATATTGGTCCAAAACTTAACCAATTTCTTGGCCTCAGGGATCCCTATTTCCTTGCGTAGTTTCTTGGGGAATTAGGAATTAATTCACAAGGAAATTTGCTAAAAATAGTTGTGCAGCACATCAAGGCTCTTCCCCTAACTCCATGCACTATCTATACAAATTCTGAATATACAATTGATAGTACACTTTCCTTTAACTCCAATCTCAACTGGGTCTCTCTCAGAATTAACATGCATGAGTTATTTTCAAGTGAATCATCAGTTATCTGATTGATCACTGCATGTGAATTAAATCCAATTTAATTCAATTGACCTATCACTAGTTCTTCCAATCAGTTAGAACTAGTTAAACTATTTTAACCCAAAATAATTTAGTTGCAGCTCAAAATAAATTGTAACTGGGCCGCCTAAAACTTTGTGAACACTCTACATGCCTCTAATTTGATCCTCAACTTGAATTGACTGAGCTAACTAAGTCTTCCTGACATATTTAACTAGTACAAGTTGTCATGTTATGTGGAATGACAATTTTCTTCTAATTTATTTAAAGGAAAATTAAATTAGAAGCTTCTTCTTGTTGTCATTTCAACATGGTCAATGCTAAGGATGAATATTCATTCTACAAATCAAATTTATCCACCATCATGTGAAATTCTAAATCAACTGGAAAACTTACAACTAAATCTAACTTAATAATTGAAGAGTCTAATTTATTTGGTTTTTCCGAGAAAGAGTAATCAAGTTTTCATTTTCAGCAGTGAATGAAACCTCCATAACAAACTTCCATTGAAAAGAAATGGCGAGAATAATCTTCTTAGAAATGGAATTTAAGAGAAATGTAACCGTACACGACATCTTGGATAAATAGTGATCAGGAGCTTTGTTAAGACCCTCCTTTATGTGAATTCATTGGTTCAATTCCCTATCCCAATCAAAATAATGTATTAGATATGATAAAAATATAATTCCACCCAATTTTAAAAAATAAAAATAAATAACAAAATAAAAAATGAAAGAAAACAATTTCATCAAATACTCTTGCCCTCAATTTCTTTTTAAAAACCTCTTAAAACAATGTGGCCATCCACGAAAATTCTTTAACAAAAGGGCAAATGCGAGATCCGTATTAAAACCTAATCCTTTTGTAGTATCTTCTTTTTTGTTGAAGATACTACAAAAAAAAATTCCACCTTGCAGTGTCCATTTTTTAGTCCCGCAAGATGTGTTTTGACCGCTTGTGGTAGATAAATGACGTAGAGCGGTGTTTTGAGGTTTGTTGATATGTATGAATTATTAAGCTATATATGTATGTATGGTAGAAATGAATGATGTGAGAGCTAACAAGATGGAAACAAATAATGGTAGTGTTGGATGTTGCTGAAGTAAATATGTCTTTCATGTGATTCTATGTTTTAAATATATTTTATTTTTTTGTTATTTATATATGGTCATTAATCAGTCACCACTATCACCACTATGGTTGGATTAAGAAAAATAATTACTTATTGATAACATCATTGGTTAAATATGGTTAATGAATTCTAAATATTTGCAATTTTAAAATGAAATTTAATAATATTCTTAACTATTTTCATTCAATTAATAATTTATTAAAAAACATTATACCAATTAATAACTTATTAAAAAACATTATACCAGAAATTAAAGTGCACCCAAAATGTTGATCAGTAAAATGAAGAGTATTCCAAAAATTTACCAATAATAATTTTTTTTAATGTAATATGAATATGAAATTCTAAACTTATATGAAAGATAATTATTATTCTAGTAAAAATTAAGAGAAATTATTAAATTATATTAAAATATTTGAGAAATTAATAAATAATTATAAAATATTATTAAAAATAAATTAAAATATAAAAATTTAATAATTACAAAGGTTAATATTGAAATATTTAATTACTATTTTATACTAAAAATATTATGAGTAGTTTTTAAGTAAGATATTTTAGAGTTTTTGGTGGATTTCTAACGGAAATTTGAGGAAAAAATTTGTGGCTAAATTTTGATTTGTGTTATTTAAACTTGTTTATTGATTGCATATATGGATTCAACACCCTCAAAAACCCGTGAACATTTTTATTATGAAGACTTCACTCATCGAACTTGTGATTTCAATGAATCCTTAATAAATTATAGACAAATCAGATCGAAAAATAAACTGGAAATTTTTCCAAAAAATAACACTTAAAAATTACTTCTAATATTTATGCCATTAATTATGCCGTATTATGTAGTAAGGCATCACTATTTAACAACTTTCCTAAGTGACTTTCTGTCATAATATGTGCCATTAGATTCTTTGTTAGACGATTCAACCATCCTCAACCATCGATTAGAGTTGCCACCTGTTTGCAGTTGCCAAGCAGTTGCAACTCCTCTGGCAATCTCGGGATGCTCTGCGTGAAAAGTATCTCAGTGATGATTGAGTTGATGTCGATGAGCTTGAGAAACGGATGTGGAAGGATCGGCTCAGGCTTCTGACGAAGAACTGAGAGATATTTGCGTGAATATTATCATGGCCGGCCGTGACACAACGGCGCCCGCGCTCACCTGGTTCATCTGGCTTCTGCAACAGCACCCGCGAGTTGAAGAGAACATTTGGCTACAGCTTCAAGGCATCATAAAGCGGAGAACCGGGGAGAATGATCTGGACCCTGCGCCATTTATGTTGGATGAGTTAAAGGAAATGAACTGTTGCAGGCGGCGCTGTCCGAGACCCTACGCCTCTACCCTTCGCTCCGATAGAGATTTCAGGGGTAGCGGCAGCAACTCGAACTGCTGGGACGGAACGAAGTTGAAAAAAGGGTTCGAAGGTGATGTGTCTGTTCTACTCCATGGGCCGAATGGAGAGCATCTGGAGTCCTGATTGCGCACGAGTTCAAGCTGGAGCGGTGGCTCAGAAATGGGAAATTCGTGACAAATCGGAGTTTTTTTGTACCCAGTGTTCAACGAAGGGCCTCGGCGGTCTGCGGGAGAGGTCGTGTATCTGCAGATGAAGTGGGTGACGTCAAACATCATTGTGCGGTATAATTAACATATAATAGTTAAATAACATTTATTTCATAATTTGATTTCAAATTATTGCTGAAATTCCTTAGTAAAGTCCATATTTGTAACCTCATTTTTTTTCTTTTTCTGAATCAATTATTGTTTTGTTTCCTATTTAATACAAACAACTATTTTTTATTACATCACATCATATTTTTGAAAAATATTATAATTTTGGGAGGTTTCGAAATTCCTCATGTAGTTCATTATTAGGAAAATAATAGTTGTGCTGATAAAACCTCTATATATATTGTTAAGATGCATAACTTTCAATCAAAACCAAAAAAATAAATATTAAAGTAATAATAACAAGCAATTGCACCATCACAATATAAATTCCTGAGATATGAATCAGAATGTGAATTATATTTTGAAATTTTAACAAAAGAGAATTTGTTAGTTGGATAAGAGTGGAAAATTTTGTATAAATTTGATAATTGAGGTGTTATCAATTGCAAAATCTAAAAATATGAAGCCAACCGAAATAAAAAATTTGAATTTCGTGACAACCCACATCGGATATTTTCATTTCTATTCGCATATATGAGACCTCCCAAATAAAAATTTCGCATTTCAAGATCAGCCGAAAAGAACCTGGCCCGAAGGCTGGAGAGAATGGAGGGAGCGAAAAGTTGCAGAAAGTCATCCCCACCCATTAAATATCTAATTTCAGTCACTTTCGTATTCAGATTATTGTAAATTCCTGAGAGCTAATTTCAGTGACTTTCGTATTCAGATTATTATAAATTCCTCAGATATAAAAAATTTGAATTTCAGGATCAGTGGAAAAGCATTTGAATTTCAAGATCAGTGGAAAAAGAGCCTTCGAGGGCTGGAGAGAATGGGGAGCGTAAAGTTGCAGAAAGTCATCTCCATCGCATTAAATAGCTAATTCAGATTATTATAAATTCGTGAGAGCTAATTTCAGTCACTTTTGTATTCAGATTATTATAAATTCCTGAAATATAAATTAAAATGTGAATTATATTTTGATTCATCTCTTTAAAATAAAATACTCGGTACATGCTAAGTTTGAAATGAGATCTTATACTAACGAATTATTAGTTAGTTTGTTGGGGTGAAAATAATCTAAAGGTATATTGTTCCTATTGATAACCGTAACCGAAATAATGAGATGTTTTCTTTTTCTAGTTTCTCCCTTTCCAGGGACGATTCACTACTTACCCAAATATATCTCATAAAGCTAATTTAAGACATCAAATTCTCACAGAAGTGGTTATAACAGTAACCATTCATTGAAATTATAATTTAAGCATATTCACCTCTAAATCCATTAAATCAAAGAGTGCACAACTTCATGAATTTGGGATTCTAGTTTTCCAGATGTAGGCTTTTGGCATCTTCAATCATATACGTAATCATACATCGTCGCTCAAATTAGAAATTTCCACTCTTTCATTACGATATCTTTTATCATAAAAAAGGTTTTGAGTGGTTGATGTCATATATATTTTTCTAGAAAATTGTGATAGTAACTTCCTCTTGAATTCTCGTTTCCTTCAACTGTGATTATTGTAGATCTTATGGAGCTAAATACAATTATAGTGGTAGATGTGTTTTATATATCCTACAACCAACAAGTTGTCAATCTATGGGACCCCTATTACTTTCATGTATTCCATTCATAATTCATTTACATGATATATATTTAAATATAAATACAAAAATTCCAACATATTATAAATAAATAAATAAATATATATATATATATATATATATATATATATATATATATATATATATATATATATATATAATTACTACCTACTAGTAAAAAAAAATGATAAAAAAATTAATACTTTTTGTCTATAGTAATTTTGATCACAAAAGTGACAAGAAGGTGGGAAAATAAGTGTGCCAATGGGAGCCAAAATGTTGTGAAAATATTGTCAAAATAGAGGCCCATCATTTCCCCTCCAATTGAACCTATTGCTTGTCACCATTCAATATGAGATCCTCCTTTCTTCTGAGCTCATGTCTATGGACACATCTAAGTAAATATTTCAAATTTGAGTAGGGTTACTTTCTTTGTCCGGCTTTTAATACCCTATTTTTTGTTTGTCAATAGCCCATAAATCCTACTCCTCTTTTCCCCTCATTTATGGGAATAGATAATATACGAAAACAAAGTTCAACTTGACCCAATGAGGATCATGCTCCAAACAACTCAAATACTATACTAGAGGGTTCTATACAAATAGTGTTCAAATCTAAGGACTAAAGAAATCGATTTACTAGCTATAGTCCATACTGTAACAAAACCATTTGTATTTATATGTCCTCGGAGATATTACAATATGCTAATGGCCAATTTCCTTTCACTATCTTATGTAGACTTATCTTCTTCCTATTGCATTGAAAATTCAAACATATCATATTGCAATATCATGTATTTTATTATTAGTTTGGTAGGATTTGGGTCATCTCACCTAGATCTTGTTTCTCCACTCAAGTTACTTAATGAAATATAGTTAATCACTCCATTTTATTTGGTTCCTCATTAAATATATGAATCCTCTCAATTGCCCATCTCCGATTGTTTTATTATGTCCCAATAATTGTACTATTATTACTTATATCTAGCGTATTTTTTACTATAGAAATAAGGGTACATGTTTACTTTTAATATTTTTCTTTGCATCTCTCGATAACAAGGATGTGACCATATCGTCAAGGCTTATGAGGTATTAGCATTACGGCCTTTGGCTACAACCAAACTATACCTTAAGTTTAGTAAATAATATATAAATGGATACATTCATCTTTGTTAGAAATATTAATATCAATAATTGAGTCTTTGTCACATAGCTTTGGGTTTTACAACATTTTCGCAAGAAAAATATGTTTATTAAACCTATATTGACACAAATTCCCTAACGTATTCTACAATTCCTTGGCTATAACTTCTCCTCAATCATTTAATAATACTAAATCAAGAGACATAAACTAGATTGTTCTCTTTTTCTTCAAATCCAAATTTTCTGAAATATTTTTTTAACATTCTCGTAGATACACTCTCGAGATCCCGAGTGATCATTGATCTTTATCTACCATAATATATTCCATATTGAGATACCATAGATAAAACATGTCCCCATTAAATTTCTTGATATTTATTTTCAAATTTATTTCCATTACTTTATAGCAAAATAATCACCACCATAAATCTCACATTACAAAAACAATTATCACATGCTTAAGATAACAAACCCTTGAAGTGATAACGAGTGTCCCTTGAAAGTGTCCCTTTGAAACCAATATTATCGCTCATACCAAATGTAAGTTTTAACCCAAAGACAATAATGCATGGATATTGTTAGTAAATAGAAAACTAAAACATTAGCAACGACATATTACATAAAGCTTTATATTATAAACTAAAATTTGGAAAGTGAAGAAACTATTTAAAAGGCACGCCTTTATTTTTTATCATCAATCTACTTCATTCTTTAGATTAGAAAATTTATGATCATTTAGAAAATTTATGATCATGTAGCGGCAAAACCCCTTAATCCATTAACCTAGATTAGAATGAGAGACACATTCATTAGTCAAAATTAGAAGACAATTGGTTTAATCACCATGCACCACAAAAATTAAAAAAGCCATGTTAAAAGCCGCCAAAAATGGATGCAAAAAATCAACATATAAAACATAGGTAACATATTTTTCATTAAATAAAAATCGGAACACGCTAATAGTTTATGGATGGAAGCATTTACCCAGTTGAGCTAATTTTTTCTAAGACTTCAAATGAGCCATAATATATTGGTGCCAATTTTAGAGACTTCTCAATTTTATCAAGATAATTTTATCCTTTGCTTAAAAAAAACGCTTCCCACTTTAAATTTTACGTGTTTCTTGCCTTTATCAACACCCGATTTTCTTCCTATCTTGTATATAGTTTAAATTTTTCTTGGTACACTACGTGATCAACGTCGCACAAATGAAGAACTATGGAAATGATCCTATCACTTGAACATTGCAATGATCATTGTCCACTTGTCATTATTTTCCTTAATTGAATGGTCCTAAAACTCACAATTTTCTCCCTCGACCTTAAATGCTCCTTATGTTTATGCAATTTTACTCCATTTGTGTTTAGCCTAGTTTTCATCTTCACTTCATGTTTTTGTTTGTGTGAAAAAGTCGTTGTTTTGGACAAGATTTGGTGAGTCCAAGGAGGTTTATTCTTGGTGTGAGAGGCTTGGAGATTGTCACTTTTGGTGGATTGATTTTGAATTATTATGAGTACATGTTCTTCTCTCATCGATGGTAAACAACTACATAATCTACAATAAATCAGTACACTAGCCAGATAACTATGATGATGAGCCATTTCCTTTCTTTGTGAATGATTTTTTTAGTCTTAGGTTTTGTAATATGTTTTAATGAAATATCTCTATTTCATGTTGTCTTTCACACTCTCACCTTACGGCATTTCCTTTGCAACATATGGTGCAATTGCTAGTATAATACTTTCATTATATATATATATATATATATATATATCATGGACTAATAAATGATCTTTAGGTGCTTTAATTCAAAATGTATAAATTTCTATATATTGGTGAAGTAAAAAAAAATATTGAGAAAGAAAGGAAAAAGAAAAAGAAAAATCATTAGTTTTTGCTAGCTCCATGGTTTGGTATTGTGTAAAAAACCAAGGCTACATATTTTTCTCAACCCTTTAATGTTAAGATTTTTCCCCAAATCCGTGCTTTATTTTTATTTTTTAAGTTCCTTGATCATCTCTTCATCCTCCAGTTTTCTCTATTTTTCTTTCCCTACCTCCAATTTTTCTCTATTTCTTTCTTTCCTACATGGAAACTCTTGGAGAGAAAAATATTCATAAAATGCACATTGATTTGGATGGTCATGGTTATCCATTTGTCAAGTCCAAATGTATTTCATAAAACAAAGTCCATGTAATTCTCAAAAATTTTCGGGATAATAATGTTGTTATGGCCAATGAAGTACAAAAACTTCCAAATTAATAACCTTAATTGACATCCTACTTTATTTGTTAAAAATAAAACTTATTCAATTATTTGTTTAAGATAATAATGGAAATTTGACTTGAAAAAAAGTAAACCCATAAAATATGAAACAACACCAAAGATGGAGTAGAGGAAAAAATGAAATACTAGCAAGAAAATTGGGCCAAAAAAAATGTTTTATGAATACCTACTACTATCACTTATCTAAAATACTTGCGAGAAAACCTAAAATTGGAAATTACCATAGTCTTCTTCTAGTTGCATTTCTTTCCATACAAAAAAATGACATGCCTACAACTTATCTAAAACACTTACAAGTAAACTAAGAAAGCGAAAACATTAGCGTATCAAAAAAATAATTAAAATTCACATTTCCAATCTATAAATATTATGAAACAACCTATTTAAATGAATTTCCTCAACCATGTAAATCACTAAATCATTGTTATAATGTGTAGAGAAGTTTTACGGATTAATCGCATCCACATTTTCGAACCCGGCCAACGAGGTTCATCTTGGGGAAAAGAATCCTTGGGTAAGGCGATCTCACATAAAAGGTATAAATAGGATAGTGATGGAAGATGAGAGGGAAGCAGGAAAGCTGGTATTTTTTTGTAATTAAATAAATAGTTGATTAAATATTGAGATATGTATAAACGTTAATATTTTTTATTCAATTCTAATTAATTATTTAATTAATTTTTATAGAAGTTAATAGTATTGATTTTTAAATCATTTCTAATGATGAAGAAAGATTTATTTAATTCAAAATTTTTATTTCTTTATTTGTTAATTAGGAGATGAATAATAATTTGTTTTAGGGTTATTAACTATGACTTATATATTTATAATAGTATTAATTATAAAATTTCTTTCTTGTGTCAAGATTTCCCTTGTAATTTAATTTGAATTTAATTTGTATAATTATTATATTTTTGTACATTTATTTATTTATTAATTTAATTTTAATTTAATTTTTAAGCTTAAGTTTAGAGTTAGTTAAAAAATTAGGAGGGTGAAGGTAATAATAATTTATGATGATATAATTGATTAAGATTTATATGTGATGGAAGAATTAACGGAGTTTCAAGCGAGAGGGCGGGGGGAGAGGGAGGGAATTAATATCGGAAAAAAAATATGCATCTGAGGGAAAGGGAAAACAAAGGGGGAGAAGGGTGGGAGCGAAACGACGTAGGAGAGAGATGAAAGACGGGGAAGAGGCCAGAATTAGGTATGGGTGCGAATGTTATTTAAGGTTGGAATCCAATTATCACTTATTTTCCATCCATCATCATGGTTAAGGTTATCGGGATGCTTCCCAATTTCAATGGCTTCCCTAAATTTCCTGGTAATAGTGATCAATTTTAGCCAAAACCCGGGAATTTTCAATACGAATGTGATGATTGGTTTTTTCTTTGGAATGCTCATTAAGGCGATGTTTTGAGCGGTGTGTTTGATGTTAGCAACATTTCTTGAATTCTGGTTAAGATGGATTGCCCGATTTCCCCTATGTACGGTTTACCACATGAACGCGAATTAAGTAAACCCCTTTGTGGCATCTAGGATCAATCGGATCTTTGTGGCCAGGATTTGAGATAATTATTAATGGTGTTTAAAGGTTTAAAAGATGTTCGATATTTTTCTTTCTTAGAATGTGAGATATTTTGTACGTGATACTGCTATGTAGGGTAAGTGAACCTTGCCCATTATATCATCCATTTTAACTGTTTTTTGGATAATTTTCTACATTGTTGAAAGCTTTGATTATTTGGTTTCTCTTATACCCATTCTTCTCAAAAACTCTCATGAGATGGTTTTTCACTTTTTCAAAGTGATCTTGATGTGATATGCGCCTTTCAGTTTGCTAATGTATTGAGAACCCCAAGTTTTGAGTCGGATGATGATGGGAGTTGGCATGCGAGGTATTGTTCGGTGTGGGTTTTTCTTTCGATAGACCTGGTGTGAAATAGAACCATCCTGGTTCTGGTGATGAGAATGTCGAGAAAGGAATGTTGTTATTTTCTATTACCTCCATGGTAAACTTGATAAAATCGGAAATATTATTCACGTGTTTTAAGAAAATGTCCAATTTTTCTTTTCCATGTGGCCGAATAATGAAGGTATCATCCACGTATCTTTTCCAAAGTTTTGGTTTAAGAGGGCAAATTTAATAGCTTTGTCTTCAAAGTCTTCCATGAAGAGATTGGCAATGATAGGGGATAAAGGGAATCCCATAGCAACACCTGGTTTGTTCATAAACTTCACCTTTGAAAGCGAAAAAGGTTTGATGTGAGAATTAATTTTATTAAAATTCACATTTCCAATCTATAAATGTTATGAAACAATTTCCTCAACCATGTAAATCACTAAATCGTTGTTATAAATTTTATAGATTAAATTTTAAATTTTAAGATTATTTAAAAATATATGTTTTCCATTATCTATAGTTTTAACTCTCACAATTATGTGTCTATGCATGTGGCACTACTTCATTTAAATATATGATATTTTGTAAACAATAAAATAAGCAACATGTTTTACACTTTTTAGATAGAAATTGTCATAACTTTTATTTTATTTATAAAGAATATTTATTTACAAAGAATATTATATGTAAGCTTATTTATTGTGAAAAATATGAGGTGTAGATTAGTTTATTTGAGTGAGTTTAATCTCAATCAAGTCTCCATAAGTTGATTGAAATTAAAATTATTTCAATGAATGTCCACAATCATAGTGATAACTTCTCACTAATAGGTAATCATTTTTCTATCAGTAAACATTGGCCTAAGGTCAACCCAATCACTAGAATACTAATACTAAAACCTAGAAAAAGAGAAGCTTCCAAACTTCTAATTTGGGTGTTGAGGATGGAAATTACATTTGGGGAACTCCTTTGCCAAGTTCCAAACCTCAGGAGGGGTTAGGAGTGGAATTATTTTGGGGGGAATTGAAATTATCTCCCCACCAAATTCAAAACTCATGGGAGAGATTGAGGATGTAAATTACTTTTTAGGGGAATTAAAACTATTTCCTCGGAAGATTCAAACCTCATAGCGAGGGTTCAAGATGGAAATTACTCTTGGGGAATTAAAACTATCTCCCCACCAAGCTCAAACCTCATGGGAAGAGTTGAGGATGGAAATTATGGGGAATCAAAATGATCTCAATCAAGCTTTGCACTAATAGATAAAGCATTATTTAACCCCATCAAATTTAGATTAGTTCAACCTAATTTCTAATAGAAAACATTTAAAATAAAATAAAATCAGGGGGAGAAAGATTAAGAATGAAAATTACTTTTGTAGGAATTAAAACTATCTCGAAAAACATCCAAATTCAATCAAATTTTACACAATCCAACAAATAAATAAAATTGTATTTTATCTTATTAATAAATAAATAATTATTCCATCTTATAAAGTAAATATAACCTAATTACCAATCCCAAAAAAAAACATTTAAATAAAAAAAATATATTTATAAAAAATAAAAATATTAATACAAACATTTAAATATATTTATAAAAAATAAAAATATTAATACTAAGACCTAGGAAAAATTTTCAAACTTTTAATTGAATGTTAAAGAAAGAACTTCTATACTTCTAATTTTCCAAACTTTTAATTTAGTGTCAAAAAAACTTCCTTACTTCATTGGGTGACAATTCAATTGAGAGCTAAAATTTGAAGCAACACTCCCAGTGCTCGTATGAATTCTAAATTTTATTCATAATTTTTATTCTATATTTTTTTCATAAGTTTTTACTCATAATTTTATTCTGATATTTTATTCATAATTTTTTTCTAATATCGAGGACAATTCACGAAGATTTAAAGTTGAACCAGCAAGCGCGTATGAATTATAAATTATATTCATAACGACAGATTTTTTTTTCATTATCCACGTGTCAATGGTGAGCTTTCTCCATTATCCACGTCTCAAACGCATGTGACTCTAAAATTTAGCCGTTTTTTTGAGCGGATAGTAAAGCCCTATAAATTTCCTGTCATTGGCATTCCTGATATTATTTGTTTGAATTTTGAATTAGAATCTCTCACCTGTAAGTGATCTTTGTTTTTGTATTTCGGGTGTGAAATGACTTCTATTTTCTATGTTGCAGTCTCTCTCTGTGTGCTCAGTATTTGTGTATATATAACCTATGTGTGCAGTTTTTTGTGTGTATGTAGTGTTCGTTATGCCTGAGAGTCGAGACTGAAAGGGTTTTCTGACATGATTTTCTGGAATAAAGCATTTCTTGAGGGGTTTCTATCTATATCTACCCTTCGTCTGAATTTTTGTTATTTAAATTTTTTATTCTATACTTTGCCGATACTTGGTTTCTATCTATATTTACGCTTCGTCTGAATTTTTGTTATTTAAGTTTAGGTTTTCTCCGTTTTCTGTATGTCAACGCGTCCTCTGAATTTTTGTTATTTAAGTTTTGTCAGTTTTTTTCATGGAATAAGTCTTTATTATTATTATTATCTATTGTTATTTTCTATATGTTAACGCGTCCTCTGAATTTTTGTTATTTAAGTTTTGTCAGTTTCTTAATGGAATAAGTCTTTTATTATTATTATCTATTGTTATTTAAGTTTTTGTCCGTTTTCTTCATAGAATAACTCCTTATTATTATTCTCTAATTTTTTCATTTGTTTGAAAATCATTTTATTGGTTTTGCAAATCATTTTTATCATGTGTTTGCAAATCAAAATATATGGTAAAATGTTTAGCGGTTTGTTTCTATAAAACAAATCATTTTCATCATTTTCATTTGTTTGCAAATTCGAAATATATTTTTTATTATTTGATTGCAAATTAAAACATAGATAAACTTTCCAATATAATACTATTTTATATTATATCAAAATGGTTACATATATATACATGAAATATAGTTTCAAGATACGAAAACTATCTTGGACGCACAATAATGTGGTTGAGAGAATATCTCAACCACACACCAAACTAGAATATATAGTTCTAACTACCTCCTATGATATAGGAACGAACTCCTTATATAGAGAGTCACAATTTGCGGACAAGTAGGAATTACATATTCCAACACCCTCCCCTTAATGACTACTTGTCGCGATATCGATTCACAAAATCTAGTTGTGGTCAATCATAACAAAATATGTGTACAGCGACTGCGAGATCCACCACAAACGAGAGGCGAGAATCCATGTGCGAACCGACAACAGTAATCTCGACTCGAATTCACCACAAAAGGGTAAATCCCATGTGCAAAGCGCGAAAGAGAGATCGACATCTTTCTAAGCCAAATATTCGTGCCCAAAATAACGGTCCCTAATAGTAACGTTGATTTCGCCTTTCGACACGGCGCCGGACGAGGAAAAACATGTCGACCCTCCTATGCTTTCCCGGGAAACAAAAAATATCACAGAGAGCTATGAGTGACATGTTTTTTTTGCGATCCACTTGCTCTATGAGCATTTGAAGCTCACATTGTGCACCCGAGGGCACGAAGTAGCCACTAAGGCTTTGTATGTGGTTTTTGGTTCACCACAAGCCATCACTTTAAAGTGACAAAAGATGGTTTTCGGCTAACCATAAACGTAATTACAAAGTGACAAGTACAAAATGATTTTTAGATAACCACAAACTTCATGGGGATACATATGCCTTTACGAGGCTTACATTGCATACTCCAACTCTTGGAGTTGCAGTACATACAATGACCACTACACAACCATCCTAGACTTGCTTACCATTCAAGTGTGTGACTCGTCATCGAGTGTACTCCAAGAAACTCACAAAAAACACACAGACTTGATTGTCTATCCTCTCAATCTTTGATGTAGATCCAACCACTATCCTTTGATGCAATTGTCTTGTCAATGTTTTCATCATATCTGTTAGTAAATCATTCTGCAAATAAATTTGTCTAGTATTTGGGAATGACAAATTCCGGCATAGATTTACACTTGTGACAATAATTTGCCAACCTAAATGTCCCATAAACAATAAAACGTCGATTCTTTTAACTAGATTTACATGAATGCATTTACATATTAAGTTAATCGGGCTCAACATGAAAAACAAAGGAATTCACGAAGACAATTTGTTTCATCAAAGAAAATATGTTGGAACTTTTAATTTCATTTTTACCTTATCTCCCTCCTTAACCACGGACAACTGCAAAACGTTGCCATCGACTACAACTCACCATACTTCAAGCGCAGCTTCCGGGAGGCCGCTCGGTATACGAACAAAGGCACGTCTAGGCGGCTCACCGCACTGCCCTCGGCCCCTTTGTAGCAACTATGTTGTACCACACTTCATCGGCTTGCACCACAAGACCATGATAAAAAATATTCAACCTTCAACCGTGTCGATCCCAAACACAGGAATCTACAAGCCTCTCGACACCTTGCATGCTCCATCATAATAATTGTTTCCTCATCTTTTCGTTGTTCACATCTTTTAATATTTGATGTTGCCATCTTCAGTATCATGTCTTTATCATATCCTCAAAAAAAAATTAGTGTTGGTATGACCAATTCCAACACACTCATAATTGTGACAATAGTTGGTTAGACCAATGTCACTTAAATTAAAACCATGTTTACATTAATGAAATGAATATTAATCCAATTTAAATTCAAAAAAACACTAGCATAAGAGCCTTTCATTATATATCGAGAGGGTAACCAAGTGACCTATTTTCACCAGCTTCGAGAGATCCTCCACTCGGCATTAATGTGACTAGTACTTACTCTTGCTACTTGAATTCTCATGGCTTCTCCATCACTGGTATAGTTTCCTAAAGCTGTCCCATGAGCTTCTGTGTCGACGCCCACAAGATCGAGCACTTGGCCACCCGATGTTGTTGGAATTTACCGGGAAGTATTCCAAACAAAAGAGGAAATAAAATTCCTCTTCCCAACATAGAAGATTCAATTTAAAAAAAATTGCTAGACGAAGTCTTTAAAACTCCATTTCATTTAGCTTAAAAGAAACATTACAATCTTGAGCGCATTGTTACTGGATTAAAAAAACCTTCGGTTGCGATCAAATTCTCTGAAACACGGTGCAAAAATATGCTCTTTGTCTCCTACAATATGCATATATAGTGCTTTTGTTTTTAGGCTTTGGGCTCTTTTTCTGATACACGGTCCGGACTTCAAAAATTCTATTTAGGTTTTGCCTTTGGGCATTACAAAAAAAATACTACAAAGTCAACTCTATTTTTTTTTAAGACACTCTGTCTTCTTTTAAAAAAAAATACACAACTGCCTTTTTGGGCTCTTTTTCAAAAAAAATACATGCTAACCTTATATATATATATATATATATATATATATATATATATATATATATATATATTATAAACATTGAAAAATGTTTATAATATATATTAAAACATATATTATACTCTTAAGTCAAAATGACTTTGTAGCTGTTGTGACATTAAAAACAAAACATGCCAAATCATTTAACCTTTTACCCTAAGTTATAACACCTTTATCGCGAGACTTCAAAACATGGAATTAAGCTGTTTTAATAAATTTATCACATTCCAAAATTGGTTGGTGTGGCGTGTGCTTCGAATGCGCGATAAAAAATTAATTGAGCTATAAGTCTTTATCGTGTTCGAATTGGTCTTGTCCACATTAGCTCAATTCCTATGCGATCGCCTCACGATTGGTTGTTGTGGTTGACTTGGCGGTGTGGGTCCATGTTGGTGACGTGGGCTTAGTTCAAATCAAAACAAACGGTCACATGAGAAGAAATCACATTGGTTTCAATGTGGTAGGTGGAGTGATTTATGGCGTGGAGAGCGAGTGCTAAATGTTGGAGATAGCGTGGATTCAAACCTAATTTTCACTATGAACATGGTATGGCCATAACAAAATTTTAACTTGCGAGTTTCGTTAAATGCAGAGATGTAATGCAAGAAACCAAACAAATTAAATTGATGTTGTTGTACTTTTCGTCCCGCCATAGTTGCGCAACATTGCGGTTGAATTTAAAAGTCAACATTCCCCCTTAAATTCGAAATGTTGGGTTCTCTTCCATACCCAAACACTTTCTCAAATAATTAAAAATTTTACGCCTTAATGGTTTCGTCGGTATATCGGTGAACTACTCTTGATTCTACAATGTTGCAAAACAATTTCTCCATTGTTCACTAGCTCTGCGGTGTAGTGATACTTGGCATCAATGTGTTTCATTCTCTTGTAAAACACTAAATTCTTTCATGATGCTATTCTTGACTATTATCCATGATACTTTGTTGTGCCTTTTACATGTTTATGACACAAACTCCTCAGCATTATTCTCATTCAAGCTTTGGTACATTGTTGTTGTTATATTTTATACATAATTTGCCTCTATTGTAGATAAAGCCACAATTGGATTTGTTTCTTATAAGCCCATGAAATGGCTCTGATCCCATATGAAAAACATATCCAAAGGTGATTTTCTTGTCATCTATGCTTCGGCCAATCCTTTATTCGATTATATCAAATCAATTAAAATTACTAAGTAAGTGTATAAAATTCCATACCTTTTTGTTCCTACATACCTCAAAATTATTTTTGCTACTTGCCAATGTATCTCCTTTGGCCTTTCCATAGGCATTAAACTCCTGACATGAATAATATCAGACCTAGTTGCGAGTCAAATACATAAAATTTTGTCAATAATAACTGTACAAACTGGATCAAAATCCTTGTTGTCTTCTTTGCTCAGTTTCAATCCCATCCTTTGTAGGAGTAATTGCTACCTTGCAATCCTACATATTAAATCTTTCAAAACTTCATTTACATATTTATCTTGAGAGATAAAAATTTTGTTTCATTTTTCTCTGCTTCTATTCCTAAGAAGTATTTCGGTAATCATATCGATCATCTCAAATTCATCCTTCATGAGCGATTTAAAATTATCAATAAGTGAAATCATTACGTGAATATAACATCATCAACATATAAAACAACAATCAACATCTTACCATCTTTCTCCTTGATGTACAATGTGGGTTCACCTTCACATTTTTCAAACCCATTTTCCGGTAGATAGGCATCTATCCTGCGCTGCCATGCTCTTGGTGCTTGTTTTCGGCCCATAAAGAGCTTTCTTCAATCTACATACTTATGCTCTTGGCATTTTTTTCTCATATCCTAGAGGTTGTTGACTTAAACCTCTTCCATAAATACTCCATTTAGGAATGTTGACTTCACATCCATCGAGTTAAACCTTCCACTTATGTTGTCTTCTTTATGGACAACATTGCTCTTCTATTTCCATTCTTGCAATAGGTGCAAATGTTTCTTCATAGTCTCTTCCTTGTTGCGCTTGTAGCCTTTGACAACAGAGTACGGCCTTCCCACTGTGCCTTTCAATCTTACCTTTAGCATTTCTTTTGGTCTTGTAGACCCATTTTACTTTCCAATCATTTCTTTTCCTTTTGGGAGATCAACCAATTTCCATGTCTTATTTTTCTCTATGACATTCATTTCTTCATCCATAGCATCTATCCATTTCTTATCTTTTATAGCTTCTCTAAAATGAATAGGATCTTCCACATGACAATATAATGCAAATAAAGAGTTCATACCTTTATTTGTTTCCTCTTAAATGCCATTCAAACTTCGAATGCGGTTCCTCTTTCACTTGCGGAACTTGTGCACAGTAGAAGCACTCAAATCTGCTCCTTGTGGTGTGCTTGGAGAAGCAACGGTATCACTTCTCAAAGGTGTTCTCATTCTTTTGCTTGTGGTGTCCCTTGTTGTACTTGTGTTAGGGTGGAGGTGGTGCTGCTAATGAGGGATGTCTTTTGACCATTTCTTCCTCATTATCATCATGAGACAAAAAACTTTTCACATTCACTATTTTCTCAATGCTTCCATCCCAAGCTTCTTCCTCAATGAGCTATTATCTACGCTTATAAAATTCTTGGTGGATGAGTTATACAACACCAATATGTCTTGGATTCTTCACTATATCGAATAAATATGCACTTCTCCCCCTTGCGGCTCAACTTCTTCCTTAGCTGATCTGGAATGTGTGCATAAGCCATACAACCCAAAAACTCTCATGTGGGTGACAAACTATTTTATGCCACTCCATGCTTCTTAGGAGGACTTTGTTCATTACAAATTTGGTTGAGATATATTCAAGATGTATGATGCCTGATGTCTGACTTCAAACCCGGTATTCGTTTGGCAAATGTTTTGCCTTCAACATACTTCTTACATGTCCATGATGGTTCTATTTTTCCTTTCGGCAACTCCATTTCTTTGTGGTGTGTACCTTCTTGTAAATTGTTTGTGTATCCCATTTTCTCGGCAAAAACGTAGAAATTATTTGGAGATATACTCACCTCCTCTATCCCCGATTCTTAAGACCTTGATATGCTACCCACTTTGTTTCTCTCTGGAAGCCTTAAAGTGGCGAGAATTTCTCAAACACTTCACTCTTAAATTTCAAGAAATAAACCCAAGTTTTTTGTGTGTAATCATCGATAAAAGTCGGCATATGGTATTTGCTTGCTAGTGATGGTCTTTGCATTGATCCACACAAATATGAATGGACAATTTCTAAAGTTGCCTTTGCCCTTATGCTCTTTCTGATGGAAATATTTCTACATGTTGTTTGCCTAATATGCAGCCTTACAAAGGCTATCGGTTTAATCATTGTGGTAATCCCTTTACCACGCCTTTCCTATGCAACAAATTCGGACCTCCAAAGTTGAGATGTCAAAATCGAGTGCCATCACAGTTTTCATCTTTTGCTTCTCTTTGGAATGTCTCTTGTGTCACTACTGCCATTTTAGCTCCTTTCTTCAAATATGCTCTCATCTTGAGAGGGAACATTATGTTCCTTGTCATCTTCACTTGTCTCGTACATTGCTTGCTTGGTGGTTTATCCATGATGGTGCATACATCATCTTCAAAGAAAACATTGTAGCCCTTTTGAATGAGCTATCCAATGCTCAAAAGGTTACACTTCATACCGAGCACATAGTAAACATATGATATGGATCTTCCTTCTCCTTTCTTTGTCAAAACATTTACTCTGCATTTTCCCATGACGAGGCCTTGCTATCTGTCCCCAATGTTACTTGAGACTTCACATTTTCATATAACATGGAAAACATGAAATTACTCGGTGTATAGTTGCTACATCACGAATCTAGAAACCATATATTTTCACTCTTCTCTTCAACCATATTACATCCTAAAAACAAATTTTCTTGGTTGATATTTTCCTTAGTAAAGTTAGCACTAGTCTATTACCCATGTCACTACGTATCTTCATACATTCATTGGCATAATGTCCATACTTCTTACGGTAATGACATTGGACTTGGAATTTATCATACCTTTGTCCATGTGCTTGATTTTGTCCACCTTGCTGGGCTGCTGCCTTGGCCTTGGTTACGATTTTGATTCTTTGCCCTTTCCATTAGTATTTGTAGGGTTGTTTCTTCCTCCTGCGATTTTGGTTTACGCCTCTTCCTTTTCCTTTGTAGTTTCCCTCGCCTTGACTTTATTTCTCTTCTAAAGGACATTTGGTTCTTGAAGGCATGCTCCAAAGATAATGAGTTTGTTGTTCTACCCAATATTTGTTCATGTGTCATCAATGATGCATGAATCTCATCAGCTTGTAAACTTTGAGAGATTCTTTGTCTCTTCAATGGTTGTGACTATCACATCAAACCTTGAGGGTAAGCTCCTCAACACTTTCTCCACTATTCTTCTTTCGTCTGTTGTCTCTCTGTGAGATCTCATTTGGGTGACCAGCCCAATCGGTAGAGTAAATAATGAGTCTATTGTATCACTCTTTTATGCAAATAACTTCAAAATCCCTTATCATTAATTGAATTTTTGCGGTCTTTACCTTCTCCATACCTTGGTAGAACAATGCAGAAGTATCCTGTATCCTTAGACCTCTTTCTTCTTGCAATCCTTGGAAATACACTTTCATGCAGAAGAGATAGAAGGGCTTTGAGTCTTCTTCCTATTACTCTTTAGAAAATCCTTCTCTACCTATGTCGAAGACATTAAATGCATTTTCATCTTCACGGTTCTTCTAGACCATCTTCAACCGACTCCCATAAATCTTGAGAGGCAAAGCAAAGGCTCTCATAGTTATTTCCCCAATAGTCATATTTATTCCCATTGAGCGTAGGAGTTGAGAATTTTCTATACTCGTGCTTGTGCTAGCTCTGCCATGGCTGGCTTACTAAACTATGCCTTTAAAAAAAAAACTTGTGTGTTCTTCAACAAACTTTCTCTCTACTTAGAATCGCTTTGTCTCTAAGGGCTAACACTCTTTAACACAAACTCAAACTCTATTTTGATAGATACCTAGACTTTGTTGAGCCTTCACCTTCTTGGAGAACTTCTTCAACAACTCCTTCCCTTCAACTTCTTTGACAAACTTCAAAGAGCTGGACTAACTACGATACCATGTTGGAATTTACGAAGTATTCCGAACAACGAAGGAAATAAAATTCCTCTTCCCAACACGAGATTCAATTAAAAAAAAAATTGTGGACGGAGATGCTTTAAAAATCCATTTCATTTAGCTTAAAGAAGAACATTACAATCTTGAGCGCATTGTTACGGATTAAAAAAAACTTTAGTTTTTGTTGACTACTACAAACACGGTGGAAATCTATTCTATGTCTCTTACAATATGCACATACAGTGATTTTTCTATTTTAGCCTTCGGGCTATTTTTACAATACACAATCCACACTTCAAAATTATATTCTGCCTTCGGGCATTACAAAAGAAATACTAGACGATCAACTTTGGTTTTTTTTAAGACACTTTGTCTTCTTTTAAAAAAAAAAAATACACGGCATTTTTGGGCTCTTTCAAAAAATACATGCTAACCTTTCATATATATATTATAAACATTGAAAAATGTTTATAATATATATTAAAACATATATTATACTCTTAAGTCAAAATGAATTTGCGCTTTCATGACATTAAAAACAAAACATGTAAAATCATTTAACCTTTTACCCTTAAGTTATAACACCTTTATCGCAAACTTCAAAACATGGAATTAAGATCATTTGAATAAATTTATCGCATTCCAAAATTGGGCTGGTGTGATTTACGGCCTTCGGATGAAATGATAAAAAATTAATTGGTATAAGTCTTTATCGGATCCAAATTGGTCTTGTCCACATCCAGCTCAATTCCTATGTGATTGCCTCTAATTGGTTCTTGCGGTTGACTTGGCGGTGTGGGTCCATCTTGGTGACGTGGGCTTAGTTCAAGTAAAAACGGCATGAAAGGCGTGGTTTCAATGCGGTAGGTGCATTGATTTATGGCGCGGAGGCGAGTGTTAAATGCGGAGATGACGTGGATTCAAACCGGTGCTTTCCACTTGTGAACATGGCTACAACCATAACTAAAATTTTAACTTGCGGCATTTCGTTAAATGCGAGAGATGGAAGTGCAAGAAACCAAAAAAAATTAAATCGTTGCTATTGTACTCTTCATCCTTACGCAGTTTACTGTTGTAGTTGAATTAAAAAAATCAACAAATGTGACCGGGAGCTTAGACTCTTCTATGACGAGGGGCCCATTACGTCTGGAAGTGAATAAAGTCTAAGATTTCTTCTCCACACGTGATGAGCACCTTGGATATGGAAGTGAGGATTGTGTAGTCGGATACTTGCGATCAGGGCCGAGGCATGTTGTCCTTCATGAATACCTCATTGCATTGTCTCTCGTCGTATGTTGTTGTCTCATAGGAGGCGTTTCACGCCAGATTAATTTCATTGATTGGGATTTCCTACATCTTCTACCTCTAGCGAGGCGGAGGAGTCAGCCTTCCCGCATGGAGAATGCTCTCTTCACCGTCACCACCACGTTGTGCAAGTTGGAATCGTCATTCTGTGCAAGATCTTATCTTCTTCATGGATTTCTTCGTGACAAAGCACGTAAGCATGAAGCCGATGCGAGATGGTCGAAATTTGTGGCAATTCCTCATCCTCGTCATCTGCAAACTCAATAGTCTCCACCACAACAAAATCATGCTCGGTCCACGAATTTCTCAAGGCCTCTTCTAGGCGGACACCAAAAAATCTTATCCCACTAAGTCATGAGTTTCCTGAGAACAAAATCAACCCAAAGACCTTTCCACAAAGTCTCCACGGCTCCAACTTATCCAGGAAGCACGGCTTTCTCAACACTCACCCTTGTTACAACAATATGCAACAACATAAACCTGACCAATCCCATTCTTGCACTGTAAAATTTGAGAGGATACAAATTGCAATCGTTTCTCCTTGTAAACATTAAATTTGTGTTGAGATTAATCTATCTTGAGATTTGAAGACATCGGAACAATCTTGATGGATTGAAAGTATAGATATTGTAGCATAAAGAAATAAAGCTCGGGCTTGCAATTTACCTATGAGCTGAAATGAGATCACCAAAACCTAGCAATGAGGTTGAACTTGTTAATTAAACAATTCTAATGATGACATTGAAAGTAATTGGGGAAACATCCATCTCGATTCTCACCAATCGAATGCATGCAACAAACCTACAACAATTCTTAGACCATTCCACGGCGATCACGAGCCGTCGATGCCAAATTGGCCCTCACGCATAGGTATGAACAACCTTTGGAGGCTACCTTCTCCTACCAAAGCT
Source organism: Pinus albicaulis (assembly GCA_034641835.2). NCBI lineage: Eukaryota > Viridiplantae > Streptophyta > Pinopsida > Pinales > Pinaceae > Pinus > Pinus albicaulis. The sequence continues at coordinate 332,080,226 of CM076578.1, read as the reverse complement.
CGAATAGCGACACGCAACCTCCAAACCAAATGACCATAGCCGGCAAAACCTGTTGCTCCACCCATGTTGCATCATCACGCCACTCACAAACTCTACACGCTTGAGATGAGCATCATTCTATGCCACGAGAGCTCCACGAACGTTCGCAATCGGCTCTCGAGCCCAGTGCCCTTGGCTCTGTGGTAGTGGCTTCGTCTCTCCATGCTATTGAAACCTTCACCGGACCTTTCGACCAACAATATTTTTACCAACACGTCGGCTTGCAAACGCCAACCTTGTTCATATTTTATATAGGTTTGTCGTCGTGGATTTGTGGTGGAGATCTAATCTACCAACGGATTTCGACACTTTATCGATGCCTTTTCGACCTCGTAAAATCCACATAGGTCGACTTTGCGGCCTTGCCTTCTTTCATCTCCATTCGGATCGAGATCAACACCATGCTCCATCGAGTAGATCACTTATCACCATCTCAACTTCCTTACCATTACGAAATGAATTCAACCCATGAAATCCAACAAATAAATAAAATTTTATTTTATCTTATTAATAAATAAATAATTATTTCATCTTATAAAGTAAATATAACCTAATTACCAATCCCAAAAAAAAACATTTAAATAAAAAATATATTTATAAAAAATAAAAATATTAATACAAACATTTAAATATATTTATAAAAAATAAAAATATTAATACTAAGACATAGGAAAAAATTTCAAACTTTTAATTGAATGTTAAAGAAAGAACTTCTATACTTCTAATTTTCCAAACTTTAATTTAGTGTAAAAAAAACTTCCTTACTTCTAATTTGGGTGACAATTCAATTGAGAGCTAAAATTTGAAACAACACACTCCCACTGCTCATTGTAAATTCTAAATTTTATTCATAATTTTTTATTCTATATTTTTCATAGTTTTTACTCATAATTTTATTCTGATATTTTATTCATAATTTTTTCTAATATCGAGGACAATTCACGAAGATTTAAAAGTTGAACCAGCAAGCGCGTATGAATTATAAATTATATTCATAACGACAGATTTTTTTTCATTATCCACGTGTCAATGGTGAGCTTTCTCCATTATCCACGTGTCAAACGCATGTGACTCTAAAATTTAGCCCTTTTTTTGGAGCGGATAGTAAAGCCCTATAAATTTCCTGTCATTGGCATTCCTGATATTATTTGTTTGAATTTTGAATTAGAATCTCTCACCTGTAAGTGATCTTTGTTTTTGTATTTCGGGTGTGAAATGACTTCTATTTTCTATGTTGCAGTCTCTCTCTGTGTGCTCAGTATTTGTGTATATATAACCTATGTGTGCAGTTTTTGTGTGTATGTAGTGTTCGTTATGCCTGAGACTGAAAGGGTTTTCTGACATGATTTTCTGGAATAAAGCAGGGTTTCTATCTATATCTACCCTTCGTCTGAATTTTTGTTATTCAATTTTTTATTCTATACTTTGCCGATACTTGGTTTCTATCTATATTTACGCTTCGTCTGAATTTTTGTTATTTAAGTTTAAGTTTTCTCCGTTTTCTGTATGTCAACGCGTCCTCTGAATTTTTGTTATTTAAGTTTTGTCAGTTTTTTTCATGGAATAAGTCTTTATTATTATTATTATCTATTGTTATTTTCTATATGTTAACGCGTCCTCTGAATTTTTGTTATTTAAGTTTTGTCAGTTTTCTTAATGTAATAAGTCTTTTATTATTATTATCTATTGTTATTTAAGTTTTGTCCGTTTTCTTCATAGAATAACTCATTATTATTCTCTAATTTTTTCATTTGTTTGAAAATCATTTTATTGGTTGCAAATCATTTTTATCATGTGTTTGCAAATCAAAATATATGAAATAAAATGTTTAGCGGTTTGTTTCTATAAAACAAATCATTTTCATCATTTTCATTTGTTTGCAAATTAAAATATATTTTTTATTATTTGATTGCAAATTAAAACATAGATAAATTTTCAATATGCACTCTTATCTTATATTATATCAAAATGGTTACATATATATACATGAAATATAGTTTTCAAGATACGAAAACTATCTTGGACGCACAATAATGTGGTTGAGAGAATATCTCAACCATACACCAAATGAATATATAGTTCTAGCTACCTCCTATGATATAGGAGCAGACTCTTTATATAAAGAGAGTCTAGCTGAGACAAGTAGGAATTACATATTCCAACACCCTCCCTTAATGACTACTTGTCGCGATATCGATTCACAAAATTTAGTTGTGGTCAATCATAACAAAATATGTGTACGCGACTCGGATCCACCACAAACGAGCCCAGAATCCCATGTGCGGGGCAAACCCAACAATGTCTACGACTCGGATTCACCACCAATTAAATCCCATGTGTAAAAGCGCGAAAAAGATCGGCGTCTTTCTAAGCCAAATATCCAGGTGCCCAAATAACGGTCCCACCAATAATGTATTGATTTCGCCTTTCGACACGGCTTGCCGAACCGAGGAAAAACATGTCGACCCTCCTACAGTGCTTAGAAACAAAAAATATCACGACTATGAGTGACATGTTTTGCCGTCCACCTACTCCTTTATGAGCATTTGAAGCTCCTGTGTGCACCCGGACACCGTAGCCACTAAGGCTACGTATGTAGTTTACGGTTCACCACAAACCATCACTTTAAAGTGACAAAAGATGGTTTTCGGCTAACCATAAACATGTAATTACAAAGTGACAATTACAAAATAGTTTTTAGATAACCACAAACTTCACGGGGATACATATGCCTTTACAAGGCTTACATTGCATACTCCAACTCTTGGAGTTACCGAATTTTACAATGACCACTACACAACCATCTAGACTTGCTTACCATTCGAGCGTAGCTGACTCGTCATCGAGTGTATTGCAGAAACTCACAAAAAACACACACAAACTTGATTGTCTATCCTCCTCCAATCTTTGATGTAGATCCAACCACTATCCTTTGATGCAATTGTCCTTGTCGATGTTTTCATCATATACGGTAGTAAATCATTCACGCAAATAAATTTGTCTATTGTTGGAATGACAAATTCCGGCATAGATTTACACTTGTGACAATAATTTGCCAACCTAAATGTCACAACAATAAACGTCGATTCTTTTAACTAGATTTACATGAATGCATTTACATATTAAGTTGTTGGACTCAACATGAAAAACAATTCACGAAGACAATTTGTTTCATCAAAGCAAATATGTTAGGAACTTTAGTTTCATTTTTACCTTATCTCCCTCCTTAACCACGAACCTTTGCCAACGTTGCCATCGGCTACAACTCACCATACTTCAGCGCAACTTCCGAGGCCGCTCGGTATACGACAGGCACGTCTAGGCGGCTCACCACCTTTGCCCTCGGCCAACGTAGCAACTATGTTGTACCACACTTCATCGCTGCACCACAAGACCATGATAAAAAATGTTCAACCTTCAACGGTGTCGTCCAAACACGGGAATCTGGAAGCCTCTCGACACCTTGCATGCTCCATCATAATAATTGTTTCCTCATCTTTTCGTTGTTCACATCTCTTAATATTTGATGTTGCCATCTTCGGTATCATGTCTTTATCATATCCTCAAAAAAAATTTAGTGTTGGAATGACCAATTCCAACACACTCATAATTGTGACAATAGTTAGTTAGACCAATGTCACTTAAATTAAAACCATGTTTACATTAATGAAATGAATATTAATCCAATTTAAATTCAAAACACTAGCATAAAGCCTTTCATTATATATCGAGAGGGTAACCAAGTGACCTATTTTCACCAACCGAGAGATCCTCCACTCGGCATTAATGTGACTAGTACTTACTCTGCTACTTGAATTCCTCATGGCTTCTCCATCCTTTAGTATAGTTTCCTAAGCTGTCCCACGAGCTTCTCTGTGTGGACGCCCACAAGATCGAGCATGGCCACCAATGTTGTTGGAATTTTTGAAGTATTCCAAACAAAAGAGGAAATAAAATTCCTCTTCCCAACATAGAATTCAATTTAAAAAAATTAGCTGAATAGAGATGCTTTAAAACTCCATTTCATTTAGCTTAAAAAAAAACATTACAATCTTGAGCGCATTGTTACGGATTAAAAAAACCTTCGAGTTTATGTTGGTGCTACAAAAACACAATGCAAAAATATGCTCTTTGTCTCCTACAATATGCATGTATAGTGCTTTTACTTGTTTTAGGCTTTGGGCTCTTTTTGCAATACACGGTCCGGACTTCAAAATTCTGTTCTGCCTTTGGGCATTACAAAAAAAATACTACACGGTCAACTCTATTTTTTTTTAAGACACTCTGTCTTCTTTTAAAAAAAATAACACAACTGCCTTTTGGGCTCTTTTTCAAAAAAAATACATGCTAACCTTATATATATATATATATATTATAAACATTGAAAAATGTTTATAATATATATTAAAACATATATTATACTCTTAAGTCAAAATGACTTTGTAGGCATTTGTGACATTAAAAACAAAACATGTAAAATCATTTAACCTTTTACCCCTAAGTTATAACACCTTTATCGCGGACTTCAAAACATGGAATTAAGCTCGTTTGAATCAATTTATCACATTCCAAAATTGGTTGGTGTGATGTCGGCCTTCGGATGCGCGATAAAAAAATTAATTGAACTTTATAAGTCTTTATCGTGTTCGGAGTGGTCTTGTCCACATTAGCTCAATTCCTATGCGGTCGCCTCTTGATTGGTTGTTGTGGTTGACTTGGCGAGTGTGGGTCCATGTTGGTGATGTGGGCTTAGTTCAAATCAAAACAAACGGTGCGAAAAGCTTGTGGTTTCAATGGTAGGTTTAGTGATTTATGGCGTGGAGGCGAGTGCTAAATGTTGGAGATAGCGTGGATTCAAACCTAATTTTCACTATGAACATGGCTATGGCCATAACCAAAATTTTAACTTGCGAGTTTCGTTAAATGCGGAGATGTAATGCAAGAAACCAAACAAAATTAAATTCTTTGCCTATTGTACTTTTCGTCATACACTTACTGATTGCAGCATTGCGGTTGAATTTAAATTCAACATTCCCCCTTAAATTCAAGAAATTTGTTGGGTTCTCTTCCATACCCAAAACACTTTCTCAAATAATTAAAACTTTTACGCCTAATGGTTTTCGTCGGTATATGAGTGAACTACTCTTCGGTTCTACAATGTTGCAAAACAATTTCTCCATTGTTCACAGCTCTCACAGTGTAGTGATACTTGGCATCAATGTGTTTCATTCTCTTGTAAAACATTCTTAAATTCTTTGACAATACTATTGCTAAGCTATTATCACAATAATTTGTTGTGCACTGTTTATGACACGGAAACTCCTCGACATTATTCTCATTCAAAAACTGTTTGATAAGTACATTTGTTATAAATGTTGCCACATAATTTTCCTCTGTTGTAGATAAAGCCACAATTGGTTGTTTCTTAGAAGCCCATAGTAAGCTCTGATCCCCATAGAAAAACATATCCAAAGGTTCTTTTCTTGTCATCTACTTCGACCCAATCCTTGTCGGTATATCAAATCAATTCAAAATTTTACGAAGTGGTGTATAAAATTCCATACCTTTTTGTTCCTTTCACACTTACCTCAAATTATTTTGCTGTACCCAATGTATCTCCTTTGTATTTCCATAAACCTGGAAATTAAACTCACAGCATGAATAATATTCGGCCTAGTTGCGATCAAATACATAAAATTTGTCAACTATGCTCTTGTACAAACTTGGATCAAAATCCTTGTTGTTGTCTTCTTCACTGGAACAATCCAATACTGTAGGAGTAATTGCTACCTTTGTCCTACATATTAAACTCCAAAACTTCATTTACATATTTATCTTGAGAGATAAAATTTTGTTTTCATTTTGCTCTACTTCTTCATAAGAAGTATTTAAGCAATCCATATACGATCATCTCAAATTCATCCTTCATGGTAGTTTAAAGTATGTGAGGCAAGAATCATTACCTATGAATATAACATCATCAACATATAAAACAACAATCAACATCTTACCATCTTTCTCCTTGATGTACAATGTGGGTTCACCTTCACATTTTCAAACCCATTTCAGAGTAGATAGGCATCTATCCCCTCATCACCATGCTCTTGGTGCTTGTTTCGGCCATAAAGAGCTTTCTTCCAATCTACATACTTATGCTCTTGGAATTTTTTCTCCTCCTAGAGGTTGTTAAGCCATAGCTCTTCCATAAATACTCCATTTAGGAATGTTGATTTCACATCATTTGGTAAACCTTCTATGTTGTCTTGTTATGGACAACTCTTGCTCCACTATTTCCATTCTTGCAACCGGTGGAAATGTTTCTTCGATCTCTTCTTATTCTTGCTTGTAGCCTTTGACAACAAGTCTAGCCACGTGCCTTTCAATCTTACCTTCAGCATTTCTTTTGGTCTTGTAGACATTTACTCCAATCATTTCTTTTCCTTTTTGGGAGATCAACCAATTCCCATGTCTTATTTTTTCTCTATGACATTCATTTGCTTATCCATGTATCTATCCATTTCTTATCTTTTATAGCTTCTTCAAAATGAATAGGATCTTCTACATGAAAATATAATGCAAATAAAGATTTCATACCTTTATTTGTTTCCTCTTACAACTCATAAATGTCATTCAGGCTTGAATCTTGGTTCCTCTTTCACTTAACTGAACTTGTGCACTGTAGAAGCACTCAAATCTGCTCCTTGTGGTGTGCTTGGAGAAGCCTTTGTTATCACTTCTCAAGGGTGTTCTCATTCTGCTTGTGGTGTCCCTTGTTGTGCTTGTGTTGGTGGAGGTGGTGCCTACTAATGAAGGATGTCTTTCAGCCATTTCTTCTCATTAGCATCATGAGACAAACAACTTTTCACATTCCTTGTTTTCCTCAATGCTTCCCATCAACTTCTTCCTCAATGAGCTGGCCATCTCTTGCTTATAAAAAAACTTCTTGGTGGATGGGTTATACAACACGTATGCCTTGGATTCTTCATATGTCAGATAAATATGCACTTCTCCCCTTGTCCTTATTTGATGGAATGTGCATAAGCCATACAATAAAAACTCCATGTGGGTGATGTTGTTTTGTACTCTCCATGCTTCTTCGGGACTTGTTCATTACAAATTTGGTTGGGAATATATTCAAGATGTATGATGCACAATGTACGGCTTCAAGGCAATATTCGTTTGGCAAATGTTTTTCCTTCAACATACTTCTTACATGTCCATGATGGTTCTATTTTTCACTGACAGCCATTTGCTACGGTGTGTACCTTCTTTGTCATTATTTGTATCCATTTTCTGCAAAAACTGTTAAAAATTCTTTGGAGATATACTCACCTCCTCTATAAATTCTTAAGACCTTGATATGTTTTGCCCACTTTGTTTCTACAAGAGCCTTAAGAGTAGAGTTTCTCAAACACTTCACTCTTAAATTTCAAGAAATAAACCCAAGTTTTTTGTGTGTAATCATCAATCAAAGTCAAGAAGCATATGGTATTTGCTTGCTAAGATATGGTCTTTGCATTGATCCACACAAATATGAATGGACAATTTCAGAGTTTCTGCCCCTTATACTCTTTCTGATAAATCTTTCTCTATCTTGTTTGCCTAATATCTGAAGCCTTACAAAGGCTATTGTTTTCTTTTAATCATTGGTAATCCCTTTACCATACCTTTCCTATGCAACAAACTTCAAGATCTCCAAAGTTGAGATGTCAAAATCACAAGTGCCATCTGGTTCATCTTTTAGCTATACGGAATATACTAATATCCCCTTTCTTGCAATTTTAGCTCCTTTCTTCAGTAAAACTCTCATCTTGAGAGACATTATGTTCTTGTCATCTTCACCCATGCACAATGCATTGCTTGGTGGTGGTTGCTATGATGGTGCATACATCATCTTTAAGCTCTTGTAGCCCTTTTGAATCTGAGCTATCAATGCTCCAAAGGTTACACTTCATACCAGGAGCACATAGTAAACATGCGATATATGGATCTTCCTTCTTCTCAACTCTTTGTCAGAAACATTTACTCATTTTCTGTGAGAACCTTCTTTGTCTATCCCCAATGTTGCAGACTTCACATTTTCATATAACATGGAAAACATGAAAATTTTTCCGATCATATAGTTGCTACATCTGAATCTAGAAACCATATATTTTCCTCTTCTCTTCAACCATATTACATCCTAAAACAAATTTTCTTGGTGATATTTTCCTTAGTAAAGTTAGCACTAAGTCTATTACCCATGTCACTACGTATCTTCATACATTCATTGGCATAATGTCCATACTTCTTCACATTAATGACATTGGACTTGGGATTTGCGTACCTTTGTCCATGTGCTTGATTTTGTCCACCTTCTTTATTTCTTGCCTTGGCCTTGGTTAGTTTAGTTGTTGCCCTTTCCATTAGTATTTGAGTTTGTTTCTTCCTCCTCTGTTTTGGTTTTACTGCCTCTTCCTTTTCCTTTGTAGTTTCCTCACATGTGACCTATTCCTCTTCTAAGGATATTTGGTTCTTGAAGGCATGCTCCAAAGATGAGTTTGTTGATTCTACCCGATATTTGTTCATGTGTCATATTGATGCATGAATCTCATCTTAATGGCATAGAGATCCTTTGTCTCTTCAATGGTTGTGACTATCATCAGCGAGGGTAGCTCCTCAACACTTTCTCACACCTATTCTTCTTGCATCTATTGTCTCTGGTAGGAATCTCATTTGTTGACCAACTGTCAGTAAATTAAATAATGAGTCTATTTTATCACTCTTTCATGCAAACCTTTAAAATCCATATATTTAATTGAATTTTCAGGTCTTTACCTTCTCCCATACCTTGGTAGGTATAGGAGATTATCCCATGCATCCTTGGACCTCTTTGATCTTGCTGATCCCTTGAAATACACTTTCATGCCTTGTTTAGAAGAGATAGAAGAGGGCTTTTGAGTCCTTCTTCCTATTACTCTTTAGAAAATCCTTCTCTACGTGATAAAGGCATTAAATGCATTTTCATCTTACGGGTTCTTCTAGACCATCTTAGCCAACTCCAACAAATCTTGAGAAGTAAGCAAGGCTCTCTTAGTTATTTCCCAATAGTCATATTTATTCCCATTGAAGTACATTGGGAGTTGAGAATTTCTATGTCGTGCTTGTCTTTGGCTCACATACATGGCTAGCTTACTAAACTATGCCTTTTAAAAAAAAAACTTCCTTGTGTTCTTATGCTTTTCTCTACTTAAGATAAACTGTCTCTAAGGCCCCGCACTCTTTAACACAAACTCAAACTCTATTTGAAATAGATACACAGGACTTTTCTAAGCGCTACCTTCTTTGGAGAACTTCTTCAACAACTCCTTCCTTGAAGCTTCTTTGACAAACTTCAAAGAGCCTGGATAACTCTGATGTTGGAATTTGCGAGTATTCCAAATAGAGGAAATAAATTCCTCTTCCCAACAGAATTCAGAAATTCAAAAATTTGGTAAGGCCAGTCTTTAAATCATTTCATTTGGCAGAACATTACAATCTTGAGCGCATTGTTAGTTAAAAAAACCGGTTACGATTGGCCCCATAAACAAAACACGGTACAAATCTATTCTCTGTCTCTTACAATATGCACATACGATTTTTCTATTTTAGCCTTCGGGCTATTTTTACAATACAGTCCACACTTCAAAAATTATATTTCTACCTTTGGGCATTACAAAAAATACTAGACGATCAACTTTGGTTTTTTTTAAGACACTTTGTCTTCTTTAAAAAAAAAAAAAATACAGTACATTTTGGGCTCTTTCAAAAAAAATACATGCTAACCTTTCATATATATATTATAAACATTGAAAAATTTTTATAATATATATTAAAACATATATTATACTCTTAAGTCAAAATGAATTTGCGACTTTCATGACATTAAAAACAAAACATGTAAAATCGGTAACCTTTTACCTAAGTTATAACACCTTTATCGCAAACTTCAAAACATGGAATTAAGATCATTTGAATAAATTTATCGCATTCCAAAATTGGGCAGTGTGATTTCGGCCTTCGAATGACGCAATAAAAAATTAATTGAGCCTATAAGTCTTTATCGGATCCAAATTGGTCTTACATACATCAACTCAATTCCTATGTGATTGCCTCTGATTGGTTCTTGCGGTTGGCTTGAGTGTGGGTCCATCTTGCGTGGCATTGACTAGTTCAAGTAAAAAAAACGGCGTGAAAGATTGTGGTTTCAATGTGGTAGATGCAGTTATTTATGGCGCGGAGGGCGAGTGTTAAATGTTGGAGATAGCGTGGATTCAAACTGATTTTCACTATGAACATGGCTACAACCATAACTAAAATTTTTAACTTGCGATAATTTGGTTAATCTGCAGGAGATGGAGTGCAAGAAACCAAATAAAATTAAATCGTTGCTATTACTCTTCATCCTTCTGCCTTAGTTGCCTTTGTTGTAGTTGAATTTAAAAAATCAACAAATGTGACTAGGAGCTTAGACTCTTCTATGACGAGGGGCCCATTCGTCATAGATGAATAAAGTCCTAAAGTATCCTTCTCCACACGTGATGAGCACAGGACTGGATATGGAAGTGAGGATTGTGTAGTCGGATCTGCGATCACGGTGTTTGAGTATCTTTGTCCTTCATGAATACCTCATTGCATTGTCTCTCGTCGTATGTTGTTGTCTAATAAGGAGGCATTTCACGCCAACAATTTCATTGATTAGGATTTCCTACATCTTCTACCTCCCACGGCGGAGGTACGCCCTTCATGGAGAATGCTCTCTTCACGTCACCACCACGTCGTGCAAGTTGGAATCGTCATTCCTGTGTGAGATCTTATGCGCTTCATGGATTTCTTCGGTGACAAAGCCTGCAATAGCATGAAGCCGTCACAATTAGGGCCGGCTTTGGTAATTCCTCATCTGCGTCATCACCTCAAACTCAATGAGTCTCCACCACAACAAAATCATGCTCAGTCCAAAATTTCTCAACGCCTCTTCTAAGAAATGAGACACCAAAAAAATCTTATCCCACTAATTCATGAGTTTCACAAACAAAATCAACCCAAAGACCTTTCCCTGAGTCTCCACGGCTCCAACTTATCAGGAAATGACTTTCTCAGCTTTTCTGCTGTTGCACAATATGCAACAACATAAACACAACCAATCCCATTTCTTGCATAGTTGATAGGATAAAATTTACAATCGTTTCTCCTTGTAAACATTAAATTTGTGTTGGAATTAATCTATCTTCAAGATTTGAAGAAATGCGAACAATCTTGATGGATTGAAAGTATAGATATTGCGGCATAAAGAAATAAAGCTGGACTTGCAATTTACTATGAACTGAAATGAGATCACCAAAACCTAGCAATGAGGTCGAACTTGTTAATTAAACAATTCTAATGACGACATTGAAAATAGTGGTAAAACATCATCTGATTCTCACCTTGTCAGATACATGCAACAAACCCTACAACAATTCACCCAGACCATTCCACGGCGATCACGAGCCGTCGATGCCAAATTGGCCCTCACGCATAGGTATGAACAACAGATTTGGAGGCTACCTTCTCCTACAAAGCTCCAAATAGCACCACGCAACCTCAAACCAAATGACCATAGCCCGGCAAAACCTGCTCCTGTGTTGCATCATCACACCACTCACAAACTCTACACGCTTGAGATGAGCATCATTCTATGCCCACGAGAGCTCCACGAACGTTCGCAATCGGCTCTCGGCCAGGCTTGCCCTTGGCTCTGTGAACCGTGGCTTCGTCTCTCCATGCTATTGAAACCTTCACACCGGACCTTTCGGCTATGATATTTTTACCAGCACGTCGGCTTGCAAACGCCCGGCAATTTGTTCATATTTTATATAGGTTTGTCGTCGTGGATTTGTAATTCCAGAGATCTAATCTACCAACGGATTCGACACTTGTCAATGCCTTTTCGGCCTCAGTAAATTCACATAGGTCGACTTTGCGGCCTTGCCTTCTTTCATCTCCATTAGGATCGAGATCAACACCATGCTCCATCGAGTAGATCACTTATCACCATCTCAACTTCCTTACCATTACGAAATGAATTCAACCCACAAGAAATCGTCTTAGTGGATTCCTTTCCAAAGCTGCTCGACCTTAATCCGACAAAACTACGAGCTCTACACTCCTACGAGAACCGAGCGGGCACTCCACTTGGCCTTACTCTCTCCTCGTGACCTCTTCTCGAGGCTCGTCCTCCAATTGCACCACCTTCACTCAACACTCGCCAATCTAAATTGGACTTCATATAACATCTACCTGAATGAATGGACAATTAAAAAACTAAAACAAAAAAATATATACTCTCTCTTATTTCTTATTTCCCTCAACCTATGAGAGTAAGAGATCAGCCCATATGGACTCTCATACCAAGATAAACTTTCAATATTCACCTTTATCTTATATTATATCAGAAATGGTTACATATTTATACATGAAATATAGTCTCAAGATAGGAAAACTATCTTGGATGCACAATAATGGTTGAGAGAATATCTCAACCGCACATAAACAAGAAATATATAGTTTTAGCTACCTCCTATCATATAGGAACAAATTCCTTATATAGAGAGTCACAGCTGTGACAAAATAGAGTACATATTCCAATAAATACATGAAGTATATGAACATTTTTTTTTTTTTTTTATTATTTTCTTGCAAAATCAAAATATATGAAACAAAAATATTTTGAAATAAAATGCTCAACTTTTTGGTTCTATTATGGCTTGCCACGAGATAGGTGGTGGGTTCGATAATGTGACTAGGCCACAACGACGTTAATAGAAGATTGAGGAGCGATTATATTAATTATAACAACCTATTTATATAGCAATAGAAAAAAACAAAATGCTTTAACTCGCATGGTAAATCAATTTTAAAGTATGGAGCCTACATCAAATGTTTCCTTTTAAAAAAGGAAGGTTTTATACCATATGAATAGCTAGTAAACTTAGAATAGCTTCTAAGTTTAGAAAATGAAATATATATATGAAATCATATAAATTATCTATAAAAAAAAACTTATTTATGATTAATATAAGTTATTTTTGAATAAGAAAAAGAAAAATTAGCATCTAATTGATGATCATGAATCGAATGGCCTTCTAAGTTATTTACACGAGATTCTTTATTACTTGTTCTTTTTAAAATGAGATTTATTTTATGTTTCATTCATCTCGACGTCGTTATCGGAATAATCCTTTTTTTTGTATTTTATTTTATTAAGATATCTGGAAGGTAAAGGTTTCCATATTTCAAAGGTTCGATTCTATTAGTGTCACAAACAAACAAACACATATATATTCAAATTCAATGAAATGTTTTGAAGTGCCTTACTCAACTAGATTCGTTATCGGAATAATCCTTTTTTTTTTATTAAGATATACGGGAAGGTAAAGGTTCCAATATTTCAAGGTTGATTACGTGAGTATCACAAACAAACAAATATACACCAAGAATTTGGTAATATACACCAAGACCAAATCTGCTAAATGAAAAAATGAAACGAGATTCAGCAACAAATCATACTTCGGGGTAGAACGGAAAGACGGCCTTGGAAGGACGTACTCTTAGTCGGCAAGAAGAGAGAAGGAAACAAGAGGAAGTCTTGTGGGAGACGAAATCTCGTGTCAGTGGCTCAAGGAGATCATAACACAAAATTCTTCCATCGAGAAATGATCCGAACGCCAACAAAATCGAATCTTCTCTTTAAAAACGAGAGAATGGAGAACGACTAATCAAACATGAAGATATGGAAGAAGATTGGTTAATCATTTCCGGGATCTCCTTACTTGAACCACTCCCAAATCGCGGGAAGCTATTCGAAGATCACGAGCACATTCCTCAATTGATCACTCGGGAACAAAACCTTGCGGCGCGAGAGCGATTACACTACAAGAGGTTGAAGAAGCGTTAATGCGATTTACCACGGGAACAAAGCCCGGAAGTAGGATGGATTTACTAGTGAATTTTTCAAAGTAGCATGGCCATTTTATGGGTCACATTATCTTAGAAGTTGTGGAGAATCTGGAGAAATAAAAGGTATCCCAGAGCTCTGAACGCAACCTTTTTGACACTTATCCCAAAGCAACAAAATCTTGGATACACCAATTGGCTTAGACCGATTGCACTCGCAATGTTATTTATAAAATTCTTTCAACAATTATGGTTAACCGACTCAAGCCCTTGATGCCGGTGCTAATAGCCCGGAACAAACGGGTTTTGTGCGGGGAGGCAAATCTTGGATGGAATAGTAGTGGCACGGGGAGCGCTATACATACTCTCAAGAAGGATAAAAAGAAAGGATTGCTAATAAAATTAGTTTATCAAAACATACGAGCGCATCGAGTGGCAATACCTCATAGAAGTGATGTGTGCTTTTGGGTTCGAAGAAAAGATGGGTACCAATGGTTACACTCATTCATATCATCTCCGCATTTCTCAATACTTTTGAATGGTAGTCCATCAATGCCATTTAACGGTTCGAGGCCCTAAGACAAGGAGACCCTTATCTCCATTTCTCTTCATCATTCTTCTTGAAGGGTTAGGAAGATTAATTAAAGCCAAAGTCGCGAGAAGGACGGCTACGGGAATTTTAATTGTGGGGACATACGACTCCCATTGACTCATCAACAATTTTTTGATGACACCCTCCTATTTTCATGGCCTGCTAAAAGAATGCAAAACCATACTCAAAGTTACGGGATTTTATGGAAGCCTCGAGCCTTTGAAATCAACAAAGATAAGTCCAATACGTATTTCTTTAGCTGTGCAATAGAGTTGCGAGAATCACCTAGCTATAACCTTAGGATTTCAACGGGGATATTTTCCCTCAATACTACAGTATGTGTCAGGACCCACGGGCCTCGCGGTGGAAAGAAATAATTGTAAGAATAGAGAAAAGAATTCAAAGCTGGGCCTTGAACTTTGAATGCACGGGACGCCTCATATTAATAAGATCGGTCTTGCAAGCATTACCAATCTACCGGTTGTCGGGAGGGCACTGCCAGAAAGGAATATGCACTTTCCGATTAATAGACATCTTTAAAAAATTCTTATGGCAAAGGACGAGCTAATAGAAAGTGGGTGCTTCTCTCTTGGGACAAATTACAAAGATCGAAGGCGGCGGGTGGGCCAGGACTCGGGAGACCCCCTTCATTCTCAATAATGTGTTGGGTGCAAAACTCTGGTGGCGCTGGCTCATGGGAGGGCAAGACCTTTGGAAGAAAATTTGGCAAATAAAATATGAAATGCCAATAACAATCGTTGGTCGACTGAAAATTGACAGGACACCAAAAGGCTCCACAATATGGAATCTAGTAGCCCTGAACAGAAATTTAATCTGCATGCATAGCTTTTGGGAAATAAGAGATGGCAAAACAACTTTGTTCTGGGAAGATTCATGGCAACAGCGAGAAAAACTGTTTACACGATTGGAATTGGGGGAAATCTTCCTATATACGAATACCCCCAATAACAGGCTAGTACAGCAGTATTGGTCAAACAACCAAAATGGAATATGGCGGCAATGGAAAGACAAAAATTGTTGGCCTCAAGCTCCAGCAACGTAGCAATGGAATAATTTTTCTATAGAGCTCATCACACGAAAGCTACGCAATATCTCAGGCCCAGATATCCTTCACTGGGGTCATCAAACAAGAGGGCTGTTTACCATTAAGGAAGGCTACTATATTCAATCCCAGCAAGCTCAGGACAATACCCAGCCAATATGGAAAAAAATTTGGGAAATGCGACATTGGCCAAAGGTGACATACTTCTTATGGTTAATAAGTCATCGCAGAATCTTGACATGGGAGAACCTCCAAAAACGAGGTATGATAGGACCTTCATGATGCCCCTTTTGTATCCTTGAAGCTGAGACGACAAAACATCTTCTTAACCTCTGCACTAAGGTGCAACCACTCTGGGAGAACCTGGCTCAGCTCTTCCGACAGATAGATAAAAACAATGACAGCCTAACGGAAACAATAGTCAATTGGAGAAAAGGAAGATTCCAATGTCAGGTAATAAATAGAGCTTGGACCCTATCATATGGATTCCTACTCGGGAACACTTGGAAAGAGAGAAATCAAAGAATTTTCCAAGACAAAGATCAACCAATGAATTATATCTGGCAAAATTCAGTAGACAACATTCGAGAAACTATTTTAACAGAAATTTGGTCAGATGAAGATTGGAAAACTGTGGGTATTGAATCTCAGATTCTAGAAAACCCGAATCTAAAACCACAAATGCTTAGCAAGGGTTTATGGAAATTCAGACCTCCCAATCAATCAAGCCAAGAACAATGGATACCCCCACAACCAGGCTTTCTAAAACTCAATTATGATGGGGCCTCGAAAGGGAACCCAGGGCAGGCTGGGGCAGGTGGAATCTTCCGAAATTTTCAGGGGACAATATGTAGATTCTATGCTTTTGACTTGGGCCATGCCACCAATAATGAAGCAGAACTAATGGCGGTCAAACAAGGCCTCTTGATAGCAATTAGAGAAGCTTATCAGAGAATCATAGTGGAGGGAGATTCAGCATTGGTCACAGAGATGCTTAAAAAACTTCAAAAAGGCACACCCTGGGAGAAAATCTCACAAAGGTGGAGAACAACAGGCCTTATAGAAGACATAAGTCAACTGGTGAAACGTATAGAGTATCTCATCCCTACTCATGTTCGACAAAAAGGCAACACAGCAGCAGACTACTTGGCCAATTGGGGATGTCAAAATGTGGAACGCCCAATTGAAGGTCGTCCTACGGATCCAATCTGGAATGTAGAACTACACTCTCTTCAACTGATTGTTAACAAGGATCTTCAACCCCCCGATCGAGGTGATCAACCGACAGAAAGAAATTCGTGCCGTGGCAATTTGGCACGTGCTCCCAACCCAAGCCATTAAGAATGTTAATGAAGGCTGGTCCAGAAAAATCAGTGAAGTGTGCGAACTGCCAGAATCGAATAATGATGAAAGGTGGCCAGGCTGTTTGGACAGCTCATCGAAAGCAAGCCTCTGAAAAGGTAAGAGTGATCCCCCCGCTCCTCCATTCATTCATGCATGGGCTTTTGCATGCAATCTTCTGGAGGCGGTAGAGGAGAAGACACAGTAGCTACCATTTGAACCTTCTTTCGATCCTGTCAGGGTATGTTTCCGTCATTTTCATAGCTATTATGAAGCCTATTACAGTATATTTTCTTAGTCTTCTGTATAATCAAGAAAGGACAGGTTTGAGCAAAATTTTGTATTCTGTAATCCCTATTATGCAACCTGTTTCACCTTGCTTCTGAGATCCAAGTATCTTGCCTGTCCAGGCCATATCCCCTGTCTTCCCTCATGAGAATTTAGGAAATCAGTTACAAGGTTGTCTTTTAAATAACAGGCTTCTCCAAGTTTAGACCTATATCAATTGCCTTAGCTATAATTATAGTCAAGTCCAGTCGTGGAATAAGGTAGATATCAGTCACTGCATAGTGCATGTGCACCATCTTCTTCCGCTTTGTTTCGCATTTGACCGAATGGAAACCACCCCCAGGGTGCGCTCTCATGACGACCAGTTGGCCATCCCTAAAGGGTTTCAGGGTAGTTCAAGGAACCACGTAAACTTGAACAGATATACCCCTCCCCATTCTCCTCTAACCCTGAATCTTAGACCTCTTATTTCTCATCCTCTGTTTATTATGCATACTGGTCACATCCCTCTTTATAATGCGGCCGCCTACAACGCCAAGCATCTCATTCAGCATAATGGCATTTGGAATCTTAAGTTGAGGAACAGCCTATTGCACCCTGCCCAGATTCCCATGACCCATGCAATTGTTCCATCTTACAAGTTGCAGAGTATAACCATATGGGTTGGGTCCCGTTGTTTGTATGTCAATCATGAAATTAATGCCCAAGGGTGGCACATAGACTATAGCCAACTAACTCCTTATTTCGTTGCTGTTCCTTTTGATTTGTCAGTGTTTGCATATAGGTACTCTTCAGAAATGGGAAAACGTCGTGCAAGGATAGAGGCCGCTAAAGGAAAACAGCCAGCTCAATCTGAGCCAGTCCCAGTGAAACGAGGACGAAAAATGAACCAGGAACATTTGGAAACGTTAGCTGCCACATATGTCATAGGCAATTCTTCCAAAGTACGGCAAACCATTCGGGGATGGGAAAGAGAAATCCAAACCGAGCCTGAGGATAATGAGACAGAAGCAGAAATTTTGGATTTTATTACAGATTCAGGCAACACGAGAGGCCACCTCACCTTGTTCAACCGGACTATCCACACTTATTGGATAGTGAAAATGCTTGATAGCGAAAGCCGTCCGTAGCGATCCCCCGAGTATACACAAAGTAGAACCAGTAGGTTATGGGACAAGCCTACAGCCGAAATTTCCGGGAAATCATGACCGTGCTTCAACACATAAAGATAACCTCCAATATCGACTGTGGATGAAAAGGTACGGATGATAAAGTGGGAAGGATGGAAAAAAATCCTTCAATGTTTCTCTTACAAATGTGTACAACAAGCAGAAATGCCTTTCGGCACTGCTACAAGGACCCAAATACCCGCCTTTCTTCGATGCATAATAGTCATGTCTTTTAAAGAAACTTTGGAAGTTAGTGTTGTTTTAAATTTTGATGATTTTGTTGCGAGATATCAACTTTCCATATGTTTTAGGAAAGAAAATATAGGAGCAATAGAACGATGTGCCTCATGAGAAGTTTAGGCGTATGAAACAATTTCAATTTTGGACCGCTTTATCATGATTTAGATGGCTACCGTAATTCGGTTTCTCGCGGTGTTGAGGCCACGCTTTAACTTTATATTATGTATCCCGCCTTTCAAATATAAATAGAAATGTGAATGGACTAACCGACCCCATAAATATATATATATATATATATATATATATATATATATATATATATATATATATATATATATTATTCTATGTAGGGTCCGCGCCCGCTCGACTAGCTTGTGATGGTTGTAACGTGACCGTTTCAAGTGTTTCTACGCCATCTCGTGAATCATGTGCGTGCCAAGACACCTTAGTTTACCACACTTAGGAATTAAATGTTATTTTGATATTGTTTTTATTTTCAATGTTTTGATATTTTATATATACCTTAAGTGTAGCATTACCCATTTTATTTAAAAGATACCTGTGTTGTAACATTACTCATTTTATTTAAAAGATACCAAAGCTGTGGCATTAACCATTTTTATTGTTTTCTTTTTGTCTAAAAGATAAGATACCACAAAGTTGTAGCATTACTCATTTTTATTATTTTTTTCATTCAAATTGGAGATGATAGTTACAACATTATCTATTTTTATCTACATTATCTATCAAAGTTGTAGTATTACCTATTTTTATTGTGTGTAGTATTTACTTATTTTTATTGTTTTTTTGGTAGCATTACTCATTTTTATTGTTTTTTTCATTTAGATTGTAGTACTATCTAACTAAATAGAGACATTATTACGCATTATCTATTTTTATCTACATTATCTACCGTAGTATTACCTATTTACTTGCTTTTCTTCATTTAGGTGGTAGCATTATCTAATTGAGATGATAGTTACAACATTATCTATTTTTATCTACATTATTTATCTTTTTTAATTATTATTTTAAAGTGTGAACAATTTTATTATTAGAATAATGTAAACATAAAATAATTGATTTTATTATTAATAATGTATACATTTTATTATTTTAAAGTGTGAACAATTTTATTATTAGAATAATGTAAAGATGAAAGAATTGATTTTATTATTAAAATAATGTATACTGGGAAGAGCTGAGAAAGGTGAAAGTAATTTATCAATAAGAAAAAAATAACATTTATTTTATTAAAAGTCCAATGACTTTTTAAGTTATTTAAAACAGATTGATTTTATTATTAGAATAATGATGCATATTAGAATTGAGAAAATAATAATGTTTTATATGGAAAAGTTGAGAAAGTAGGATGATTTTTTAAGTTATTTAAAAAGATTTATTTTATTATTAAAATAATTTAGTTATTATTAGAATTGAGAAATAATAATGTAAAGCTGGAAGAGTAGAGAAAAGTTATAAGATTGTTGAGTTGGGTTTCTAGTTTTCTTAATTGTCATTGTTGTAGTTAGACAATCAAAGTGATTTACTATTTTCTGAATAAATGTGAGATTCAGATGGCTAGATTTAGATTATTTCAAAGATCATCAATGATCATTGTGTACTTATATACTTCTCTTTTTTTGCATTATTTTTATATTGAAATTTCTATGATAACTTAAATTTTTTTATTTTATGTTAGTTATATGGAAAATTTCTATATTAATATATATATGCACTGTGATTGATTTTATGTCATGTTAATGATGAGCAGAATATGGGTAAAAAAATTGGGGACTTCACAGTTCAGAGTTTCAGATTCTGTCCCAAGGTGCCACTTGGCAATTCTATGTCTGAGGAAGTACGGCATATGTAAGCACCGGGTATGAGGGCCTAACTACACTGGTTCCGGTCTCCCGAAGAAATGGGGACATATTTATATATTTATTTATTTTATTTTTTATATTCAAATTCTATAATAACTTAAAATTATTTTTTGATGCATGTGATTTATTCTATGTTTCATTCATATCGGCTTTTCTTATCAGAACAATCCATTTTTTGTTTTCGATTTTATTAAAATGTGTGGAACAAAGGTAATGGGTTCCATGTTTTCTACAAGGTTCGATTCTCTGTCAGTGTCATCCAGGCATATAATTTTTTGGTTGATTACCATATTCAAATTTCATGAAATTGATACATTACGTCGGAGCGCCTCACAGACTCGCTTGTGATGGGTTGTAACATGATTGTTTCGGTTTCTTTTCTTGCACTCTACATTGCTTATTGACTTATAGTTTCATGAAATCTCAAGAATCATGAAGTGCCATCTTATATAGTTTATGCCAAAAGGTTTCGGGTTTGATTCATATGATGGTTTAATAATATTATGTCGTGAGTATTTGTGGGGTTTAAAGCTTATTGATTTTTTTTGGTTTTGTTCATGTGACTATCATTTAATTTCATATTACTAATGTAAGGATAAACTTTATAAAAATAAAATTATTTGTAATAAAATTCAGAATATATTTAATACATTGTTTTACATTTTCTTATGGAGTAACAACAGAGAAATTGTCATCATGTTTATTTATTTATAAAGAATATTATATGTAATAATTTATCATTATGCAAAAATAATATAGTGAATTATAGTACCGTGAATTGGGAGAGGAGTGTCGGTGGAAGATGAGGTGGAGAGGAGAGGAGAGGAAAGGAAGGGGGGTATGAATTGGGAGAGGAGTGGTGGTGGAAAATGAGGTGGGAGAGGTGAGGAAGGGGGGAGAGTTGGGAGATGAGGATGAAGGGGTGGGGGGTGGCAAAGGAGATGGGAGATAAGGAGGGTGAGGAAGTACAAGGGGTGGGAGAGAAAATGGAGAGCAGTGGTGGTGGGTGTGGATGTGGAAGGAGAGAAGAGGAGAGGTGGTAGTGGTAGAGGTGGAGGGTGGAGATAGAGGAGGTGGGAGAGGAGGGGATGGGGAGGATGATCGTAAGGAGAGGAGAGGAGGGCAGATGAGGGTGGAGGTGGGAGGAGGAGGAGGGAGGGGGAGGAGGAGGAGAGGAAGAGGAGGTGGTAGGAGAAGAAAAGGAAGAGGAGGGGGGAGGAGGAGGGAAAGGAGGTGGGAGAGGGAGTGATGAGGAGGAGGTGAAGGTCGAGGAGAGGGGAGGTGGGAGAGGTGGGGAGGAGGTTGAGGTCGAGTCGAGTAGAGGAGGTGGGAGAAGGGGGGAGGAGGAGGGGGCTATGAGAGAGGATGTGTGATATGGGATGAGGAGTAATAAGAGGGGGAGAGGTGGAGGTGTAGGTCAAGGAGGTGGAAGAGAAGGAGGGGTTTATGGGAGAGGAGGAGTAGGAGGGAGGATAAGCAGTGGGAGAGGTGATGAGGAGGAGGAGGAGATGGTGGTGGCCGCGTAGAGGAGAAGGTGGAGGTCGAGGAGAGTTGGGAGAGGTGATGAGGAGAGGAGAAGGAGCGTAGGAGAGGTGGAGGTCGAGGAAAGGAGGTGGGAGAAGTTATTAGGAGGAGGTGATGGTGGGAGATGACAGAGGAGGAGGAGGAGGAGGAGTAAGGAGGCGGTGTGAGAGGAGAGGAGTTGGAGGGGAAGAGGTGGGAGAGGGGGGCGTAAGAGAAGGAGGAGGAGCAGGCCGGAGAGAGCCGGAGAGTAGGAGTATCGGGTCGTGGGAGAGGACGTGGCGAGGAGGAGGGGAGGGGGGAGCGGGCTGGGGGAGATGTGGAGGAGGGTGGGAGGTTGTGGGGGAGATGTGGAGGAGGGGGTGGGAGGAGGGGTCGGGGGGATATGGAGGAGGACGATCTGGGAGGGAGGGGAGGGGCTGTGGGAGAGGAGGTGGTGAAGGAGGAGGAGGAGGAGGGGGTTGGGGGAGATGTGGAGGAGAAGGAGGAGGAGGGGGCGGTGGTTTGTGGGAGAAGAGGAGGAGGAGGGGGTCGTGGGAGATGTGGAGGAGGAGGAGGGGCGGGTGGTTGTGGGAGAGGAGGAGGAGGAGGAGGTGCAATAGGTGCAGAGGGAGGTGGTGGTGAGGAGAGGAGGTGGTGGTGGTGTTGGTGGGGAGAGGAGGTGGTGGAGGTCAAGGAGAGGTGAAAGAGGTGATGAGCGGGAGGACAGCTTCGGGGACAAGAGCAGGAGGGGTAGGGGGAAGGGGGAGAGGGAGGCAGATGATGTTGAAATGGTAACATGAAATAAAACACAATGGGGCTTCTAATTTAATTCGACTTAGCTTAGGAAATTGTGCTGAGGCCGTAGAGGAGGCATGTAGAGTTGTCCTCGTGATTTAAGGGGGTCCAAAGGATAGTTATTTGTGAGTTGTAATTAGTTAATTCAATTAATTGAGTTAAAATCATGGTAACTAGTTCTAACTTACGTATGAGCTAGTGATAAAGCTGAGGAATTAAATATGATTTAATTCACAGCCGAGTGATCAATCAATTACCTCGATAATTCGCTATAAATATTTGTTGCATGTCAATTCCTAAGGAGGAGGTAGTGGGGAGAGGCGGAGGAGGTGATGGTGGTGGGGAGAGGAGGTGGTGGAGGTCAAGTGAGAGGTGGGAGAGGTGATGAGAAGGAGGATGAGGTGGGAGAAGAGGGAGGAAAGGGTGGGGGTGAAGGTGGGAGAGGAGGGGGGAGGAGGAGGAGGAAGTGGTGGAGGTTGAGGAAAGGATGTGGGAGAGGTGATGACGAGGATGAGGTGGGAGAGGAGAAGGAGGAGGGGGTAGGGGTGTAGGTGGGAGAGGAGGAGGTGTAGGTTGAGTAGAGGAAGTGAGAGAATTGATGAGATGAGGCCGCAATGGGAGAAGAGAGGAGAGGAAGAGGAGGAGGAGAAGAGGCAGAAGGGAGAGGCTAGGATGATGATGAGGTGGTGTTATGTTGGAGAAATTTTGAAGTAAAATATGGGTCTCAAAACAAAATTGACAACCAAAATAAACTTTATAAGAACCAATTGGATTCAAGATGATAATGTTAATCATGGAGAATGATTCACCATTTTTTGAGTAAAAAGTAAAAATTTTAAAAAAAATAAAAATATACTTTTTCAACTCATATTTCCAACTTATCTCCCTATTTCTTTTCTAAAATTTTGAGCTTAGTAGGCATTTGTTAGATGCTTTTAATTTAATTTTCATCCAAGGAACACCTATGTTGCATACTGGAGATGGACTCCTACTACATGAAAAATGGGAAATACATGAATTCATTTATTTAACAGAGTCCATAAAAAATATGCAACAGCAGTGTTCTCGATGATGAATTAAATTCCACATCCAATGCATTCTTTTTTCTCCTCTAAATTTTGATGATGTAATCTAATCTTATTTTATAAATTTCCATTATTGTTTTATAATATTCCTTAGGAGGCCCATTTTAGACTTTAAAATTTTTGTAACATGGAGGAGGAGGTGGAGGCAGAGGAGAGGAGGTAGGGGTAGGGGAAGGGAGATGAGAGAGGGAGGAGGAGGAGAGAAGGTTGGGGTAGGGGGTGATGGAGGAGGAGGATGAGGGGGAGGGAGAGGTGTAGGGGTGCCGTAGGAGGGAGGTGGGAGAGGAGGACACGAAGGTCGATGAGAGGTCCAATAACATATTATTCCTCATACCTCACAAACCCCTAGAATATATGTAGTTAGCTAAAAATTTGTAAGCCTAGGTCACTCTCAATACCCGACCCTCAAGGTACTATTATGTCAAGGGGTATTAAATTTTGTACTCTTACATAACTCCTCTAAACCCAAAACTAACATCATCATTCCATTAGTCTCATCGAAATGAATCAAGTGACATAACAACATTTCCCAATCCGAGCTATGGATGAAGAAATACATCCCTTCAAAGATAGGGCCCAGTCTCTCATGCCACATCAACATACTACCACATGGAAATCTTCCATTGGCTACAGCTTGTACAGGGTCTTCTATTAGGTCGAGTTGGCCTTCTTAGCAATGCGGAAAATCTAAAGGTAACCAAATCCGACCTCTCGACTCGCGACCTACTCGTGATTGGCTTCCCCGACGACCAACCTCTTCCGTGTTGACAAAGCCCGACCCAAACCTCCAACCTTCCGACCTATTGAGAATTCAATAGGGAAATGATTATGTTTAATTATGTTTTACTTGATAACTCAAGCAGTGTTTCCTTTTACTTATTAGCTGTTGCTTATTATTATATGAGTGAAGCATCAAACAACTACCAAAACAAGTAGAAAATGACACAATATATAGTTTAAAAGCTACTCAAAACCTCAACTCTTAAGAGGAAAAATCGTAAATATCTTATCTTCCTTATAGATTCTTCAATTGGAGAATTTCCATGACCTTAATACCGGGATCTCAATACCCTCCAATACCAAGACCAACCCCCGAAGATGATGTGAAAACATGGACCTAGTCAAACCTAATCATATCCCTTCCGTTGGCACTTCTTCGACCTCCCGTTGCAATACCCTTGGCCGCCTAATATATACTTGAAATTTCGTCCCCCCAGAATTGTTGCTACCACACGTGGGAGCTTTCTATCTTCTTCTAGAGCCCTCCTCCCGACCTTCGCTTGCCTTTCCCTAACTTCTAGATATTGAGAGAGACCTCGTGACTTTCACTTATATTATATTTGCTTCTCTTCCAAATCGAACTTGTGGATAGATTCCTAGGTTCCGCCGTAAAACCCTAGTCCTCTTTAGCACATGTGAGAGAAAATAATCCTAAACATAAGTGTCCTTCATCCTATTTCTTCTTTGCTTCTCTTTTCCTCCTTCCTCTTCCTTTGCTAGAATGATTAAGAGAGAGTGTGTTCAAAAATTTAATAATCCGTGTTTATTTGAGGGCTTCTTAAAGGGTGGGTGTGGCTCTTCCTTTAGGCTGACTTGCTACTTGTGAGGCTAACTTGGTCTTGGAGCATATTCTAACACTTTTTAAGGACAAAAAATAATTTCCTTTACAAGTTACAATGTGCTTAGTGGGGCATTCAACTAATGATAATGGTTTTGACTTTCACCTAGATTAAAACCCTAGAAGCACTAACAATTAAAGCCACCTATAAAATAAAGACCTCTTGAGCATGAAACCATGCTAAAAATAATAATCCTTTTTTTTTTCATTTTATAATTTACAATAATAAAAATAGCATTTGCTACTTATGAAGACCGAACCTAGTTATTACTTTTCTAACACTTCTTAACTAGGAGGTATTCATAAGAGGTACATGGACATTCTCAATCCGATGAGATCTCATGCAAGAAGATTTAGATTGGTAACCCATATCTAACATCATATATCAACCAAGATTTTCAAATAGCAAGGCCTCGAATAACAACTCATCTCTCCACAAGAGCACAATGTTGGCGAGAAAATAATTTATGTGACACCATCATCATTGTCTCTCAAGGCACATGGTCCACACGGTTGTTCACCGAGTATGACCTTCTTTGGACTATTATTGTCTTGGATAGATAGTCATCAAAGAATATCGTTCCATGACTACTCTTATATTATATGCCCTAGGACATCCTCAAAGAGTATCGATGTCATCTCGGTTTCCCAATCCTCCATTCTCGTATTCGCAAGTGAAGACAAAAATGATGTGGCTTATCTCTCCCTATCAACAATTTGCCAAGATTTTCTCTCAATTACACAAGCTATTGTTAGGAAGATATTTCATCAACCCGTCGTCTACCTATTCAAAAAGATATATAGGTATGCGCACACCATTGTGTACTGGCTTCCGAATGTAGTGATAATTCTTATTTATATGATTTTTTTCCATGAAATTTTCAGTCTTTAGACAATCATATACAATTGGTATTTTCACAATGTTCACCGTAGGGTCCATTTGTCCTTCGAATAGGTAAAATAATGTTTTCTTCACACATTGCTTTCCGCTACTTCATAGGCCGCAACATATGAAGCCTCAACA
Organism: Pinus albicaulis; assembly: GCA_034641835.2. Lineage (NCBI taxonomy): Eukaryota > Viridiplantae > Streptophyta > Pinopsida > Pinales > Pinaceae > Pinus > Pinus albicaulis. The sequence goes on along the minus strand of CM076578.1, from coordinate 332,053,630 downwards.
CCACTCGCAGAAACTATGTCTTGATTTATTCTCATACATGAGACTGCGGAGGATCCCAACCTAAAATATCCTCCCGTAGTGTTTCTTCCATCTTCGTCGATCACAATTCCCGCCGAAATCGTATATCCAACCAAGTGGACATCATTCCTCCTATCATATTTTAGGCGTATTGGATAATTCGTCACGTATATCTCGCATATGTTTTGTTGCTATCCAATGATCATGTTTTTGCTCCACTTGGAATTGATCGAGAATTTTTACCGCAAAACATATGTCTAGTCAAGTATTCACCAATTACATTAGTGAGCCAAACAATTTTATATATTTGGAAGGATCCACATGGATCGATTAATAACTCCTTAGTCTTTTCAATTTTGTGATCACCGAGTGTTCATAGGTTTTTCATCCATCATGTCAAACCTCTTCAACATTTTTATCACATACTTCCTCGAATTCGTATAAATTTCATCAGTTCCTTGCCAAACTTATAGTCCCAAATAGTGATGCATCAACCCTTGATCCTTCATGTCAAATAAGTTGTTAGTTACTTCTTACATTCTTCACTTCGATCTTATATACCCGTTAAGAATATCCCGTACATATAAAAGAATGATTACATTTTCTCCATCTACAAGCTTGATATACAATTTTGGATCAAAAAAACTTTTTGTGAAGCCTATTCTTTCTAGGTATGCATCCATTCTAGCATACCATGCCCTTGTGCTTCGCTTTGATGCCATATAATTATTTCTTCAATATGCAAACATATGCCTTCGTCTTTAACTTCAAATATAAAGTGTTTCTCTATATGTACTTCCTCATCAATTGTGTCATTCAAACGCAATTTCGACATCCATTCGATCGATGTTCCATCCCATTGATGTTTCCAAAGAGGCCAATGAACGAATCTTTTTTATACCTTTTGTTGTCGCAGAAATGTCTCTTCATATTCAATGCCTTTCGATGAGAGAAAACCCTAGCCACAAAATCTTATCTTATATTTATCGATACTTCCATCTCCGTCACATGCTTGATCTCGTAGATCCATTTGGAAGCTACCATAGATTTGTATTTGGGCCTCGTACTACTATCTACCAAAATCCATTATTCATTATGGATTGATACTCGCATTCATGGCATCCTCTTCCATTACTAATGACCCACAGGATCTTCAAAAGTAGACTCGGTGAAAATTCCAAGTCAAGAATCCTACTACAACCAACCGAAATTACTTAATCTACTTGCTTATTAAACTAAAAAGTTATTTATGGTATTCTACTCGTAAATACCGAAGAAAATTACAACTTAAGCCTTCACTTAATTAATTAAATTTTATGAAACAAGAAACTCGAGCGAAAAGAAAACATCACACATGACACCATTGTTTTTGGACAAACGTCCCCGTAAACCTAATTCAAGAAAACCAATGCAACAAATATGAGGGTTTTTATTTTTAAGCAACATTTATTTCTCGAATACAATATTTGGATGCCTATCGTCATTCAGCTTGCCGTATCTCAAGAAAAATCCCTCGTTGTGGTAAGGAATCAATTCTTAAGATATTTTATAAATGTATGTCACAATTACCATATCAAATGGCCTCTGTTTAACACCCTTAGAATTCAAATATACTTAATACCCCAATAACTGATATAATGAAAGCATTCACAATGCCATAAACTCGTTGATCTTCGAATGGAATGAAAAATAAGAATCGTAAGAGAAACTCAAAATGATACGCTCAAAACATGGAATCTACCACTTTTAAGTTTCGTATGTGAAATTCATGGAGGAAGAGAGAACTTAAAATAATATGATGTAAACACAGACCTATCACTTTAAAGTTCTACCTGGATTTTATGAAGAGAGAAAAAGATGAGGTGAAGGAGGAAAATTAAGGTTATTTAACTCTTACTCACATATGTAATTAAGAGACCGGCCGCTACATTACTTCACTTCATTCAAAGAGGAATAGCCACATAGCAAAACAGAAATACGTAACAACATCAACAAGTGTAGGAAACTTGATCTTCTTTCATTAATTTATAAGAGAATTCAGCCATAAACTAATATTCAATCCGCAGGTCCAAAACTCGAACCCCTTTTTCTTTATTTCTATCTACTTATATACATCACATTTGTTCACAATCATGGAACTTCTTGAAACTATTCGAATACCTAAACTATTAAGATAACTTCTGTGCAATCATACTTGAGAGAGTAAATTAAAATTGGAAATATTGTTGTTTTCGTTGAATCTCGATGTCATGGATGCGTCTTCTCGAAGTGCCGACGCTCGCTTTCTTTCTCGGTCATGATGCAATGGATGCATGCTCGTAACGATGCTTATGTGCCCGACTTAACCCGGGAAATTGTCATGCTCCTAATGGTGCCGCTATACGCTTTTCTCTCGCCCGACTATACCTATGCCCCTATTCTTCAAACAAAGTCACTCGTATCACCCGTTACTCGAATCGCCTTCTCCTTTGTTCTCGCATCGAGTCACTTACCCGATTTTCTCTCGTCGTGTTCTACCTATTTCTTCATTTCCAAGGCGCATCACCGCCTCTTATCAAAGAGTAAACCTCTTTCTTCCTCCAACACGGTTTAACACACAAAAATGCCTTACTTCCGACTTAAAACCTTTGGAATTCACTCTTGAAACCGTCGCATCTACCCTCACATCACATTTCGCTCGCTTTTAGCTTTTTCTTTACACTTATCTTCTAAGTTTCAATGCATGCGCACTATGCGATCGGGTCTCACTGTGCATCACATCGCATTTTGGCGACTTTATCACTTACCTCCACGCGTTATCCTTTAAAAATTCACAATTTTCAATTATGTGCGACCGGCCCCCAACACATCGCGCTTCGTTGAGTATAACATTTACCTTAGCCCTTAACCGTTAAAACTAGCAATGTGCGCTATGTGGTCGGCCCCACTAGGCATCGCACATCACACTTCATCTAACGAACATTTACCTCCCGCACCCGTTCTTTTGAAACTCGTGGTTTATGACTTGCAATTAATTTTTGTCTTCCATCTCTCCTGGTCCGTTCCACGCTTTGATCCCGACCGTTCGTTTTCCCCTTGCACTTTCCTCCGAACTCATAAGTTTTTAAGAGAAATGTGCCCTTTCTTTGCCTTTGGGAAATTAGTTTGTTTACTCCACAACGTAACCCCCCCCCTCCCGAACTTATTTGGTGTTTTGTCGCACTAGTCCCCCGAGCTCGTGAATGAGCCCAACTCAACATCGTCTAATGCAATGTACCGAACACACCCTTAGGTATGGCTCTGAACTCGTTTTGCAGTGACCGAGGTCGACTCAACTCCACCTTCACATCTCATTACGTAATGTTAAATCTTCCAACACAAATCAAAATTCTTCTATGACACATAAACTCTTACATTTTCTAACAAATATGCTTTTGTTTTGAAAAATATTTCAAAGGTAAATGCAAATGAGCCACAACTTCTCGGCTCCACTTGGGGATAGTGATTTTTTCCATGGAAGTGCTAAGAATCACATACTAATGCCTTATCTATTGGGCATGGAGTCAAATATTTCTTGGTGGTATATGAACAATGAGAAACCGGTATTTACAATGGTGGATTCCTTACTTTTAATGGCCGGAAGTAATGTCAAGGCTACCCGTTTCCGCGTGAAGTCGATCGGCTTCCATCTAGATCTTCCAAATGAATGTGTTATTCGACCTTTCCTCCGATATTCTAAATGGACCATACCATAGAGGATCAAATTTACCATACTTCCCTCGTCTTATCGTCTCGGTGTCCCATCTCGCACCTAATCTCCCGTTTCGAAAGATAACTTATTTTTTATTTCTCGTCGAATATAGACTTCATTTTATCCCGATAAGTAATCAAATTATCCCCGATTTTTCTTTCCGTTTTCACTTGACTCAATTATTTTGTTTAATCTCTCACCTCGCAGCATTAGGCTCTTCCTTAAGCTTCTCAAGGAAAGAAATCACTCGTTTGGCTGTACCGAGTAGGAACAATGCTTGAGCTCCATAAACCAATTCATAGGGGGCTTTCCAATAGGTCTCTTAGTAGTGACTCAAATTGCCTAGAGGGAAAACTCCAACTTCATATCCCAATCCTTTTGATTTTCAACGATTGTCTTCTTCAAGATCCCACCAATTTCGTTTGAGGACTCGCTAACTGTCTTTAAGGGTGATATGCTAGGGAATGTGATAATATTACATTATACAAAAATTAATGAAATGAGTGGAGTTGAATACCCGAGTATTATCGCCAAAATTTTCAATCGTACATTCGAATCGTCGATGATGTTTTCTCCCGTAAACTTCATCACTACTTGGTCATTTTCCTTCTTCGCTGGTATTGCTTCAACCCATTTTGTAAAATACCCACATAGTTAGAATCCACTTGAACTATCCACTTGAAGGTGGATTGATCTCTCCAATAAAATCCAATCCCATCATTTCCTCGAAAAGTTCTTCAATAAATACCGGGATGAGAGGTAATGGAGCAAGTTTTTTATTTTCAACAAACAACCGACACTTCCGACAACTTCTCACCGCCTATAAACATCTAGAAACAAGGTTGGCCAATAGAAGCCGATTTGAGAATATTATGAGCAATGACCTTCTAACTATAATTTCTCCATACGTACTTTCATGATATTGTTTGGTGACTTCAATAGATTCTCCTTCCGTCAAACATAATAGCAAATACCGTAGTATCTTTCCGTATAGCTTTGCTTCTATGATAACATATGGTCGTATACTTGAGCTTGAGATTTATTTATTTTGTTCATTAGTGAAGTTGGACATGAAAAGAAACACAGTAGTGCACAATAGTCCTTATACCAATAATAGCACAAAAATTTGTATCGAATACCTGTTTTGGGGACTTGCTTTGACCTTCTTCATTAACAACTTCTAACCGACCGGTGCCACAGGTTAATTCCCAAGGCTTCTGAAACTTTTTCTCCGTCAACAACTTCGCTAAACCCTATCCCTCGACCATCTCGTGGGTTTGATGTGAAAATAATAGTCTTGGATTTTTTTCTATCCACTTCCCCCTTTTTCCTTCAATATCACTTTTGGACCAGCACATCTTCCACAAAGCAGAATTAGGAACATAAGCAAAGTATTTAACTGGGATCGCAACACATAAGTCTTCAAGGCTTTCGTTGCTTTGACCAAATCATATACTTGGTTTCTTCGGAATATTGTATTTGAGCTCGGTGATCTCCGAGAACTTTACTGAAAAAATGCAATTGGATGCTCCTTACTTATCTTCATTTTTTTTGCAACAACATAACAACAATAGCATTGGGGATGCAAATGAGAATACCTAAAAGGCTTTTTCGATAGTCCGAACTAATCAAATCAGAGCTTCTCGCGTTGCTTCCTATATTCTAACAAATTCATATCTTCATTTCCTATCCATTTCACTTCGCATTTTTCCTCAACATATATGTTATAATTCTCATGATCTCAACATAATTGAGCACAAACTCTCAAAAAGTTTATTATTCCCAAGAATCTCTGGATATCCTTCTTGCTTCGGGTAAAGGATTAGTCTAAATGGCTCTCCACCCTTGTTGGGTCAATCTTTACTCCTTGTTTAGAAACTATGTGACCCAATAATTTACCTTCTTCTAAGGAAAATAAAGATTTCTTTGGGATTTAATGACAGCATCAAACTTTCTCGCGCTTTTGAAAAGGTTTTTGCAAATTCTCCAAGTGTTCATCATCTCGACCCTAAGAAAACGGTTACATCATCCGTATATATAACTACAAACCCGTCACCAACGAAGGCTCTATCTATGGACCTATGAAATGTTGCACCTACGTTCATAAGTCCAAATGGAATCCTTTTGTACATGGGTTGGTGCCCTAGGGCATAGTGAAAGCAATCTTCTTCCGATATTCCTTTTCATCGCTATCGATTATACCCGTAAAATACGTCAACCATAGACAACCCGTGAGCCTCGTCACATTTTGTAAGACATAATCTATTTTCGGCAAAGGATAATTATCTTTAGAGATGCTCGGTTCACGTTCGTGGAGTCTACACACAATCTTATCTCTCCATTCTTATTTCTCATATGGACCGTATTGGAAACCCGCCTCCGAATATCCGAGAGGGACTATAATTTTCGCCGTAATAGTTTCTTCACTTCTTTTTTTATTGAGCTAAAAACAAGGGATTGATTTGTTTGAGCTTCTATCTATGTGGTTGGATCCTCTCCTCTCAATGGAATCTTATGCTCAATAACAATGCTTTTGTCATATATTTTCGTGAATTCATACAACCGGAAAACACATCCATATACTTTAAAAAGATGAATGTATCTTTCTTTGTAGTTTTTTGGAACCCTTGAACAATTTCACTACTTTGGGCTCCAATTACAATCTTCCATCTCTTATTTTTTATGTGCTTTCTTCGAATGAACAACAACATCATTAGCATCAAATAATCTTCGTGGAACCAACCCTCTAGGGAGCACATTATCTTTCAATCGGGATAATCTTCTCGTTCACCCATTAATCGCTTGAGGTTTCTTATTTATGTTCTCTTCTCCCTCTATTTTTTCTTCCTCTTGGTCTATCTCAAAGATTCTCTTCAAAGTTTCCAATCATTCTCGTGAACCTACATTTATCCGTTCATCATCATCAAACACCGCCAAATGTTTCAATATCAGGAGGGATAGAAGGTTTATGTCAAAACTCACTCGTACCTTAGCCTAGGATTTATGGGAGGTTTGAAGGTGATGGCTACAACTCAAAGAATCATCCAATCTATACTCCTCCCTTGGAATATACCGAATATTGAAGGCTTCAAAATAGTTTTCATCGCATCCCAAACTTCATTCCCGTACGATATTAATATCGGATGCTTGGTTTGATAATGATTCTTGATCCGCCTTATTATCAACTCGTAGTCACCATAATTGAAATACATTGAACCCCCATCTATTTAGCAACTTGAAGGCTTGAGATGGGCCTCCTATTCAACCACATTGTTTGTCAAATCAAATTTCAGCTTTAAAAGAGAATGGCATGAGGTTACCTTCGGTGATATTAGCAAGAATCCTGCACCTCGCGCCTTCCTTAGAGTAGGTGCCATCAAAGTAGCACTTCAAATATTATTTGAGTGTAGCTCGTTATTTACAACCGTCGAAGAGGGTTGCTTCGTGTCTTCGCAAATTCTTGTATCTTTATGCAACAAGGAACAAGAAATACCTTCGTTTTCGACTATAAAATGGGGGGGATTTACCGCATCTTTCTTGCAGGTGGTCTTCACAAACCTTGTTTCCCCATACAATCTCCTTCTTCCCCATTAAAAAATGGAATGATAGCATAAGTGAAATATAACTCTAGTACACCTCCCAACTTAGTTCTGTGACCTCGATGTGAGCATTCCTAAACTCCGGGCCGGGATGTCAGCAACCACCGCATCCACGAATATACCCTTTCATTGGATTTGTGCCATCGAAACTTCTACATATTTAATCAACCCATCACATTTCACCCTTTTGAAGCAAGTGAATACGTATCCCTATAAGTTTTGTAATCTATAGGTTAAGCTCCTTCATACGTATAATGGCATGAGGTTATGGGATGCTCCCGAGTCCAAACATGCAATTATGTAGAGTAAAATCATGAAGCAAATGAGAAATATAGAAGGGTGGAACAAAAGGATCTACTTCTTCTACATGAGGGTCAAAGGTGACCAATGGCTTTTCTTATTGTAGTTTCACCATGTCACTTATATCTTCCAATTCGTGTGAGATTAATAAATCCTCCGAAATTTCATTCTTGTAAGCTAGTATTTTAGCCAATTTAAGAGGTCCCGAATTTTAACCTTCTCCAACTCTTTACCAAACCGAAGGTATGAGTTTTCTTAACAACTTTTTCAGCTTTCTTCTTCACTCTTTCTAGAATTTGTTGTTTTTTGTTCTGGGCTGTGAACAACTCTCTCCAAAATATTAGTGTCAACCGATTTTTCCGGGAAGATCTCAAATCACGCACATTTGTTCTCTTAAGTGAGTTTGTAGGTTGTTTCCCATTACCGACCTATTTCATAGGGTCCTTTTGTTTTGGAGTCGCCACCGGAGAAGGAATGGAACCCTTGTTGTCTACCTACATTATCCGCACTTTAGATCTCTTTTCTAGACCTTAAATAATACATTTTATGTAACTCATCTTACATGAAGTCTATGAATTTATCACAATATTCATCCATCTCATCTCGATAAAGAGATACTTTGCCTTCAACATATTCTCCCTCATAATCTTCTTCTTTATCCTCTTCTATTGTGTACATAAAGAGATACCCTCGATCCTTGGCCTCCCTTCGTCATCTTCTACCGGCTCTACGGTGCCGTTCTATATACAACAATGCTTGAACTCGGTCTCTCGATCTTTCTTTCCTCTCAGAAATTTAGGAGGGGATGTCTTCTCGAATTAAGGGTTGAACCCCCGGTTTTGCTGGTACATGCCTTTGGGAGTTTTTATTTTCCAATTCCTATCTTAGATAGCTATCGGTCGATTTTATCACCCTTGCCATATCTTCATCCTCGCATCTTCGCGATTATTCTTCTTTTCTTTTCCCCTTCTCTTGGACTCGGTTGTTTCCTTTTTCCTTTCTATCCGTGAATATATTAGCTTCAATCTCTAAAGAGTTTGTCCTGTATCTTCGTGGAGTAGGGGCTCTTCGGGGTAAAATTGGGTGGCTCATTGCCCTATAGGGGGGATTCATCTCATAGGTAAACTATTATACAATTTGTTGAATCTTTTTTACAAACTTATAAATGTCATCATTAGGCCTTCTTTTAATTGCATTAAACTCCGTCAATGAGTAACCATGGTCTCTCTTTCTCCCCATCTCTCCAGTGAATCTATTTTCTAACTCTTCCCACTTATTTATTGAACCATTGCAAACATTTGAACCATTTTCTAGCCTTTCCAACTAGAGACTCGCACAAATAGTCTCATCACAACATCCAGTGTTCTACATTCAAATCATCGTAAAAATTGCAAAAAAAAGGTATGTTACTTTACGCTTACTTCATTTTCTCCAAAGGAAATGAGAGTGGAAGTAATTTGAGGTATTCTCGAGGTACAGTATCTATCACAGAAAGATTGGTGGAGCATATATGTTTGTTAAGAAAGTTGGTACTACCATATTAACAACTTGGTTAATCGCTTCCTTGGGCAAACTTGGAGGGCCGATGAACCCACTGTGGAAAGTGAATGAAGGTGGAGGTAAACCGATAGGGGAGTGGTTCAAGCAAAGGGGTTCCGAGTTTTGGACCTCTCGACGACCGTGCTTTGCGGATGAATCGGAAGTGCTGTTTTCGATGCGTCCTCCCGAAGTGCCGAGGTAGCTTTTCTTCGGTCATGGTGCAAAGGTCGAATAGCCTGTAATTACACTTCTCGTCCGACTTGGACCCGTATTTCCATGCTCCCAACAATGCCGCCATACGATTTTCTACCCGACTCGCCTATGCCCCTATGTCGCCAAACGTCACTCATATCACTCGCTACCCAACTCTACCTTCTCCGTTGTTCTCGCTTCGGCCGCCATCTTGCTTCTTCGCCGCATTCTACCTATTTCTTCATTTCCAAGGCGTTTCACCGCCTACATTATAACCCTCTTTTCTTCCTCTCGACACTATTTTTTAACACACGAAAATGCCTTACTTTCGCATCTAAAAACCTTTGAATTCACTTTTTGAAACCACGTTGCATCCACCGCACATTGCATTTCACCGTTTTTAGCTTGTATTTTACACTTATCTTCTAAGTTTCGCGATATGCGCCCGGCGATCGGTCCCACCGGCATCGCATTACATCGGATTTCGCAGACTTTATCACTTACCTCCATGGTTATCCTTTAAAATTTACAATTTTTGATTTTTTGCGATCTAAGCCCCCGCCATATCACACATCGCGCTTCAACAAATATAACATTTACCTTAGCCCTTAACTCGTTAAAACTAGTGATGTGCGATATGCGTCGCGTCCCCACCAGCATTGCACATCACATCACTCAGCTTTATCATTACCTCCCGCGCCCGTCTTTGGAAACTTGTGGCTCGCGCCTCGTGATTTAATCTCTCCATCCATCTCTCGCCCTAGTTCCGCGCTTGGATCCCGACCTGCCTTTTTTCCACTTTGCGCCTCCTCCGAAACTCTTAAGTTTTTAAGGGAAATGCACCCTTTCTCTACCTTTTGGGAAATTAGTTCATTTACTCCACAACTTAACCCTTTCCAAACTTATCTTGGCATATACCACACTAATCCCTCCCGAGCTTCTGCGAATGAGCCCGACTCGACCCTCTCGTCCGGTGTGTAACAACCTCGAACGCGTCTTCGTCGAGCTCTTCAACCGTTATGCACAAGACACCGAGCCCGATTCAACCCACCTTCACATCTCATCACGTAATGTTAAATGTTCAAACATATAAATCAAAATTCTTGTATGGCACACAAAATTTTACATTTTATAACATATATACTTGGTGTGCTTTGAAAAAATATTTCAAAGGTAAATTCAAATGAGCCACAACACCAAAAGACAGTTGAAAATCACTCGAAGAAGAAATTAGTGAGATTACCTCACTCTATGCTACAAGTCCCGCCGATCTAGTAGCCGAAACAACGATCTCCTAGCACCCTCTTACGCCGCTCTCGCGTGCTCACTATGTGGGCCTACATCACCGCTCTGTGAGACTAAATCATCTCTTCTATAAAAAATTCAGCTCTCAGAGCTTCAATTCCATCTCTCCTAGATCATATACCCTATATCCTAGCGATAACTCAAAACCCTACGTAAAGCTCTTCGCTACCTCTACGTGTAGCCTTCGTGACCCCGCGTCACCCCACTAAAAGACCCAGACCGCTCCTTTATGTATATATTTTCCTTTATGCCGCATATTATTGGCTTTGAGAAGATCCTTCAACCAAAAAATGTTTATGCCCCTTCTACGTGATCACTATGAAATCATTGTGTCAGTTTTCACTTCTAACAATTCAATCTCAGCGATCAACTCCTGGGTGTCTCCAAATGGCCCTCAAGCCTTCCTTAAATAAGCTTCTCTTTAACATTAAACAACCAAATTAGAAGCTAATCAATGTCTAAGATCATTTGGCTTGATCCTCGTCTTCTTCTAGAAGTTACACCCACAAGCTTAGATTAATACCCATTAATTATTTTAATTTCTACGTTAGACTCTTCTCTCCCCGAAATAAATTTTTAATTAAATAAACCCGTTCGAGGGAATTTCCCGAAACACCTTCCGGGTTCTTTGGAGTACATTTTTTTCTAAGCCTTTCCACAAAAAATTTGAGACTTAGATGACCTCTCGATGTTACCTCAAATAAACACTCCCTCTTAGCGATTAATGTGCTCTACTAATACACCCCATCGCATACCGCTCTAACTCTCGAAGGGTCTCCCTTTGTGTCACGTACATCCGACATCTCATCTACCAAATATTGTGTTGTTGATGTCTCACATCCCATCCACCAACTATTGTGTTGTCGATGTCCGACATCCCATCCACCAACTACCGAGCCGTCAGTAACCATAATCGTCGCTAACACTAACACCGCCAACACCCGCATCTACTGCGTCATGTCGCATCTATGTTGCTCTTTATCACATCGCTAATTCAACATCTAGACTTCAACTTAGTTGTTGAGAGAAGCAAGTAAAACATATGAAATCTAAACAAGTGTTCAGTATGGATGCATCTCGATGTTGAAGCTCTCCGCCGCCGCGAATCCCATATCAAGTTCTAGCTCTAAAGTCACTACGTTGTTTTTGATACCGGCATTGTGCTTTTCTGCACATTGCCGCAACTGTGAAATGTGCCGCTCGTACTTAGTGCTCTAGCTTACGACGTGTTGCTCCAACACTCTTTTGAACCAATTGAATCTCCTCCACCCTTCTACTACTAATCTTGTGCTCCCGTAGCAAGGTCGTGATCCAAGAGGTGAGCTCCTCAAGGATCTCGCTCTAACCGAATTTATTGTCAAAATACAAGCCAATATCGCCCCATATCCCTCTCGGGAGATGTGTGGGCACTAATGGCATACTCATACTCTTCATTTTTTGCGGACGAACCTTCGAATCCTCGCTTTCTCGTCCTTCTCCTCCTTTCGAGAGGACACTACGCGTAGTGACCGAATTCACCACCTGTGGCGATCTAATCTTCGAGATGTCCTTCTTCTATCTCTACTCGATCTTTTTGTCCCTTGTGATGAAAGGGATGCATTTTCCTCCTCCTCCTTGTCTTCGACCTAATCGCCGCTACTTCCATCAAAGTCTACACTTGACTAGCTCCCTCCTTAGCTCTTCTTATTAAATAGAAGCCCACATCAACTCCCAGCTAGGCATTCTTTCTCTTACCCATGATACTGATGAAGAACCGACACTCCCCCGTGACTACATTGCGGCCGCCCTTACCATCGTGGTAAGTTGGAGGTGTGGACCCCATGGCTACCACCGATCATGAGTTTCCCGGTTCCCCGAGAGAAATAGATCTATATGCTCCCCCTTCTACATCTATCTTTGCCCCGCTCGCTTTCAAGTACATCTTTCACGCTCAAAAGATCCTTCATACAACACTACCAAGGGTTCTTAAGACCGCCTAGTTGTGTCCTCACTAGATATGTGAGACACTGTGTGATCCTTTACTCCATCTAGGAGCAAATTTCTTAGCCTTCTCCATCTCAACCTTGTACTTCTTCAAAGGATTTCGATCCGTATGCAAAAATAAAGGTACTCTCCATGAAACTTCACATCATATTCATCTGTAAAGCATGTAATTATCTCCTTCCCGCATCACAGTTGGAGAAGCCCTCCAACCGATCCCGATCTCGAAGTCCGTGAGCTTCCATATATGCCACTAAAGTTGAATTTCTTCTCCTCTTTGCTTCTTACTACTCTTGTGCCATTGTTTGGTCTAAAATGTGGATGCAAATTAGAAGTTTCAATTACTATCAACTGGGGTATGTAAACTTCGAGGATCATCCAATATATATGGACTTAGAGACAAACTAAACTAAGCTAGGTGAAGAAAATACCAAAGCTCCCTTACAAGAGGTTGCTCTATTGTGATGTCCAACACCTATTTAGTTATTTAATCAAAAATGAAATCTAAATACATTAAGATAAAGGTAAGAAATATTAAGGCTCCTTACGTGAGACTCGTTCATTAATATTTCTAATCAACTTAATCAACAAACTATTTAAACTAATGAAATTAAAGCAATTAAATAACAAAATCAAACATGAAGGAAACATTAATACTTTCTTACAAAAGGTCATTCATTAATATTCCAAACATATGAACCTAATAATTTAATTTAATGAAATTCACAACAACATAAAATAAAAACTTACTAAAATAAAGGTGTACTCGCTAGGCAATGGGGATCCTTCCAAGGATTCACAAGCACACAAAATATGTCAAATGTAGAGGATCAAAGAAGTCTTGCCTTATTCATCATCAATTGAAAATTGGTAATTGCAACCATTACATTGATTCTCCAATCTAACTTCTCACTACCAACCTATAAGATACTAAGATTACAAAATGAAGACTAAGACTACAAATCAATATTAAGACTACTAATGAAGACTCAAGATTCAAGTTACAAATGAAGGAGATAACACTTATTTATACAAAAGCTATGATAACAAACTCATAAATGTAAATCCACTATTCCCCTCCTTTGCCCCACATATTTCTCAACCAATGGTGACACATAACCCTATCCTCCATGAGGTCCATGATCTCCTCAAATTCGAATTCTGATCATAGAGTGCCACATAAAGATGCCTTGGAAGCTTCTTTTGTACCTACACATGTCAACAAACTCATTCTAATCGTTAGGTATAAGAGCAGCATATTATTTTCTAAAGTTTAACCATAAATCCACTTAAAAATGTTAAGAATTAATAAACTCTAGAAAAGCATAGTTATAACCCAATGATGAGGTAAATGTAATGATATGGAGGTGGAAGCTGAAAGTAACATGAAGGTAATATGGAAATAATGTGAAGGTAGTCGGTGAATAATGGAGTGAGAATAGGGACTATTTTGAGACTAAAAATACCGCCAACCGAAGGTATTGCATGTCCTCATGTAATCTATTACATTACTTTTTGATACTTGAGTTTAAGTTTAAACTCGCATGATACTTCTATTTACTTAACTTTTGCAAAGTTTTTTTTTAATTTATTTTTTATTTTTCTCGATGAACTCCAATTTGGTTGGTTCTTGTGTTTCAACCATACTTACTTTGTTGCATTCAATTTTAATCTATGATATTTGCATATCGATAATGTGATTTTTATTGTAGAGTATTTTTTGGAATGCATCATGGTTGGTTCTCGTGTGACAACCATGATTGTGTTGGCATCCAATTAACTTTTAAATACTTTCTACAAAGCCATTTATATGCTCATGATGATGTAATAGTAAATATATTTGGAAAGTGTGGCTTTGAATGTGATATGAATATTTTGAATGTTATATGAATGTGAATGTATTTCCCCCTTCAACTCGATGGTTTTGGAAATTTGAAAAAATGATGAAAGGAAGTGAAGTTTTTCCAAAAATTATCATTCTAACTTTTCAAGGAATTAAATGGCAAAAGTTATAAAATATTATACCTTAACTTACCCTTTCGAAAAATGGATGAGATTTGTTCACGTGTTGCTGCAAAATTCTGTTCATAGTCTTCTTTACTCTTCGGGTTGTGAAAATGGTGGATGAAATCGAAAAAGTGAATATTTTATCGTTGCCGCATCTACCACTAAATCGTTGCCGGATCTTCTCCAATAATGTTCGAAATCGCTCGTTGAATGTGGCCGAAAATGTATAAGGCTTGGAAAGTATACAAAATTCAAAAATTTACACTCCCCCCACCCCCCAAAGCCTTATTTAGCCGACTTGTCCTCACAAGTCAATTACATCAAAAATTGAAAAGTAATGAAAGTATTTTAGCTTCTCTCATATAAAACATTATATTTCAAGTCTTCAACGTTTCTTGACACAATTCTTGTCATGTGAATAAATGTTTCGTAGCACGAAATATAACAAGAAATTGTTAACTTAGTGGCCATCGATAACATGCCACTAGTCAACACGAGAGCTCCCATATTTAATGTGGATGAGAGTCAAGATGCTCCAACACATCTTTCTAAGTCCTGTTCAGAATTTGTTGTTGTCCAATACTGAGAAGATCCGATGAACAAGGGACATTGATGTATTCCCTTTGTTTATTGGCATGATATCTTGCCCTTAAGGCATGCAAGCTTCAAGTTGCTTTTAGAAAATATTTAGACTCAAGGACTATGGACTCAATGGTGTATGGAAGCAAGGTTTTATTTGCAAATGTAGGAAAAAGGAAACTCACAATGAATATGTAAAGTGGACCAAACAAATTTGTAAATGACCTTGGTTGGTTTTATCAAGGGTTAGGATTGAAGAAAATGTAATGAAGTGTATGTGGTAATGGAAAATGGATAATGACTCTTACCGGAAATGAAAAGAAATGAATTATGGCATGAAACCTCTAAATATAGGCAACTGCCTCTTTAATTTTGGATCGCTCGCTAAAATAGGGCCGAGTTTGATCGTTGGACTAACCACCTCGTAGACATTGAATTCAAGTGGTAGGTATTTCACCATCCTTGTATATTTAGGAACAAACCCAACTCTTTGATTTTGCTAATCATTATGCAACATGTCAAACCATTAAGCTATTGCTGTGGAAGCCGCAAGAACTTGTAATTTTCTCGGGAAATTTGCTTATGTTCATGGACTTGCTTCTTAGAATTTCTCATGAAATTAGTCTTTTGAAGACCAATTGTGTGCACAATTAGTTTCCTTAATGATCAATGGATTATCCAAAATTTGCAAAAAAAACTTGGCATAAAACATTGTGGTCAAGAAGGAATGGTCAATTGCTCGATGATTCTTATGCAAAATTAATGCCAAATGAAACAGACATGGATAATTAAAAGCGTAATTTTAGCCCAATTCCGATGTTGATAACCCGTCCATTTTTTATAAAATAGATGGCATAATTTCTTCAAATTTCCAACTTTCTCATGGTATCTTGAAAGTGATAAGTAAAACAAAATTTGCAATTCCATGATAATACATTTAAAATTTGATTTGATGAAGTGGCTTTTTATTTTTTATTTATTTTTTATATTTTTTTAATTGTTTTTTTGAAGAAAAATTAATTGCTTTGATTTATTATTATTATTATTATTTTAATCATTTATTTCTAAATTTACACTCTATCACATATAAATGAAATTTACCTACCTAAAATAAAAAATAAAAATCTAATATGTTCAACCTAAATTAAATTAATATTAACAATATACCGAAATAAAACTTTAATGAATCTTTCTCACCTAGGATTGTCTATGCAGAAAAAATACTCACAACAATATATACTTCGGCTTGTTCTCTTTGTGCTTGAATTCAATCTTCAACAAGTCAACTACGTTTACTCCTCAAATCATTGGAGAGCACTCTCTCCCTTCAAAATCTACATTTTAGATCGATTTTGATATCGCCACTTAAATTCATCTCCTCTCGCATGTTGTCTAGCTTTTAAATTTTGTGCCATAATATGAGTTGAGACTAGAAAAGTTCTCGGTAGTCTCCCTGAAAATATTTTGGGTACCCTCATTTATATACAGGGAGGATGATCAGACTCTATATTTGTGTCAACATCTCCGTTAAAGAAAATGCAATGACCGGAGCCGCCCCGCGTACACAAGGAATAAATGACTAACCTCATCGCTCGCTTTAATAGCCGTAACTTGGTTCCTGGGACATGTCGCCGCTTTACCGAGGACAAGCACAAACTGGTCAGAGAATGGTAGCTAGGATTCGTAGTAAAGAAGATGAAATATGCTTCAGTTTTTCTCGCTATCCGTCGATCGTGAGATTTTACTTGCAAGAATACTTCCCAAATTCTTGATGATTTCTCCGCCGCTAGTACTCCAACCGCCGTCGTAAAGTGACCTTGATATTTGGGCTAGGCCACCGGTTCTCCATTTTTACAAATCAACTTTGGCCGTACGACCGTTGCATTCCTTTCTCGGAGATTCTTCTTGTTGTGTCGACCGCCCGTTTGAATTGATATCTTCTCTAATTCATAACTTCAAAAAATATACACGCAATCCATCAAATCACTCAAACCCAGCCTAACAAAATTTGCATGTAATCATTAAATTTCTAATTGGAATATTGTTGTTGTAGGTTAGATAGATTTCCGTACTCAAAGTCGATTATAGATATTTTTTTTTTTGAACACAGAACCGCAAGACAACGCAGAGTAATCACCAAATGTATACCGCTATATGAGGAAGTTTTCTCTCAAGCGATTACAATCGTAATTCACACAAGATTTTGAGAGAGCTCCACTCATCCTCCATCATACCGGTTTTGAAAGCTAATAAGGCAACACGATAATAAGGCAAAACTCGTAATCGTTCGTGCATTAAATTTAAACCGTTTTTTTTACGTACGACACCAAAATGTGGTCCCGAAGAACCGCGATTTCCTTAAACCATTAAAGACTCCAAGGAAATGATTTCTGGTTATGTAATTCATTCCTTTGCTCCAAAAAAAACCCCATGTCTTCGTTTTTTTAAATTTTTCCCCGGTTCAATCAAAAACCGCTTTTTAAAACCGAAGTTTTTGTAGAGGTCAAAGTTGTTGGCACTCAATCGCACTTGCCATGTTTAGATTTGAATACACCCGCATATGATTATCTTCTCGGCTAATCATTATTTCTTTGCAAAAGTGGCCCATCGATTCACCATGAAGTCCTTTGAGACGCGGAATCACCGCAAGTTATGATCCGTAGCGTCGTGAAAGACTGTAATAGCAAGTGTTGTCACAAAGAATATGAAGTCACAACATTGTAACAACAACTTTCTCATAGCATTATAATAGCAAAGTCGTTTCATAGAAACAACAAGGTGCAAAACAAGGAATAAGTAGGTGGTGTTGCGCACTTTATTTCATCCTCTAAGTACTAATCGTATACCTGGCCGATGCGTATTTCTATTAAGCCAAAGATGCTCTTGCATCATATCACTCAATAGAAACAATTTCATGTGGTTTTATCAGCATTCATGGTTGAACAAGATTTCATATAGTCCGCAATGGTTTTATAGGCACTTGTCTCACAATATTGTATTTCAAAATGGGCCTTTTCTTCTATGCTCGTAGCTTTTAAAAGCATTGCAATTCAATAAAATAAAGAGCCAAGTGTTTTTAAATGTTGGTAGTAAAAAAAATATTTTAATCGTCTATAGACGTCTCATTAATAGTTTGGCGGGGGCAGCTCTTCTTGCCGGAACCTTCATTTATCCTCGCTTCTTGAAACTAACAGGATTGTTACTTGTTTTCCTCGTACCACACATGCTAGTTTAAGTCACAATTTTCTGCCCGCATCACATGCCATGCCAATTTCTAGTTCGCAATCACATTTCAAGTCATCCTACATTAAGTGCATTAGTCTAAGGTTCAAGGCTTTCTTCTTAAGGGACACTAAAATCTTACTAAAGCATGCACAAAAGGCTTCAAAATAACCCGTGGAATATGAAAATGCAAATCCATTAATTGTACAAGCTTTCCTTTAAGAATAGGTTCAATGATTATCTCATTCTCTCGAATGTCAAAAAATTTTCGATGCCTTGTAGTGTAGGTCGATGATCCCTAATGTAAGAGTTTGAAATTCAATATATTCTATCTTATATTGGCCAATTCAAATAAGATCAAAATGTGTACATTCTTCAATTGGACACAGCTTCAAGTTTTTTTTTTTTTTTAACTTTCTCGGGGTAATAGTTATCTCGATACAAATTATGGCGTAGGAAAAATAGACGAAATTAGGAAACTTAACAAGAGAATGTGATAAAAAAAAATTGCAAATCAAACAATCATATGTGCATTAATAATGCCATTGATTTATTTCAATATGATGCAAATTTATTTTTTGAAAAAAATTAAATTGTTGCAAACAGACGATATTGGAAGCTTGCAAATTTCCTATAATCAATAGAATGCGCGTATCAATTTTCCAACGAGATTATTTTTATTTTAAATGAATTGAAAGATTTTCTCGATCTTCTCGATCGCACGAAGCGTGTGAAGAGAGCATACTAATCTCTTGATTTATTTTTATTTATGCAAGTTAGCGTGATGGATAATAAACACAATCAAGATTTGTGACAAATCCTCGCATTGTCTATACTCTTTTCGCAATGTCGATGAGCGTTAGACTCTCGAAAGACAAATCTTTCCGATAATCAAGCTTCCGGCTTACCCGTGATACAAAAACAAGATATAGAAATGCAAATGACAAGCAACTCTTACCGTGCTAATCGAATTTATTCATTTATTCATGATGATTTATTATTTATTTATTTTTTAAAATAAGACCAAAAACTTCTAACGACTTCTAATCGCGTTCGTTTTATTTTCATAATTTATTCTATCTAACTTGCTTGAAAGATATTTTTTATTTCCCTAGGTAAAAGAATGCTTCAAGTGAAGCCATCTACGTACTAAAAATTCAAAATTTTCACATAAAGATTTAAAATTTTTACCTGATTGTCATAAGGATGTGAGTAACCTATTTGATTTTTGAGTTTGTGCAAGGTTCTTTTGGAACAAGTCTTCAAGATTATTCTTTTTCTCCAAAAAGTACCGTTTTAAATATATTCAAATTTCTCATTCGTAGATGAATTAGTAAGAAATGGGGTTTAAAACTCGAATTTGAAACTAACTAAGTATGAAAATAAAAATAAAAAGCTCAACTTAAACTCCTTTATGAAGATCCCCGTTGTCACTAGGTTTCACAAGTTAGTCCATAAAAGAAATTGCAATAAAAAAATGACTTCCTAAGTCTATCTCTAAATCATCCCTCCCCCGCAAATCTGCCGCCAAATGTTTGGTCTAAAATGTGGATGCAAATTAGAGTTTCATTTACTATCAATCCGCGTAAGTAAACTTTGAGGATCATCCAATATATATGGACTTAGAGACAAACTAAATCAAGTTTGGTGAAGAAATACCAAAGTCTTTACAGGAGGTTGTTCATTAGGATGTCCAACACCTATTTAGTTATTTAATCAAAATGAAATCTAAAGACATTGTGATAAGTGTAAGAAATATTAAGGCTCGAAGACAGGAGACCGTTCATTAATATTTATAATCAACTTAATCAACAAACTATTTAAACTAATGAAATTAAAGCAATTTAACAACAAATCGATGAAGGAAACATTAATACTTATGAAAGGTCATTCATTAATATTCCAAACATGAACCTAATAATTCTAATTTTAATGAAATTCACAAACAACATAAAATAAAAGCTTACTAAAATAAAGGTGTACTTACAGGGCAATGGGGATCCTTCCATGGATTCACAAGCACACAAAACGAAAATTCAAATGTACAAAAGATCAAAGAAGCTCTGGTTTTATTCATCATCAATCGCAAATTGCAATTGCAACCATTACATTGATTCTCCAATCTAACTTCTCACTACCAACCAATAAGATACTAAGATTACAAAATGAAGACCGAGACTACAAATCAATATTAGACTACTAATGAATACCAAGATTCAAGATTACAAATGAAGGAGATAACACTCCTATTTATACAAAAGCTATGATAACAAACTCATAAATGTAAATCCACTATTCTCTCCTTTTGCCCCACATATTTCTCAACCAATGGTGACACATAACCCTATCCTCCATGATCTCTCGCAAATTCGAATTTGATCATAGAGTGCCACATAAAGATGCCTTCGGAAGCTTTTTTCGTACCTACACATGTCAACAAACTCATTCTAATTGTTAAAGTATAAGTATAAGCATATTATTTTCTAAATTTTAACCATAAATCCACTTAAAAATGTTAAGAATTAATAAACTTTGGAAAAAGCATAAGTATAACCCAATGATGAAGTAAATGTAATGATAATGGAGGTGGAATGAAGGTGACATGAAGGTAATATGAAAGTAATGTGAAGGTATTTGGTGAATAATGGAGTGAGAATATGGACTATTTTTGGAGACTAACAATGCTCGACAAGAAAATAGACTTCTCGCCGGGAAGTCTATTGAGGAAAAAATCCTTCACTATGTTTCTTGTCTTTCTTCTTATGACTTTCTTCCCAAAACAAATTTCTATGGAAAACTGCGTCCCACCAACACTCCTTCAACGATGAGCATTAGGGGATTTTTTAGGTCTAAAATGGGCCTCCTAAGGAAATTATAAAATAATAGTGGAAATAATAAAATAAGATTTGATTACATCATCAAATTTTAGAGGGAAAAAGAAAAACAACTTTTCAACTCAAATTTTCAACTTATCTCCAAAATTTTTTACTCAAATTTCAAGCAAGATTGCTGGATGCAAAATTTAATTCCCCATCCAAGGAGTACCCATGTTTCACACTTTTCGATGGGTTCTTCTACACGAAAATGACAAATACATGAAAAAATGGATTGCAAATCATGTTTTTTAATGTATTTTCTATTTTTCATGTAGCAAAGTCCATTGAAAGCATGCAATGCGGATACTCCTTGGATGTGAGGGAATTAAATTTTGCATCCAACGAGTACTCTTCGCTCAAAATTTCGCAAAAAATTTGGGAAATAAGTTGAAAATACGAGTTGAAAAGTGGTTTTATTATTTTATTATTTTTTAATCCTTTTACCTTTTTAATTAAAAAATGGTGAATCATCCCTCATGGTTGACATCATCATCTTAATCCTATTGGTTCTTATGTTTATTTCTTTTCAGACATTTTTCTTAGGAGGTCCATTTTATACCTCAAAATTCCCTAATGGCTCGCGTCGCTTCTCCCTCTCACACCCGCAAAAACTTCGATCTCAGCCCTTCCTCTCTGCCGACTCACTCAAAGAGAGAATTTCCCCACCCTAGCCCTAGCCTGGAATGTCCAATCACTTTGGGGATTCAAACTACTACCTCCTGGCAGCTATCCAACCTTCTACCGGTGCTGCCTCTTCTCTTCTCGTTTCACCTACAATGCTCTAATACCATGTGAAAATTCCAAGTCCTGAATCCTATCGCAAAACTAACCCAGTCTTACCATCTACTATATTAAAATAACAATTATTTATAGTATTCTACTATAAATATTGAAGAAAATTATTGTCAGATCCTTCACTTAATTAATTAAATTTGTCGAAACAAGAAATTGAAAGAAAAAATCACAGAGGACACTATTGTTTTTGGTAAAATGTCCTTGGAAACCATGCGTAAAAAAAAAATAGTGCAACAATTCTTTTTTAATACAATCTTCCGGACTCCTTGGATATTGCGCCGGATGTAAAATATCACTTGACATAAGAAATTAGTGAGACTACTCTACCTATACCCAAGTAAGTCCCATCCGAATTGCAGATGAAACAACGATTCCCGCACCTCTCGCGCCGCCCGCGAAGCCACCGTGGACCCGTGTCATCATTTCATGTGAGATTGCATCACCTCCTCTATCAAATCTCTTAGCTCTCAAGAGCTTCGATTCCAACCCTCCCGAATGAGACTTTCAATCTCCTAGCTATAAATCGTACCTCTCCGCACGGGAAGATTTTTCTTTTTCTTTCCATGAAATATTGGGACTTCAGACAATCATATACAAATGGTGTTTTCACAATGTTCACTATAGGGTCTATTGGTCCTTCGAATAGGTAAAATAGGAGCTTTCTTAACAAACTTCTTCTCCGTTTACTTCACAAATTGCAACATATTCCACCTCAACACTACTTAGAGCAACCGTGTCTTGATTTCTCCTCATCCATGAGATCATGGAGGATCCCAAATTAAAATATCCTCCTTGCAGTGCTTCTTCCATCCTCGTCACGCTCCTTAGTCGAAATTTGTATATCCAACCAAGTGGAAATCATTCCTCCTATCATATTTTAGGCAAATAGTGGATAGTTCTCTAAATGTCTTAGTATATGTTTTTTTTCTATCCAATGATCATGTTTTGTCTCCACTTGGAATTGAATAAGAATGTTTACTACAAAACATATTTCTAGTCAAGTATTTACCAAGTCCATCAAAGGAGTCAACTTCATTTTCTATATTTGGAAGGATCCAGCCAGGATCGATTCAAAACTCATTAGTCTCTTCAAGTTTTTATCATCGTAGAAATCATAGGTTTTTTTTTTCCATCATGTCAAACCTCTTCAACATTTTTATCACATACTTCCCTTGACCCAGATAAATTTCATCATGTCCATGCTAGACAACTAGTCCTGTATTAGGCACGCATCAGCCCTAGATCCTTCATGTCAACTGCTAGGTACTTCTTACATTCTTCACTTCGATCTTATATACCCGTTAATAGAATATCATTCATACATACACAAGAAAGATTACATGTTCTCCATCTACAACCTTGATATAGCGGTGTTTGGCTCAAACATAACTTTGTAGCCTATTCTTTACCATTCCTCGGTGCTTTCTCGGATGCCATAATTCTTTCAATCTACAAAAATATGCCTTTTTGTCTTTAACTTCAAATCAAGGCTTGCTCTATATAGACTTCCTCATCAATTGTGTCATTTAGAACGCAGCCTTGACATCCATTTGATGGATGTTCCATCCCATCGATGTTGCCGCAGAGGCTAATAAACAAATCGTTGTATACCTTGTTGTCAAAGAAAATATCTCTTCACAGCGAGATGCCTTCGATGAGACAAACCCTAGCCACAAATTCATCTTCTATTTATCGATAATTCCATCCGTCGCATGCTCGATTCAGAGATCCATTTGGAAGCTACCACAATTTGTACTGTGCCTTGGTATGATCTACCAAACTCCATTATTCATTATAGATCGACACTCTTCATTCATGGAATCCTTCCATTACCGATTATTGACATCCTCAAAAAAGCAGATAGTGAAAATTCCAATTCCGGTATCACTACTACAACCAACTAAAATTACCTCATCTACTTGTTATTAAACTAAGAAGTTATTTATGGTCTTCTACCGTAAATACTCGAAGAAAAATTACTATCGAATGGAAGCTATCGTGTTTCTCGCTTATGCATGCTTGAGAAAATCAAGGTCTACCAAAATGGATGTTAAGTCACTCCTTTCTAAATGGTGAATTGGGAGAAGAAGTTTATATTGAACAACCCAAAGGTTTTCTACTTTCAAAAGGAAGACTATGTCCGTAGATTAAAGAAGGCATTATATGGTCTCAAGCAAGCCCTAGAGTCGGGTATGCTCATCTGCATGTATATCTACATCAACAAGGATTCAAGAAAGGAAGCGCCAACAAAAATATCTATTTGAAATTGGATCAAGATAACCTAGCAATTATCGAGGTGTATGTATGATATAATTCTTTGGAAGAAATGTCAGCGTATTAAGTAAAAAAATTAGACAAAGATGCAAAGTGTTATAAATGTCTCTACTTGCAAGTTGGCATACTTTTAGGGTTTGGGGATATCTTAGCAAGATAAAGGAATATTTATATATCAAACTAAAGGTATCAAGGAAATGCTCAAGAAATTCAAGATGGAAGATTGCAAGCCTTTCCTTACCCCAATGGTAACAAAGTTGCAAGTTAAGTTTAGATGATTCATCAAAGGATGTGGACGAGAGGTTGTATAGATCTACGATTGGAAGTCTTATATATGTTACCACTTCTCGAGAAACTTAATGCAATTGGAAAATAGCAAGATTCCAAGCAACACCAAAATACCCCATATTATTGTCGACAAAAGAATTATTCGATATCTTAAGGGTACAACAGAATATGGTTTATGGTATCCAAAACAAAAAATAATCTAGTTATCCAAGCTTATACAAATGCATTTTGGGCAAGCAAAGTGTCGATGATCAAAAGAGTACCAATGGAGCAGAATTCTATCTAGGTGGTTGCCTTGTTTCATGGTTAAGTAAAATGCATTTCAATCTCATTATCCACAAGAGAGTAGAACATATCGCGACAACACTGTTGTACTCCAAGTTCTTTTAGATGAAGTAAACTTTTCAAGATCTTCAAGTCAAGTTTCATGAGCCTATTCCCATATTTTGCAATAACACCGTGCCATCGTATCTCCAAGAATTATGCGATGCATTCCAAAAAAATCACATTCCGATCAAATATAATTTTGTTAGAGAGTAGTCACCAAAAAGAATATCAAGTTTGAATATGTTGGCACAAAGGAAAAATTGCCTGACATATTTACCAAACCATTACTTCGTGAAGCATTGGAGTCTCTTCGCCCAAAGCTTGGGATTCTCCCAAGTTCTCATTAGACTCATTGTCTTCTATAAATAAGTAAAAAAAGGGGGAGTTAAGGTGTGTACAAGTCCGCAAGATGACACTTATTAGGGGCGAGTTACCCTTCATCGATGACAAAGGGGGAGAGAATTTTATAGGAAGAGGTGTCATGATCCTTGTGGGGTGTGCTTGTGTTGCCATCAATGCCAAAGGGGGAGATTGTTGACTCACAATGGTTGTCATTTCGATGTCAACCCAAGCAACACTGTAGGCTACACCGATTCGCATAGGAATTTTGACTTGAAACTTACTCTATTATGATTCATAGTGATATTTTGTTGGAGCCTACTGTCGATATTGTTGATATATGGAGGCAAGATAATTCTTCACGGTTTGAGATATATTCGTGGTTGTGGCCCTAATAAGAATAATTAGTTGTGGTCATTTAATTTTCATTAATTAACATTTTTTTAAGCCCTCAAATCCTCCAATGTTCACCACCGAAGACCCTCTCAACCTAAGCATTTATATAAATTGTGACCCACATATGTAAGGATTTCGCTACTAGTAACAGTCATCGTGGAATTTTTGCTAGAATTTTTTTTTTCGCGGTTTTATGTTAAAAGAAAATCATTTGGGCAAAGTCCCGATGAATCTCATGTCCAAAATTTCAAATATTGGTTCACTATATTTTCAGATATGATCGAAGGAAGTTACGGTTTCTTCAAGCTCCCAAATTTCATGTCAAACAGTGACCTTGGGAAAATATTCGTAACTTTCTCTCTCAAAAGATTGGATTCAAATTTTGTGCATGACAAAAATAGACAAACTTTGTATTTTTTTTTTGTATCGCTTTCAGACCAAAGGTTGAAATGTTGACATGTAAGTACATCGTACACTTCGCTCTACCGAACGAGTCTATAATCGTGTCATCATAGGAGATTGGGTATAACTATTTCTCAAAGAATCCAATTTGATTAGACCTATGGGGGCTGGAAATAGGACTCAAAGGGCTACCACAAGATGAGATTTCGTACCTCGATCTCTTAAATTGCTACGTATATGTTAGATTCAATATCGAGCTTCTAGAAGGCAAGAAAATATGTACTCAAGGATCAACGTAAACAAGGAAAACACATCAAATTTCAAGGGTAAGTCTACTATAACAAGGTATGTATGATTAGTGTTTGAATTTTAATTTGAATATCATATTTAACATGTGCTTTTGTAGGACAACAAGTATTTCTTATGTATGTTCGTATTGGGTTTTGTTCATAAATGTTGAACGTATTTACATTTGAATTTTGAATATTTCTCTCCGACATATGGTTTAGCGGAGAGTGTAAGTATTTTTTTTGTATATTGGTTTGGGCCTTGCATGTGCAGTGAAGGAGGACAAAATAGGAGCAACGACATACTAGGAGGACAATGAATGCCAAAGTACCATTACTTGAAGGAAGCATACAACAATACCTCAAATAGGTGCCAGTGTTCAAAGAAGCAAAGACAAGTCAAGTATCGTGTTGTGTCAAAATTCCGCATTGTAAAAATTACCCATTGTAAAATTGTAAAAGAGCCATTATTGTAAAAGATTTAATCTTCCTAGAGTTTGGAGAGGAATTGTTGGGAGGTATAAGTGTCATTGTTGGATATTGTTTTGGTTGGGTTGCAGTCATCGTGTGATTGGGTGATTGGTCTAACAAGAAAATAATTGTGAATCATATCGTATCATGGATCATTTTCCCCGGTTCGAGAGTCCACGTTCTGTCTTATTTATGATCATTATGTAGTAGTTAGTGGAGGTGCTAGGTTGGTGCATGAAGTCACCTACATGTTGGAGCCCTGTGATCACTTAAGGGTGGTAGGTTGGTCTAGGACAAGCCTGGGCATCCATTCAGCTTGACCACTAAAGAACCAGGGCGTTGGGGCATCCTTCTAGTGAGCCGGAGAAGAATTATTTTCTATAATTCGAGGAATTTGTCCCTTTCATTTCAATTGAGGCCGAATATTAAAGAATTTATTATAAAAGCATTCAATGAGCCAATTCGCAGGGGGTTTTACACCTAAAATTCATGTGCCTATTGTGTTCTATCAAGCATCGTTGTTACTAGATAAACATCAAGAATAATTAAATATTAACTAATGTTCCGAAAGATTTAAAAATTTCTAATTGATAATAAATAATGAGTCACCCCCCTCTCAATATTTCCAACACTAGTTAAAACAATATTATTCCTCAAGATTATGGGAAGACTCACTAAAACCTATAAATATTTTCCGTTTCAACCTAGAGGGCACATAAAAATCCTTAGCATTTCTTCATATTAACGCTCATAGAAATAATTCTCTAAAGATTTTTTCGAATTCCTCCCAATTCAACACTTTTCTCAACTTGATGTTTCAAACATTCTTCAAGTCCTCCTACCCGCATTTCTTTCTTTCCATTTTCAACTAAAAGGGAAATCCTTCTTCATATGTTTTCGTGTAGGTTTTAACCCCGTATAGAAATTATTTGCAAACGAATAAAAAACATAAAAATAAACAATAGCTAGAGTACAAACATAAAGCCGTATAAACACAGAGATTTTCCCCCGGATCCCAAATCGTCGACCAACTCGATTTTTCATTATATTCCTTTTTAGTGTTACAACACATATATATACATTGCCGAAGTTACATACATAAACCCCAATCCATTAACCCCCGGATTAGAAACATAACCGTAGTTCCTCATGGAGTCTCAAAAATGTTCTCCGTATTCACACATATTTCCATTATGTCATAACCATTTAGCTCTTATTTCATACCTATTTGACCTAAAACCCTACATCAAGTAACCATTTTCATAAATATATGGTTGTGATCCTTGTTTTCCAAAGTTATTTATTTTATGTATTTCAAGTGAATTTATCAGAAACCAGAAAATTAACATAGTCAAGTATATCCATATATGTGTTATGAGTTTTGTGACATGTGTAGTCAAAAGGAGACTTCTAGAAGACCCTTATGTGGCACTCTAAAGCCAAATTCGAATTTGGTTGGAGAAGATTATGGGATCAAGAGGATATGTGGTTCTACTTCCTTGTTGTATTGAAACTCTAAAAGGATATGTGTCTCATCTCGGTTGTGTTGAAACTTCAAAGACTCTAGGCCTTATCATTTCCTATTTTCGATTGTAACTCTAGAGATGGAGGGAGAGATTCATGGACTCTATTAATGAGATGACTCTGATATTTTGTATAAATAGGAGAAGCTTTCTCCTATCATAAGTGCAATGAGGAAGTAATGAAAAAGTAGTGGTAGAAGTCTTTTTGTAACAAAGTTCAAGATGGAATGGGATATAGATTTGTGAGTTCTTTTTAATAGAGAAATTCGGCTTTACGTCGTTTTGATTACAAATTTAAGGAGTCAATATGATTCTGTACCAAATTGCAGCAGGGCCCCTGCCATCAAGGAGGCTTTTATGTTTTTCAGATAAGTTGCTTTCAATTTGGTCATATTTCCTTATTTAGATTGCTTTTTGAAATCATAGCTTTTAGCATAATTTTTCACAGTACCGGCATTTGCATATCTTTTTCGACTAATGACACGGAACTGAATATTGTTCGCTCGCTAATTTACTTTTGTTTAATTCCAACACCGTTTTGTTTATTTCGCCTTGCACATTTGTTTCAAATAGGGTTAGATTTACGCATATTAAGTCGCTCATGTCATTTTCGCTACCCTCCGAGCCACAAATCGGGACTGTTAATGGTGAGGGATTGAAGTATGAGTGTGTAGTTTGACATCGGCGCATTTCTTCGGTAAGTTAGACATATTAAATTGCTCACTACGGCCACTCGAAAGCCACAACCGGACCGATGGTGAGATCGAAGCATGAGTGTGTAGTTTGACATTAGCGTACTTTCCGTGTTAGATGAGAATAAATCGTTCGACGTCATTTTCTCGGCCACTTCTCCGAAAGCCACGGTACCGGACCGTTAGGGAGGGATTGGTTAAGGAGGTAGTTTGATATTAAGCTTTTATTCGCAAATTAGATATCGCATTGCCCGTTACGAGCATACTCGAAAGCCATAGTCGGACCAATGGTGAGGACTCGTAATATAAGTTGATGTAATTATCGAGATTTACTTCCGAAGTGCAATTCTTGGATTTCTTTAAGCATAGTTTCTTTTGTGTTTAGACAACAAATAAGGATAATTTGGTTTTCATGCTCAATAGTTCACTATTTGATTTATTAGCTAGCAAAGACATTTCATTTCCTTCAAGTTTTGTCATCAGGACATGTTTCAAATTCCTTTTTAAGTTTGAAGTCTGGGTAAACTGTTATAAAGGACATCATTGTCAATATTCATAACCACTTGTCTTTTAGAATTTCCATATCACATTAGGAAACCAACCAAGATCAATAAAAATCCAAAAACGACAAAAAGTAAGAGATAAAGTTATCTTGCACATATAGTGCGCCACACTTCGTCACCTTACGAATCCCCCGGGTTGATAATTTATGTTAGCAATTTAAGACACACTAAATTGACCAAACATTTTGGCGTCACAGCCGGAAGTGTAACTAGGTAGCCTTATTTCTTACATCTAAAAAAAAATTAATACCCTCGAGTATGCTCTCTCCCGCACTTTGTGTGATCCGGAGGATCGTAAAAAGAATTGTTATGTGAAAAAGAAAAAAAAAGAGGAGACAAAATAAAACTTCATCATTTCACCGATTCAACAATTTAAAAAAAAATTGTTTTCATGAAAACTTTGATTTCAATAAATTGTTTTGTTTACATGAATATATATGTGTATTTTTAAATTTTTTGAAAATATAACATACATAATTTTATTAAACAAATCAATTAAAAAAAATTAAATTAAATTGTTTTGTTACTAAGATATACATGTATATTTTCATTTTTGAAAATATATATATATAATTTTAATAACAAATCATTAAAAAAAAAAAAATCAATAAATTGTTTTGCTTAGTAAATTACATATGTATATTTTTAATTTTTCAAAATTTAACATGTTTAATTTTATTAACTAAACAAATAAATAAAATAAATAATCATTTTGCTTAGTAAAATATATATGTGTATTTTTAATTTTTAAAAAATATAACATATAGTTTTATTAACAAAAACAAATTAAAAATAAAAAAAATAAAAAAAATTGAAAACAAACAAACAAAATCAACAAACTAAAACCATGGCCTTTTTTTTCAAAAAAAAAAACAAAAAAATAAAACAAATAAAAATACATCATTTGAAAAAGGCCGATAGCATAGTTCGAAATGCATTATTGATGAAAACACAAATTTAGATACTTCAACGTTCGAATTGCAATAAATCTCAGGTTGCTCGTAGTTTCGTAAAGGCTTGCATCTTTAGTATTCCAAAATATATTTTATATTCAAAGAGTGTCGAAGCCTAAATATCGAAACCATAAGAAAAGAAGTTAGTTCACTGGAGTTGAGGGCAACAAAGCAAAAAATGAAAGCACATGAGCAATTATCTAAATATGAAAAGATGGAAAACTATGTTGTCGGGATGTTGGATTCGTATTCGACAAAACGTAACATGCTCATATAGCCGAGACAATCATGTTAAAGGCCCAAGCACTTGTGGTATCATATCGGGGGTACAATATGGAGAACCTGGCTATCAACCTTTTGGAGAGAGAAGGCTCTTAAAAGAAGCTCGTGATAATCGTCTCAAGTAGATCAACGAAATCATCAACAACATTCTTAGATTGAAACGCAAAATAACTCACGCGTGCTTCCATTATCGATCTTTACATTCCCCAATTTCGTTGTTCCCATGCTCCGTCCCCGTTGATAATAGTGGCAAGTTGAAATCGCAGGAGGATGCCATGATTGTATTGTCTTACCAGTCCGTCCGTGTCATATCGAATCTTAAAAAAAAAATTCAAAATCAATTTCACAAACTCGAATGTAGCAATTCAGGAAAAACGCAAAACAAAGAAAAATGTCAAACTTTGAAAGCACGATTTGCCAAACGGGAGATGAATTTGGAAAAAATAAAACATGGGTTTTTTCGCCAACGTAGTCAATTAGATAACCCGTAAATCGTTTTACGAAATTCGTGGCGGTCTCCGGGGAGAATTTCGTTCTTCAAGGCCATTTTTGCCCGTCGCATGAGGAAAACAGTTTGCTCGTACGTTGGAGAGTTTGAAACCCGCACTTTGCTTGATTTCAGCCATAATCTTGCCTCGATCTCCCGGAAGAAGAATCCAAGTTAAAATCAAATTCCTATTAAAGCCAATCAACCAACCTAGCGCCTCACCCTTTCATGTCATTCCGCTCGAATCATCGAATCATACGTAAACTCAATCGAGATCGAACGTGTCTCGTAATGGCGGGATGGAAGAGTATTGGAAACCGCCGCAATTGGAATTCCAACCGAGGGGGGGTGGTCCCGAACGGTTACCGATTGTGATAGTCTTCAAGGATCAAATGATACAAAAAAATAAATTTTGAAGAGATGAAAGATTTTATTTTGAAATAGCAATCATGCCCTTTTATGTTCTTCAATGCTTACCAAAAAGATATTATTTTTTTCATCTTATGTGATCTTCACTTACCATTCTATGGTCATCGTAAGGTCACGATTTGTCAATGTATCTCGAGTTTGCTTTATTTAGCATCATTTGTCGAAACTTAAAAAAAATTGCATTTCTCTTTTTCGTTGTTTAAAAAAAAAAAAAATCAATAATTTTGAATCAATGAAATGAATAAGTTATTTCCTCACTTTTTCTCGTCAAGGTATCGATTAATTTTTTGGACCGATGATGAAGGATGAATGGCTAACTTTTTATTCAAGATTTTTAGCGCGTAAACCGTACGACATTCTCAGCCTAAAGTCCAATTCCGCAATGTTTCCTCTCAATTCCGCAACCTAAAGTCCAATTTCGCAGAATCGTTCTCCAATTCCGCAACCTAAAGTCCACTCCCGTACTGTTTCTCCAATTCCGTTAAATTAAAAACCTCATTGTCCAACCGTAACTTTCATAAAAATCGTATTTTGATGATTTAAGTATCGTTGGAAAGGTCTCAACAAGATCTACAAAATGAGAAATCCATCATTAGAGTTTGGAATGGTAAATAATGAAATAAATTGCTGAAAAGAAGCTACATTCAACTTGAGACACTAATTCCAAAACAGTATAAATTCTTTTGATTTTTCCCTTTAGGAACTGTTTCATTAATACAAATTCTTAGTTTTGTATATAAATATCATAACTAGAGAGATCGATCACTCCTCTTTCGATAATCTTACATTCCATTGCGTAAGAAGTATTAGTTTTTTTTGAGGTGTTCCAGGGAGGAAAGACAAATGACTACAAGATAATGGTGCTTCTCAAGAGACCAATTTGTTTCATAAGAGGATGATCAACAACAAAGAGGAGGAAATATGTCGATGCAAAATCGCATCCAAACACTTGAAAAACTTTCGTATACTATTGTCTCCATCACATCCATACCTCATAATAAACCATTCACCTCATTTCACTTCATATTTTCCATTTACATTCACATCCACTTTCCATTTCTTTTTGTCCATTCATAACCACAAATAAAAGCAAGAGGCTTATTCACATGCTTATTGTCCATTGCCATTTCTCATTCACCTCGCTATTTCCCATTTTCCGTTTCTACTCTCCATTGCCATCTTCCATTTTCATTTTCCATTTCGTCATTGTCATTCCGCAAATAAGCCCAATGCAAATTATTGAGTCCATAGTCCTTTGGAGTCTAAGTTTTGTAAAAACACCTTGAGGCTTGCATGCCTTAATGGCAAGTTCTCATGCTAACAAACAAGAATACATTAATGTCTCTCGTTCGTCGTATCTTCTAGGTGACTTGACATCAGCAAAATCATTCGTACCTAGCAAGATGTGTTTGGGCATCTTGACTCTCATTGTCATCAATGGTGAGAGTTCTCGTGTTGACTAGTGGCATCCAATAATGGCCACTAATTCAACAATTTCCTACTATGTTCGACATCAAAACATCTTTTCACATAGTAGGAATTATGCCAATGAGTTTTGAAGACATGAAGACTATTATTTTCAAGATTTTGGAGCAGTATTCAAATAGTGCCTAGTAGGAGCAATAAAAATTCATCTCTACTCCTCTTTATCCATGACTCTCTTGTTCAAACCCACTTGAAAAAGAATAAGTGATCGTACCTCTGTACCACCACATACACAACTCATCCACATTTAAGCAAGTGAAGGTATGTTGTTTTCTAATTTTTTTAGTCATGTAATTCATTAGAATGCTAAAATTGTAACTTTGGAAAAAATTCCTCACTCCTTTTTCACATTGTCATATATTTAGTTGGGGGAAGGGACATCATTTGCTATCCACATGTCATACACTATCACACATTTTCATTTCATTTCCACACATATACTTCTCAACCAACTATTGTTGCAACATGATCCAAAAGATTATATGCCTCTGCAAAATGATCAATTCATCAAGGAAGTAATTGATTCTAAATGTTTTCATGAACTTTGATGCAATGAGAAGAAAATAAAGTATTGTTACACAAGAACCAATGCTCAAAAAAAAAAAAAAAAAGGAAAAGGTTGTCACACAAGAACCAACCATTGAAAAAATGTTGCAATCAAATGTATTATACTTTGCCAAAAAGGAAAATATCAAGAAGCAAAGTTTGGAATGAACTTGTATGAGCTTCAAAACCCAAAAAGATCAACTCATGGACAAACGAATCATTGCAATAGTTGCATGAGGACATGCAACAACTTCAAGCTTGGGGGGTATGTTGAGTCTCAAAAAATGTTCTCCATATTCATACATATTTCCATTATGTCATAACCATTTAGCTCTTATTTCATAGCCATTTGACCTAAAATCCTACATCAAGTAACCATTTTCATAAACATATGTGGGTTAGGATCCTTTGTTTTCCAAAGTTATTTATTTTATGTATTTTAAGTGAATTTATGATTAGAAACTAAAAAGGCTTAACATAGTTTCATATATCTATATATGTGTTATGAGTTTTGTGACATGTGTAGGTCAAAAGGAGACTTCTGTAAGACCCTTATGTGCAGCACTCTAAAGCCAAATTCGAATTTGGTTGGAGAATATTATGGGATCGTGAGAATATGTGTCTCACTTCCTTGTTGTATTGAAACTCTAAGAGGATATGTGTCTCATTTCTCAAGTTGTGTTGAAACTCTGTAAAGACATGTGTCTTATCATTTCCTATTTTACCAACTCTGAAAGATGGAGGGTGAGATTAATGGACTCCCATTAATGAGATGACTCTCACATTTTGTATAAATAGGAGAAGCTTTCTCTCATCATAAGTAGGGAGGAAGTAATGAAAAAGTAGTAGAGAAGTCTTTTGCAACAAAGTTCAAGATGGAATGGGATGTAGATTTGTGAGTTCTTTTAATAGAGAAATTTAGTTCTTTGATGTTGTTTTCGTATTACAACTTTAAGGAGTCAAGGACTTCACCAAATTGGTAGCAGTATGTCCGTTATCCAAGGAGGCTTTTACATGTTTTCTAGATAAGTTTTTCTCAATTCTCCATGAAGTCATATTTCCTTATTTAGATTGTTTTTTGAAATCATAGCTTTTAGCATAATTTTTCATGCATAAATGCGGGCATTTGCATATCTTTTCGACTAATGACATGGAATCAATATTGTCTCCGTCGCTAATTTATTTTTTTGTTTAATTCCGCACTCATTGTTTATTTGGGCCTTGCACATTTGTTTCGTAGTTAGATTTAGACATATTGCTTCGCTCATGTCATTTTCGCAACCTCCGAAAGCCACCGGACCGATGGTGAGGGATTGAAGCATGATGTAGTTTGATATTAGCGATTTTCTCGCAAGTTAGATATATTAAATTGCTCATGTTATTTTCAGCTACCTCCGAAAGCCACAACCGGACCGAAGGTAAGAGGGGATTGAAGTATGAGTAGTTCGATATTAGCTACTGCAAGTTAGATATATTAAATCGCTCATGTCATTTTCAAGCCCTCCAAAAGCCACACCGGATTCTATGGTGAGGGATTGGGGCGGCGAGTGTGTAGTTTGATATTAGTTTCTTTTTTCTTCAAATTAGATATCGTATTGCTCAAGTCGTTTATGGTTACCTCCGAAAGCCATAGCCGGACTAATGGTGAGGACTCTAATATAAGTTGATGTGACTTGATTTAAATTTATTTTGTTGCAATTCTTGATTTCTTTAAGCATATTAGCTTCTTTGTGTTTAGACAAAGTAGTTAAAGGGGATAATTTGGTTTTCATGCTCAATAGTTCACTATTTGATTTATTAGGTTTAAAAGACATTTTCATTTCCTTTCAAGTTTTGTCATTTGCATGTTTCAAATTTCTTTTTAAGTTTGAAGTTTTGGTAAATCATTATAAAGGACATCATTGCCTTGAATATTCATAACCATACTTGTCTTTTAGAATTTCCATCTCACATTAGGAAACCAACCAAGATCAATAAAAATCCAAAAACTGACAAAAAGTAAGAGATAGGTTATTCTGCACATATAGTGTGCCACACTTCGTCAGCCTTACGAATCCCCGGGTTGATAATTTATGTTAGCATCCGTACACTAAATTGACCAAATAGTTCTCTTTTGATCGTATCTACAAAATACCAAAGCCCAAAACAATCATGCCCCAAAACCATGCAAACCCATGCACAAACCCATGTGGGCTGTCCGCTCACCTCAGAAAATAAGTGAACCCAAAAAAAAAAATTCTGGGCATTGCCCCAAACTCCACAGGGGGGCTCTCGACCTCCTATTACAAACCTACCCCGCGTGTGACTAGTCATGGAAAGAATACAACACAAACCCAACATTCTCCCAATTTGCTGTTTTTTTTCCCAGGGACCAAAAGAGAGCCGAGTCAGTATCCAAACATTGCACACCCATTGTTTCTCTACACCAAGAGAACTTCGAGTGCTAAGACTTTTTCAAAGCATCTACAACATTCTTCAAAGTGTCCACCTTTACCAAAGAACACCCTTTAGCCTCAACCATATATTTCACAAAGCATACTGGAATGATCGTGCTTTGTCTTCGAATGATAAGTAGGGTTCTTAGCTAAGAAAATTGCACTTTCGCTGTACCATACTATCCTTATAGCTTGTCAGTGACCAACCCCATACTGGAACACAATCTCTCGTAACCAAACTGCTTCATTGCTTCGTATGAGTAGCTGCCATTATGCCTCCGTAGTTGAAAGAATCACTACGTACCTGCCTTTTACTCATCCAACCGATCGCACCTCCAAATAGGCTAAAAACATACCCACTTATAGATCTTCTTTCGTCTAGATCTCTAGGCTACCAAAAGATCAAAAACTCACGAATGTCCAACACTTTTCCGATCCAGCCTTAAGAATTCATCTATGAATGAAACATAGTACACAAACACTTACCCAAGGTGGAACCGAAACAGTCCAAACACATCACTATGCACAAGCTCTAATAACACTTTGCTCGCCCTCTTAGCACTAAAAAGAAAACTCACCCGATTCTCGCTTTCCCATACACATAATGTTCACGGTAAATCGAACCAAAGAGCTATTACATGTTCTCTACCATACCATTTCCATGCAATATCCAAAGGCCCTTCTCTCCAATATGCTCCAAGCCTTTGATTCTATAACATGGCCTTTTCTCAAGAGACCGCTAGGCTTTTCTCTGATCCACTTTTAGGAAGCTACGTAACTATTGTACCCATCATTGCCGCGTCGCCTAAAGCTTGCGCGCAGTTCCAATGAAACTCCCCCGCATTAATACCGTTGCTTCCCCAAACCATCTTACGTATCTTTCTAACACCGTTTTTACACCCGCATCATCCATCTCGCTACGTAAATCAAATTTCTGACACACGTGTGAATGTGTATAACACCAAGAAGTGTTCTAATCCTTCCACCTTGCGCTCTTCATCTTGGCTTTCCATGTCCCACAATTCTCGGCCTTCCTATCATCACCCAAGAAGACATCACCGCCATCATATTTCTCATACTTAACCACTCCCTATGGGGAGGAAGTGAAAGGATGCACCAAGTCAATCAACCATAACTCATGATCTACATGTTTATTTGAAGAAGAAGCCAACACACATCCCCACCTTCATCCGAGGTGGTTTTTTTGCCTTCCGCAAGGAGCATCATCGTATCCCTTTTCCTTTCTCGGTGAGCTTAGATCCGCAAATTTTTTATAGTGCCCTTCCTTTCCGCATTTCCAACACACCTTTACAAACTTTCCAAGAGATTTAGATCTCCTCTAGATTTGATCTCCGACTCGAAACCTTATTCTCTGCTTTCACTTCCGGGACCTTCTCCTTGCCATATAAGGCATCTCCACTGACCTCCTCCATATTCGTCTTATTTCCTCCGCACACATACGTAGACAATGTCATCAAAATTCAAGGTAGTTGTATTTTCTACCTATTGCAATAACCCGACCGTCCTACCAATCAGAGAACACAACAAACCGATGCACTTATCTTTCCGTGAGATTTTAATATCAATAGATGACAAATTTTCGACTTACCAGCGTATTGAAGGCATTCGCATTCTCTAACACCAAGTCTCCATCCTTCATCCTCGTGTTATACAACTTTTTCCGCAGAACAATTTATTCACAAAAGACTTAGATTGGTGGCGAAAGTCCTCTAGCTTTTCCCACAAGGTCTTCCCCGTGGCTTCCCTATATACATTGAAAAATACCTAATCCGAGACACACAACCGTATTGTGCTCTTTGCCTTCCGATCCGTGCCTTCTTCAAATTTTCATATGACATTGTCGTTGGTTTAGTTACTGATCTACAACGACTCACCGATCTTTATCCACCAAAGAAATCCTCCATCTTGGAGCTTCCACAACCAAAAATCCTACCCACAAATTTCTCGATCTTCATCTTCCCACCACTCGCCATCTTCTTTCACCACAAGAATCGATCCCGCATCTCCCACCGAACAGGTCTACCTCAAAGCCCGAGCAAAAAACCCTTAGCAAAATAAGCGTCCCTCAAGCCGAAACTCGGCTCGATACCAAATGTAGGCTTTAACCTCGTACAAATTATCCGAAAAATAATCTTAAAAAATAGAAAATAAACAATAGCGAGAGCATAAAACATAAAACGTATAAACACAAAGTTTTTCCCGGATCCCAAATCGGGACGACCAAATGGATTTTTCTTAATATATTCATTTTAGTTTTACAAAACATATATACATGCAAAAGCATACATAAACCCCAATCCATTAACCCTGGATTAGAACATAACCATAGTTCCCTTGACCGGATCTTTAAAATACCAGGGACCTAAAACCATCATGCCCCAAACCATGTGCAAACCCATGCACAAAACCATGTATGTCCGCCCCCTAGAAAATAAGGACCAAAAATATATATATATATATATGGGGCGCTGCCCCCGACTTCGACAGGGGGGCTATCGCCCCCCGTTACCCCCGCCCCCCGCGTGTGACTAGTCGGGAAAGTATATAACACAAACCCAACATTCAGAATAATCATGAATTCTAAAAAAATTCTTTATCCTCAAAGAACCAAGCTTGCACTTCTTTTGATTTTTTCATATCTCCATAAAATGTGGGTGGCTTGGTCTTCCTAAACTCCTCGCATATATTCATTATCCTTTCTCTTATATCGATGGTGATGGTGAGAATGATGATAGTGCCTCCCAAGAGAAGAGCTAGATGGCCTACTAGCCCCATGCACACATGAGTGTTGGTACCACCTCTAGGTGTGCTAAATGGTGCACACACCATGTATTCACTTTCAAGCCTATGCCTCTTCCTTAACCTCGGTACCTTCCGGCTCCTCCCGAGGGAGATCCTCATACTTCTATGGTTAAAACTCTCATCACATTTTCTATGCATCTCAAATCTAAAAGGCTTTGTAGAAGGACGCATTTATCCCCGCCTACCTTTCTTGATCTCTCACCAACTTCTCATTATCTACCTTGAAACTCCTAACTTCGCTAGTCTTCTCAAGGTGTCGAACCAATCCGTGAGAGTAATTACCTCCCCCTTGATCAATCGATCTCTCTCTCCTTCATGAGCCCCGAACCATTCACTTTTGTGCTATGAACGATCTAAAATATATTGTACCATACCTATCACCATTGTTTCAATATCTTTGTTTTAAATATAGTTTTCTACGGTTGACAATCACGACACTATTAGCTACCATAATAAATAAATAAGCATCAAATCATGGATTTACCATGGAGATATCTACTCCCACATAACAACCATGTTAGTATGCTCATAACATCATCAAACAACAAATCATCAACATGCATAGACTTATAGTCACATTAATTTTAAATCGATTTTTAACACTAAAATTTATTAGATAATTTTCTAAAAAGTGACATATCGTTGAGCCCATTCAATACAAGTTCTCAACCATGCTTTGATACCACTTGTAACAAAAACCCTTACCTAATACCATGACCAAAAGGTGTCACTCTCAATACTTCGACCTCGAGGTACTATTAGGATGATGGGGCATAAAAACTTTTACTTTACAAAATCCTCTAAATCCAAAACTAACTTCACCATTTCATTTGTCTCATCGAAACGAATCCGGTGACATATAACTTTTCCTCAAATTGAGTTATGGATGAAGAGATACATCCCTTCAAATATATGCTACGTCTCTCATGCCATGTCAAAAGATTGCTATGTCACAAGATTCCACTCGCTACGTGAATAAATGGTATACTATCATGTTGGGTCAACCTTCGTTAGCAACTAAGAAACTTTGAAAGTTAACTCACTTCCCAACTCCCAACCTTTAACCTCGCGACCCAATCGAGGTTAGCTTCCCCAATGACCAACTCCTCCAAAACTAAACCCCAACCTAGACCTCTGACCTAGTCAGGTTCAATATCCCCTATGGTTTAACCTCTTTAAGAAACAATCCTCCAACTCCCCGAACTCCGACCTAAGTCGGGTCTTGACTTCTCGACCTACTATAGCTTAGGAAATTTCTTACGTAATTTCGTAGTGTTCTAAATAGCTTCCATAGGCTATATTCAAGTGAAATGATCGGAGATTACTTGGGATCATTTATGAATTATGGTTGCATCAATTATCCATGAAACTAAGGGGACCTTCAAGGCCATAAAAGGACCATAAAAAACATCTCGAAAAGGTCATCCTTCTCGTATCAAACAAGAGAAATTTATTCAAAAATCCAAACAAGTGAAAATGTTGTCAACCAAGGAATTTGACTTCCTTAACCGACCCAAATGAGCCCAAAGACTAGAGGCAACACATCCCTCATATTTCTCTAACTCTTCCATAA
This sequence comes from Pinus albicaulis, assembly GCA_034641835.2. Taxonomy (NCBI): domain Eukaryota; kingdom Viridiplantae; phylum Streptophyta; class Pinopsida; order Pinales; family Pinaceae; genus Pinus; species Pinus albicaulis. The sequence continues at coordinate 332,012,913 of CM076578.1, read as the reverse complement.
AAAAGGAATATACAACAAGATATTGCCAATCGAAGGGTCAATGACCTTATTGTTCATTCCCGCACCAATGCCATTCCTACACAACAACGATGAATCCTACTTGCTCCTATTTGACCATCATGCAATTATCACTTCAAGAATTATAGCCCATTCATGTTATTTGCAAAGGATTATAACATCCCATCAAATATGTTCCATATGTGAATCACATATAAACATACATAAGCTATACAAGAAAGAATGTAACCAACTTAAAATCATAACATTAAACAATGGATTCATGCAAGGTTACCTATAATAACTTACCTTTAATTAATACAGATGATGGAACCGATTTCGAGACTTCAAATCTCCCCCAACCATGTATTGATGCAACCAAGATACTTGCGCTATCACCCCCGAGCCAAATTCCAAGTGACCGAGGTGGCCTTGTTCAAGGGAATAACCAACACCTTCCAACTAACACAGGGACTCCAAAACTCTCCTACCTCCGCTCACCATCTACTCCACAAGAAAACTATCCTGTGATCTCCTGTGGGCCTCCCACCTCCACCCTTCAACTCTCAACAAAAAAAATTATAGGGTTTCTGATAGGCTCACCACCTCCACCTTTTAAAATCTTAACAACAAAATTTTCTGTGGTCTCCACAAGCCTACCACCTCTACCCTTCAGCCTCTCAACAAAATTGTCCAGGGACTCCGTGAGGCCTACCACCTCCACCCTTCACCAAAAATCAACCAACAATGGAAAGTTATGGACTCACTACTCCTACTCTCTAGCCATCAATGACTCACACACATACTCCATGGAATATAAAGATGTCCCTCCACCCCCGGAAGCTTGCCACATAATGGTTCTCACCAAATAAATAGTCCAAACCCACTACACTTCGATCAACAAGCTAAGAATATGGTCGAGTGACCCTACTAGGTTTCTAGAGCTAAATCCCTACCCCGTGATGTCAAGGGATTTTCTTGAGAATACCATATCCACCCTCCAACCCCGTGAGGTGTCCTAGGATTCACCTATAGTTGTAGTAAAATCTTCCCATGCTCCGTTTCTCAATCCAAAATGATAGTCGTCTCGAGAGTAAGGAGAGCAAACAACTTCCTCCCATGCTTAAACTTGCCAATGTGTTATTTCTTTGTGGTCAAGAAGGGTCATGTTTCTTTTTTGTAATTCTACCTCTTCCAGGAATGAACCAACAACTCTACAACCAAGCTTGGTATTTCTATTTCTTAGCCCCGATATATCCTTTCGTGATGTATTTTCCGTAGAGAAGGGAAACATTGCTCTCTTCCCGCAACTTGATTTCCTTCTCCTTACTTTCTACTCATCACCCTCCAAACGAGTGTTGTCTCATGCTTTTCTCCACATGTTGTTCTTATATCTCACAGAAGAAGAACATGTACTTATTTCTCTACTCCTTCCTTTTCTAGCCAACCCGTTTTCTCTTTTTCTTCTACTTGGTTTCTCCTTCCCTCATGAATTTGTGAGTGATCTATAGTCTACCGTCAAATTTTATTTCCTTACTTTCCTTTATCCATGTTGTTGTCTTATTTTCTTGTCAACTCCTACAAGCAATCATGGGTTTTTCCCATTTGCAAGAGTCTATTAATTATTCAACGAGCCAATATATTTAAAACACAACCACCAAATCGATGGTAGCCATACAATCTCTCGACTTTTCTTCTTTTAAAAATAAGTCATCTCTTTCTCAATAAATACACCTCTCATTCCTTTACGAATCCATGTCCCTTACTTAACCCTTTTATCTTGAAATGTATTTACAATCATGTATTTACACCCGCAAAAATCCATCCATCAGCTTGGGCTTACATCTAATTTCATTCGTAATATTAAATAAATTCATGTCAATGATCATGAAATTCTCGTTATCTTTGAAATCATATATTTTACTAAACCGTATTTCTCAGAGCCATTGATCCGATTTATGAACTTTTTGATTTTGAAACTATTAACTTGGTTAAATATGCCTCTCATCAACCTTTCTTTTCTCACATAGGAAGGATTCATGACAAAATTGAAGCTACAATAATCCTGGGTTCATATCTTTCTCAGTTGTGGCTAACATATTTATGGAATTCTCGCAGTCTAAAGCTCGGACTCTTGGCATCTACAACTTAAATGTTGGTCAATTTTTTTTCGATGATACTTTTTCATTTGGAAACATGGTATACCTACGCTAGATTCCATTCTCTTTCACATCTCAATAGCTTTTCCCTCATATTCAATTCACATTGGAAATTGAACCTAATAATTCTCTACCCTTATTCAATGTCTTTATCACTCATATTTTTAATGGTTCTCAACCCATAAATTTTACAAAAAAAATACCCACATTAATCGTTATCTTCATTCCCATTCTCACCACCACCCATCCCAAAATCGTGAGTTATTAAAACCCTCATATCTCGTGCCATTAAAATTTTTGCTCCCCAATTTATTCCCTCCAAAAATCTGATCCGCATTTATGTGAATGCAATGGTATCAGCGAATTAACCATAAACATAGAGATGCAAGAAAAATAATGCATCATTTCATTAATATCAAATAACAAAAATATGCTTACGTACATAATGGAAATAAAATAGCCAGGGTGCCGGCAGCGAATCTCTCGAGAAGAGATGTGGTGGCTACGGCACTTAACCCGTGCTACAATGAGGCTCGAGGGCCTATTTATTATTGAGAAACAATGGAAAAACCGAAATTCCAAAAACTCAATCTAGGAGATGAAGCGCCAAAACTGTGGCCCCCGTTGGGTAAGTTGGTGTTTCAACTTCCTGTGGACGTAACTTGGCATCCGATCTCCGTTTCGACGACTCAATAGCTCATTAGAAATATCTATCCGAGTAAAACTTTCGATGTGGAGCAACACTCGTCCATGGACCGATGTTGCTTTTGTTTTCCCAAAAACGTCGTTTAGGCCTCAAAACGGCCTCGTGTTCGTGACCCGAAAATCATGCAAAATAGTGTACAGTTGCGACTTAAAAACTCGAACGAACTAATGGTGGGGGTTCAAATGGAATGTGGGTGGCTACCAATATCAACCCTCGGATCATTAAGGCCCCAAACGCTCCAGGAGGTAGGACCCGAAACCTCGCTAAAATAGTAAGTGGCAAAATTAAATGAAAAGCCGCAAGAATTGATGGTGTGGGTCCAAATGGAATAGGTGGGTGGCCACCGATATCCACCGGATCAAAATCCCACATTTTATAATCTTTTTTGAGCCAATGATATTCCTCTTCTCATATTATTTAAGTGTTCAAAACGTCTCTAATCCAAATCCATCAACCCTCTTTCATCTCCCCCTTTGCACCATTTCCTTACATGAAATGGAACACTACTAAGTAGGCAAAAATCTTGCTAAAGAAGAACATTAAGATTATTTTTAGACCCATACAAATTTGAAGGAGATGTTCTAGTGAGCCAAAGACAAGATCAATTCTATGTTAAAATCAAGGTTTTACCAAATCCCCTATTCATATGGAAAATCATAAATCGTCAAATTGGTTGTCCCTTTAAAGCTCATTTTAAAGAAAATATTGCGTATACCAATTGTTAGGGCCTAAATCTACCTCAGCCGAGGAAGGCGAGTTTAGGGTAACATCAAACCACGCTTTAACCTCGGTAGCTAGCTCCTACTCGCATCGGGAGAGGGCTCTCTCCCCGGGTCAATCTCGCAAAAATGACTGGAGGCTTGAGATGAATTGAATAAGGGCCGATTTTAGGCTAGGTATATATGTAAAGAGTTTTTTTTGGTTTTGAGGGTGTTTTTTGGATCAAAGGGAAAGGCGCATTTTGGGTCTAGGGAAAAGGCTCGCCCGCAGATCTGAATTTGTGGCAAGGTAGGAAATTGTTTCGACACTTCAAATTTTGGAATGAAATGATAGCTCGTAATCGGTGAGGAGTTGAAGAGGGCAAGAAAATTTTAGGAATCCTTAAAATAGTTGAAAACATAGAAAATTAAACAAACCCTAGGTAGAACATCAAATCTAATGAATTCCACCTCCTTTATCCTCGTTTTGCTTAACTTAAGAAGAAATAAGAGGAAGATGACATATAAAGCACCGTAAACTTACATTAACAAGAGAGAAACACATCATCAAAACAAAGAGCCACATTAATCCCAAGGAGTGCCGCAAACTCCGGTCTATTCCTTTTACAACCACAGAGATGAATGTACAATGATGCTCTAAACAATCCCAAGTGTCCAACCATGCTAATGACTCAAAAATTACAAGATATAGACAACATTAACTCATCCCAAGCATCTAGGGTCAAGCTCACAAGTTTAGGAGCTGCTTCAACAAGATCTAAACGAAGAACTCGGAAAATAGGTAGGAACACTTGCCTCTATAAGATAGGAAATTGATTCATTCATTTGCAATTCATAATTCGATGGATGAATCAACCTCCATGAGTAAAAATTTAACAAAAATTACATCAAGATCCATCAAAGTACATCAAATTACATCATGAGTTTAACATTTGGAAGCAAGAAAGTGAAAATGTCAAAAAATAGGCGAAACAGAGTTAAGGCAGTCCAAAATGAGAAAAAATCCCCAATGCGCCGCGCCCGATTTCTCTATGCGTCACACCATTTTGAAGCTGATTTTGGAGGCCTTCCTGTCCAAATTTTCTCCAAGTGGGCTTTTGGAAAGGTCTACCCGTCTACTTTCCAACACAAGTGAATCTATGAATTTGGCTTCCATTTTCCAAAATGAGTTCTCCCAACACCGGCTCCCCGTGTGTCCAAAAAGGCGGTAGTCATTTTTAAGGTGTTTTTCGACCCTTCGGAAGCCCAAAACCTGTAAAAATATCTGCCATAGGTAGGAATGCATAAATTTTCATGATAAATCCAAAAATATAAATTTTTACCCAAGAGGAGCCTCCCATCAAAAGCGCACGCTAAGTGGCGGACGCGTAGAGCCGAAAATCAGAAGCTTAGGCCCAAAAAATCAAAATTTGCAAAATGTGTCCCAAATTTCTCGAAATTTTGGTTGCGTTTCCTCCATCATGTACTATGGCCGTCAAGGAAGCCTTGGCCAAAATCTTAAGTCTATCTTCCTTTTCCGACGCTTGAGGTCGTCTTCAACTTAGCCTTCAGGATCTTGATTCGTGCTCATGAACATGATTTCTGCCTCAATAATGATTCTCCAAGTGCCTCAACACGTCTTTTTCCTTGTTGGCCTTCTCCAATAGCTTTTACAAATGAATATTTACCTTTCAAGCCAAATTTTGACGATCAACCTCAATCTCTTGCTCAATGGACGTTATTGTCTTCATGGCTCTTTTACAATTTTGCAGTTCACCAACGATATTTTCACAAATCTCATGATAGTTTAGCTGATCTTCTGGGTCATTATAGTTTTCTGCTCAAGGTAGTTGGGATTACCCATTTATGGCTTCTTTGCACTTGATACAAAGTTTGTTTCAGCCGCCTTTTGGTCCCCTCCAAATTTAGGCTTGGTGAGCCCTAAATTCATCATCAATAAAGAAATCAGAGCCTGGCATTTCTCCTTGGTGCCTTTTAATGTAATATGGCACGCCGACCTTGTCTGGATTTATAATCAGATGACGACAGGTGTTAGATCCCCACCCCGGTGGAGATAATAATTCTTGATCGACATCAGCAGGTTAACCTTCTAGTACCTTCTGGAGGTAGTGATGTACCTGCATCTCAACGTCGTGGTCCCCGCCTTCAAGGCTGATATAGCCACGCTCATGAAATGTTAATTCGAGACCTGAGAGCTTGAAGAAATCAATAGAAAATGAAATCCCCACCACAGCATCGGCAGCCCAGATGATGCATGAACCACAATTATATGTATGCAAAGTGATGAGTGGCTCAGCGAGTACTCTGCTTAGAAGTTTCTTGCACGAGGGTGGTCTCTGTAATATTTCACACATGAAACAGAGGTTCAGTCATTCTCACCTCTAGTAAATGCAACACACACCCGATATGATAGGCATAGCTATCAAAGTGAAAACCGGCCCTCGCAACCGAAATATTTGATAATAAGTTTCATCGCAGGAGCATATGAATTTTTTAGGAACCGAAAGGGAAAAAAATTTACTAAGTTTGCCTAAAAACTAGGCTTGATATATGACTCAAGAGTGACTTGGCCATTATGAAGGCAAAAGATGAACAATGGCCACCATGATGGTGGTGGACTCCAGCAACCATTTCACAAAATTGATAACAAGACTATTGTTGAAAACATGAAATAGCAAGAGTGATTTGTGCCCGCAACTCAACCAATGAAAGTAGGCTCCTTCCTCACATGTCCGGCCACCTTTGTGAGGTCTTCTAGGTGCATGGCCTTACTTGTAGAGTCACCGTCTTGGTCATAAGATATCCGTCTCCATGATTTCCAAAGTCTATATTGTCTTTAGATGAATATTGAGGAGTTTGGTGTCTTTGGTTTTGTTGCCAAATATGTGATAATAAGCAGTGAGGGACTGTATGAGGGAGAGGGTAGGGGAAATGATGGAATATTATCAAGTGAAATTTTCCAATTAAAGAGTTTAGGGGCAAGGGCCACTAGGTTTTTGGGATAGCATTTGGGATTTGGAAAATTTGTAATTAGAATGGGACAATGGAAATTGGGATATGGAATGAGTGATTTAGGGATATAGAGGGGAATAGGGAAATGGGCCGATGGAACAAGAATAGTTGTGTTGATGAGGGAATAACAAGGTGGGAACATGAAAATGATAGGTACAAAACCAAATTCTAAACCCTAAGGAAATAAATCCTTGAACAAGAAAATAGGTTTTGAATTCTCTGTATTAAATCTCAAAAAACACAAGACACATGTTCATCGCGTGGAGGGATTACTTGACTTACTTGGACCGAAATGGACCGAGAAAATTTGGAAGTTTTGAGAGGAATGGAACGAAATTGCTTTGCGGCCCTACGCGTCATGCAACAAACCCAACACGCCGCGTAACTCCTATGCGCCACACAGGAGTAATTTCAACACAAAGGTCGGCCCCAATGCGTCGCTTCTCCTGCCCAATGCGCCGCGCAATGATACTGTGACAAATCGCTCTTCAAACTACTCTTCGCTCTTCACGTTTATGCTTGGCTCACTCTCGTCCTCTTGGCATAAAAATGAACTTCCTTTGAAACATAAAAATGATTTATATACCAAGGATTTTAATTCTCCATTTCAAAAAACCCACTTTGTAATGTTTCGTATTTCGACACTTTCAAAAACTCTGCTGTTTGCATTTTGGCTTTTTAACTCGAATGGTGTGCTTTCTCGTTTGTCCCGCATGGAATGGATTGGCGAGCTTGACAAAGGTGACTAAGGTTGCCAAAGTGAAAATATTATTACAAACCGAAAAACTTGAAATTACATTGTGTTTATACATAAAAAGATGAAATACTCTATTTTTCTTCAAAATGTAGTTTTGAAGAAAAAAAATACATTATTAAGCATATGATTATGAAGTTCTTAGTAAAACCTTATTTCAAACCTCATGTGCTCCTCGCCGACCATTATTAGGGATTTTAAAAACCTTATTAATGAAACCCTAGACCTAATGACACTAAAACCCTAAAAATGACTCGCAACCATGAGACAAAAAGTGACTGCAAATGATCTTAATGAACATAAAATGGGCTAGCAGTAAAGGACATGAGGGACATGAGCAACAAGCCACTACCGTCGATGATCCATGCTTCTAATGGAATGTACCGACTGAGTGAGACACCTTAATATGCAATGCAACAAGAGGATTTTGATCAATTGAGGGATGAAGACATACCTACGCTAACACCAATCATCCCACTTATTGAAGTATTCCATACCTAAGCACTCTTTAATTTGGAAATATTCCGATCTTCTTTGATAAAACCAAAATCCTCACCTCTATTCCTTATAACAATTCTAGAATCATTATAGAGGCCTCGATAGAGAAATGAAAATTTAATCAAGAAGAGGGATATAATTTAAGCCAATCTGCAACCAATTATCCACCACTCGAGTCATTAGTTCCCCCTCCCCCTCATTCTCTCTTTCCCCTCGCATTCCTTGTTCAACTTATACCCCTCCCTCCCCCCCCCATTTTCTCCTAGATTCTATCCTCATATTTAATATCCTTATGTGTTAAAATATATTCATATAAATAAAAATTACGTATTTGTTTCTAATCGAATGTATTTTTGTTATTATACTTACTACAATTTATTGATATTTCTTTAATTTTTGACTTATTTTCTAATTTTTAGTAAATCGCTTAATCAAGTTCTCTTTTGTTAACCATGTATCTCGTCCTCGTTCTTTAATATACCTAAACCCCCAAACCCCCCCCCGCGCCATTTTTCTCTATTTTATTTCTCATTTTCGAATTTATTTATTTATTTTATTTAAATCTTTTGACTTGACCCTTTCTCTTTTACATCCAAGGAAAATCCAGGCATCCACCTCCTGAGACCAACCCATCGCATATCAAGCAACGCTAACCCCAAGGGCGTTGAGGAGATTTGACCTTGTCACCTTCCAACAGAAGTACTTAACAACGGGAACTCTACCAAATAGCTATCCCTTGGGGCTTACTTGACCCTTTCTTAAAAGTTAATTGTATTTTTATTTTTTATTTTTGCTGTAGCTATTAGTTTTTTGCTGCCAGTTAATATTTACACGAAACAAGGAAGTGACATACAGCATGCTGTTCGGGTACCTTCTCTGTTTAAGGATCCATCACACTCGTTTGTAATCATTCAATTCTCAAGTTCTCTAACGATGGTTAGAGTGTCCACCCAAAATGTTGATAGGATTAAACATCCTCCACATAGTTTCATTCAAAACTTTCTCTCAATATGAATAATTTTCGAAATATACAGCCCCAATATTTACAATTACAAGAGAATTCCTAGAAATATGTGCCACAAATCAAAATCTAAGATACTAATTAAAATTGGTCAAATACTAGCTATTCAATGTTGGTCTAACTACCAAAAATTAAAGAAATTAATGTCAGTCAATAGTCTAAAATTTTGGCTTCGAGGTCAACTCGGTCCTTCAATGAAAGGGTTTGCAATCAATGCTCAAATTTAATCAAAATCGCAATCAAACACATCGCATTCTTGATCGAAATCAATCAAATCGTAGCTTCTTTATCTCAATCAAACTTTAGGTTTCCTTCTACTTTATTCACACGTGGATCAAAACATATGAGAGAATGATGATGTCCGAATCGTCAAATGGGAGGAGTCTCATGTGTATTTATATTAGTCAAATGGGTCGACTTTGACCAAGGTTCACACCCATTCATTTATGGTGCGTACTTGACAATTAAGGCCTACATGAAGCCCAAAAAATAATAATCTTCATTTTCATTTTAATAATTTTCTTTAGCCCACTCAAAAGGTCATTTCTATATGTGAATACGTGCCGATGCTACATGAAAATAAATGTCTCCAACCCAAAATGGCCTACATACTCGTAGATAATTGTTGATATCAGCATTAACTCTCTCAATCATGTAGCAATTTGGTTGATTCTTATTTTCCCTTTGATAATGGAAATTTTCTTTGAATTGAGGGGGGGGGTTGCTCCTAATAATCATTAACTACCTAATGGACAACATCTCGCACCCTTGCATCATAAGGGCCTCTTTTCCCTCTCTTCCCTCTATATCTTCCTCGACCTCTCAACATGCTAAGTTGATGCCCTACAAAGGTATCATTTCCAACTGGGGTGGTCTTATATTCTAGAGTTATAATGTGAAACCCACTAAATAAGAGGAAGGATAGAGTGGGTTATTGGGTTAATCTCACAATAAAACAACCTACATTTAATTATTGAGTTGTTCCATCAAACAATGTTATGTATATACTTAAAAGAGTAGGGTTGACTAAATTGGATACAATAAGATATGTAAAAGAAGACTAGAGAGTGGAATTAATATGTTATAAGTACACACCTAATCTGAAGCTAGGAAATCCTATGTAACATTGTAGTCAGAGAAATAAAGGAAGTTGAAGATGAAGAGACATTGAGAGATGAAACCCAATAGTCTCCTCCCTTGTATATATCTATGTTCTATCTTGATGACATAAACCAATTTCATTCGAGTTAATCTTGGGCTTACATGGTATCAAATACAACTCCTTTTGGTTTCCAGCTTCTCGTAACTCATGTATAACTCTACCATTATTCCCTATATCCTTTGCTCTTTATCATATTCTATCCCTTTCATTAGAGGAAATTTCATCCTTAAAGTGGTCTCCTAAGGAAAATAATAAAAATAATACCTGTAATAAAATAAGAGCTATGAATTTTTGAAGGAAAAGAAGATAACTACTTTTTTAATTAAAGAAGATAACTATCCAACATTACTCTCGCCGTACTCCTGCATGATATATATATATATATATATATATATATATATAAAGAGCTACAATAATATATATACTTGTAAAATAACAAAAAAAACAAAAATACAAAACAACCCAAATTGTCCCCACTGCACCAAATACACAAAGTAGTCGTGGACTCGTTAGTCCAAGATTATTACTAAAGACGTGCGTTAAATTTGGCTTGAGGAGAGGCATGAGCTAGAGCTTTGATGGTGCTCGTACCCTCGCTGCTCATTTTATTCCGTGCCCGTATCCGAAACCACATAACGTTGTATGAAATACAATCTAACCATTTTATCATCCAAGTTGTATCTAATATCCCTCATAATTCTCTTTATGTCCTCCCGACCTACAAACAAATTGTAGTCTTTTATTTTCTTATCTCTAATAACCATGCTAAGAAGATTATCTAGCTTTCAACGGTATGTCATGGAGGGAAGGCAATGAATCCTTCTCTTACAAACTTCCTCAAATTTCGGTACCGACTTCAAGCTTCTACTCCTAACTTCGAATCCAAGAAATAAACACAATCCCAAAACTCTTTTTCCTCTAGATGGAGAATTTCCTTATGGACCTCCAGAGCTACCGCAAACTTTTTTCTATGGATTCCGAAATCCGTCAAAAACTGTCGTCGGCTAAGTGTCGAAGGTGACCCGCATGTGTCGCCCGCGCTCAGAAGGCGTATCCAAGGAGTCATGACACCAATGTACTTACGTATGCAAAGAACTAACACTTGTGGTATATATACTAAATCCAATGGACTAAACAAATTTTAGGTGGGAGTGCTAACAATATGGGCTTCAAAACGTAAGGTTACCACATCAGATTTTTTAAAAAGAAATGCAAAATAAGAGATGAAAACCTACGACTCTTATACTCTAGTATCCGCCTACAAACTTGCTCATCGTGTGATAACAACACTAGAGGGGCTTGCAAAATGACACCGTTAACGCAACCATAAACCCAATTAAAACCGTATGGAGAAGGTACCCAGGGTACCAAACTCCATGGTCTTATTTTTGAGGAATCATGGAGGGTAACACCGCAAAAAGCTCAAATGATGGACCAAACCTAAAATTTGGTGGGAGAAAAAGAGCAAAAACATTGACTCCTTGTATATTAAACAATGAGAGAAAAAATGGAACAAAGAACTGGCTATAGTCACCTAGCGAGAGATAACCAACCTCTTTAAGACTCGACAACACCATACTTTAATGTTGTTAGTGCATTCCCAAAATAAAATTCGAAGAAATAACTCGACTTTGTGAGACTAAAAACATAACTTCAAGAGAGACACTCGCAGGGAGATAATCCGATCGTAGAAAGATATCTCAACTCGTGAGTCTACGACATAAACATACTTTAGCAATGTAAGTGAAACCCATGAACCAAATACCTTTCGCACCAACATGAATAAAAAGATGGCCGCCGATACACGCATCGTGAGCTCGACCCGATAACTCCACAACCTTGAGTCCATGGCCATACAAATATAAGGCACCAAATATGTGAGGGACCGAGCGTCAGAATGAGGTAAGGCACAAGTACTCCCTCCATGGCTAGCTAGGTCTAGAGAATAAACCAATATTTCAACCTTCCAAGATGTTTAAGCATGATTTATTCATGAATGAGCTTACCTTGGCCATCGTAGATGACTCGCTACCAATCCTCCATGATAGTGGGAAACCCATCTCAAAGCAAGTAGAACATAATGTGAAACTTGGAGAACCTAATGTGCTACAGGGACAATACCTCCCATCTAGTCACATTTAAGTCACTCCGACTTAATCAAATGATAAAATAGGAAAACAAAAACATGACACACGAATAACATGTGATGCCATGTGTGGAGCATGTTTCTCTACCATCGAGGGCCGCCACCTTAATGACCACACATATCGTGTTTATGATGTCGACGTGAATAAGTCACCGCAGAGCCATTATGTGAAAACGACTATTATTCAACAAACTTAGGATTTGTCTCCCAATCCTAGGACGATATACGTGGAAACACCCCCATCGCGGGATATATACCCTTCTTATCATATACATAGAAATTTCCTTATAACACCAAGAGTATATCCAACAACTCAGTAAGCCTGGTATACCATATCTTATATATCTGGTGTTATAAGGTAGCCATGAATATTGATCCTAAAACCTCCCTTAAATTAGTCTAAATAGTTACCGATTCATCATGATTAAAAAAAAAAAAAAAACATTAAAAATTACCATTATGTTTACTTTATATAAATAAAACATTATGTAATAACTTCTACAAAGATAAGCCGAGACATTGATATTAAAATTTTGAAGAACGCACTTCCAAACTTCTAATTTGGTATAACAAGGCACTTGCTGTGGATATATGATGAACCCACCATGCCTCTAAAGTGCTCATGATTTCAAAATGGCAAATATTTTATTTGTAATTTTTATCTATGTCGCATCAAATTGATTAGAGAATCCAAATGAGGTGAATTTGGATGTTATTTTGTTATCACATGTCAAACATGAGCTTTTTGTTATCCACGTGTCAAACGTACGCTTTCATCATCGAGGGGAAATGGGGCCCCCAAACTTCTCGTGTTTTGTAGTATTGAAAGACTTATAAAATTCCGGCTCACTATAATCAACCTCGTTATTCATCTCCGAATTTAAATTCTAAACTCGTGATGTGCTCTTTGTTTTCGTTTGTATGTAGCCTGTGAAATGCCTTGTCCATTTGTTCATGTTGCACTTTCCGTGTGCCCCGTTTCTCTGTGTAAATAGGGTTAGTTATTCTTGGTAGCTAAGAGAATTTTTCGGGATCGAGGCATTTTTCTATATGAACAAAGGCAGAGGCTTTGTGCTCAGCGATGATCTCCACCGTACCTTTCGTATAGGTAAGTGAGATCGTAGCTATTTCTTTCCTTCCATCTTTACGCTTTTCTATACTAAATAATAATATCATTTACATAAGAATGGTTTAAAAAATGAAATAACATGTCCCCTTTATTTCCAGGAAAGAGATATGATGATATGAACAACGAGGTAGTAGAGGATTTGCGCTCAACATGATCTCCGTCGACTCTCGTACAAATGAGATCATATTCATTTCTTTCCCTTCCGTCTTTAAGGCATTTCCATAATAAATAATTATATAATGTAGTTAAAGAATGGTTTAAAAATGAAATAAATGTCCTCTTTATTTTCGTGAAAGAGATTTGACGATATGAACAAGAGTAGAGGCTTTGGCAACAACATGATCTCCATTAGACTCTCGTACAAGTAAGTGAGATCATATCTATTTCTTCTTCTCCTTCCGTGTTTACAAGCCTAGCTAAATAAGTATATCATTTAGTTAAATAATGGTTTAAAAATGAAATAACACGTCACCTCTTTTTTATTTCCAGGAAAGAGAAATGACGATATGAACAGAGGTAGAAGCTTTGCGCCGCATGATCTCCATCGCACTCTCGCACAGTAAGTGAGATCGCATCTATTTCTTTCCTTCCGTCTTTACAATTTTTCCATGCTAAATAATTATATCATTTAGTTAAATAATGGTTTAAGAATGGAATGGTATGTCCCCTCTTTATTTCCCGTAGCAGATATAAATAAACCGTGTGAAAGATACGAGCGGATTCTTCGTGTAAATATCTCTCTTCACTTTGTTTCTATTTTTCCCTTTAATTTCTTTTTCTTTTGGTCTATTCTAAAGCTAGAGAAATTTTGGAGTTCAATTGTCAGATGTTTGGACCCTTTTCGGTTGGAGCACAATTTATCATTAGTTTTCATTATGGTAACTTTTTGGTTAGGTTCTTTACTTTTAGTATCTTTAAGTCGTCCCCTCGCCGTGCCTTTTTTCTCGCCTCATTCTATACCGTACCGTAACATACGTTTTATGTTCGGTTTCCATTACCCCGTAATTTGGAGTTCAATTGTTGGGATGCTTGGACACTTTGCACTTGGAGCACAAATTATCTCCTTTTAGTTTCTTTTTGGCCTATTTTGAAACTAGAGAAATTTTGGAGTTCAATCATAGATGCTTGGATGCTTTGCAATGGAGCACAATTTATTATTAGTTTTCATTATGGTAATTGTTTGGTTAGGTTCTTTACTTTAGTATCTTTAAGCTGCCCTCATTGGCCTTTTTCTCCGGCTTATTCTATATCGTACCGTAACATACATTGTATGTTCTCGGGGGTTTTACTACCTTGTAATTTGGAGTTCAATTGTTGGGATGCTCAGACACTTTGCACTTGGAGCACAATTTATCATTAGTTTTCATTATGGTAACAATTTGGTTAGGTTTTTTCTTTAGTATCTTTAATCTACTCTCGCTTTCGTGCCCTTTTTCTTCTCGTGCCGTTTTTTCTCCGCCTTATTCTGACATCGTACCGTAACATACATTGTATGTTCTTGGGTTTTACTACCTTGTGAATTATTAAAATTTTTTATGTCATGTCCGTGCTCGTTTTGTGGATGAAGGAGTGTATTAGGATGAACCACTTACGCAGGCCTTGCACCCAACAAGGTCTTAATTGGCCTCTTGGATGGGTGAGAGTGAGGTTATCTATTTATTTATTTTGAGCTTACATTTTCAATCATAAATAATTGTTTAATTTGGCAATCATGAAATATAATATGAAATGATACGTTGCTTTATTCTTCTCGTGGACAACAATATAGGATACACTCAATGAAAGAGAAACTTGTTTGGGTACATACTTTCTCTCTTTCTCTTTCTTTTCGATAACCTTTATCCTTTTAAAGGTCAGCCCCAATAGTGCTTTCCCTTTTCTTTTAAAGGAAGGCAAAATTTGGAGTTTAATTGGTAAGGATGTAGTAGAGTTACATTGAATCATTATATTTATTTTTTCATTATGGCAAAGAATTGTAAGTGTTTTTCATTTTTAAACCCGTTTCCCTCGTGCTTTCTCTTTTCAAGATTTATTCTACAAGTTGTTACATACATTTTATGTTATGTATTTATATTATTTTATCCTTTAATTTCTTTCTTTTGAAGATGAACAAATTTGGACTCTAATTATTAAGGATCCTTGGGTGTTTATATTTATGTGGTTAGGTTTTCTTTAATTCCTTTAATATCCATATGCATTTCTTTTGCCCTCTCCTTTTTGCTCCCTTGATCCGCTCTATTATGCAACATACATCATCATGTGTTATGTCTTTTTCTACCCGGTCAATCATAAAAATATGTTAATGGATTTTATTTCGCTCTTAATTCATCTCTATACTATTTCAACCCACACTCGCAACTCCTATTTCTAAAAATTTGCATTGATTTTAATGAGTATTGAGATTAATTGTTTACTTTCTAATATCACATCGATCTTTGTTCTCTCGGTAACCTACACTTTCTTGATGCTTGGTTTCCATTTATGATTCCATAAACTCCTCTCCCTTTTGTGTTACACCTTCTCTGAGAAACTCTTGGTTACGCTTCTTCTATTTTTGCATTTCATTCATCGGAGCATGCGCATCTTTGGTCCATTCTCATTCCAATCGATGAAATGATATTCTCTTGATCGTATCGTACCTGCAGAGAGCTCCGCTCAACTATGGATATAATGTTAACCTCCCAAGGTGCCGATTTTCTGAAATAACCGCAATTATTTTCGAAACCAACCGGCAATGATTTCCTTAATTTATGGAAACCAACCGCAAGAATTTCCTTAAATTATGGAAATCACCGCGCTAATTAATTTCGTTGAGAGCTTCGAAGTGGTCCATTACTCCCACCGTCGTTCTCTACCATGATTTGTGGAACACTTGACACATAGCCAATAAGCTCGCTATAAATATTTTTGTTTGTCCCCAAGCTCACAAACTCAATCCCTTTCAGCTTTTACACCATCAAGTTAGAGTGAGCAGTAGCTTGGAAGTCCTCTCGTATTTAATATATTATTTTTCTTCTCATTGTGTGAGAGATTTTGGGAGAGTTTTGTAAATCCAAGGGCGCAGTTTGCAAAGTTTTTTATCTCTCCGTTTTGACCTACTTCCGAAGGTTTTCTCCCGGCGCCGGACTCCGCGCATCGTGAGTAATTAATTTTGTTAAAAGTAGTATTTGTATCAGTGACTATTGGATTCGATCAAGTCGACGCTGCTATGCAAACACTTTATGAACCATTGTTGTTCTTCCTTGGTGCTTCGTGGGCACTATTCTTCGTGAACTTTGGTTGTCAATTAGCTGGACTTCTTGCGTGGCTTGTGAGTCGACGTGTTGATTTAGAAATTGTGGATTGAGGCAAATCAGTAGATCATGTGACATTCCGAGTGTGAGTAGCATCAATGGCTAGAGGTATGATTTATTAGGCATTAATTTTTATTTTTAATTCTTCTTTTAAAGTATTTATTCCACATTAAGAATCGTTATTTAAGCTATCATTTGGTATCGCAGCATTCTTTTGTCTCTCGCCTTGGTGGTTATAGACATATTTTGGCTAAAATGTCATTTTGAGAATTTTTTGAATTAAAGCATTTATTTGGAAATATGTCTAATTTTTGCTCAATTTTTATGCTTTTATAATATTTATTTAGTTTAATTATATGCAATTTTGGAAAATATGCTCACATTTAATTAACATGAATTAATTATTTCTACTTTAATTAAAACATGCTATTTTGGATGAGCATACGAGACCCGTCGTTAAATGTTATGCATGAATATTGTAGTTTTATTTATGCAACTTATCATTGTTCTCATATCAAGTTAATTTTTATGTAAATAATACCATAGACCCATATAATTTGATTGATTGTGAGAATAGCCACAACATCTCTAATTAAATAAAATTATATATTATGATCGATTAGGATCACATAAAGAATATTTAGACATTAATTGTAATTAATTATACTAAATATAATAAATTTATCCCACAAAAGGAATTTTTGTTATATTTATATAATTAATTAGATAAAATATTCATAACTTACCCACAGGAGTTATGAATTAATAGTTTTATCATAAAGTTCAAAACAGATAGAATTTATATCAAATTATAACTATAATATACCCTTAGAATTATGAATTAAGTGAATAATTTGATAAATTCTATCATAAAGAATAACTGAATCGCTTGATTTGAAAATTTAGTCCAGCGTACAATTTTTATGTCATTAGATTCAATTTTAAGCATGATTTACATTTGTAAAGCATGAAATTTTATTTAGGCCTCAATTTTAACATAAGCATGTGATCTTTAATTTTATGCAAATACAACCCGCAAATTTCTCTCGAAATTTTGTATCGATATCCTTGAACTTAAGGGAGATAACTATAAGGTCCGAAAGGAGAGAGTTCTCCTTCATTTGGAGTGGATGGACATAGACTATGCTATTAGGAAAGATGAACCATCGAGACTAATACCAAGATCATAGCCGTACATCATGCTTTATGAATGATGGGAACGATCTAATCGCCTAAGCATGATGTTCATTAAGACTAAAATTTCAGCCGGGTATTTTTGTGGTTCCATCGAACGGCATGAAAAGGTCCGAGACTCGTCGAAAGCCACGATGATCAATTCGTCACTTTAGATAAAGCACTAGCAAGCACCCTAATCATGAAGTTCTCATCCCTAAGGCTCACAAGTGTGAAAGGTGCGCGAGCACATCATGCAAATGAGGGGCACCGTGGCTCAATTGAAGAAACTCGAGGTTGAAATATCGCAGTCTTTCCCGGTGCACTACATCCCGAACACCCTTCTCGCACCAATATGGACCCTTCAAAATCTCATACAACACACATAAGGATAAATGGTCAATTAATGAACCTGCGACCATGTGTGTTCAAGAGGAAGAGAGACCGGTGATGGAAATGGAGAAATTGCAATGCCGGCAACGTGAGGAAAGGGAAATCTCAAGCTAATCGTAAAGGGAGAGGTAAATACCTCTCAAGTCGATATCAAGAAGGATTCCACAAGTGTTTTCCGTAAAAAGAAGGGACACATGAAGAAGGAATGCGCCAAATTTCGTAAATGGCTTGCGGACAAAGGTAATCCAACCGTTTCGTTTGTTATGAATCTAATATGGTTAATGTCAATATTAACACCGGTGGATTGATTCCGGATCAACAATTCACATTTCGAATTCCCTTGGCAGGTTTGCAAACCTAATAGCTACAAGTGAGCAAAGCATCTTATCGTAAAGATGGGCTTGCATGTGGAAGCTATAACATGCTATTTAACTTTAAAAGTGGCTTTGTTTTAGAATTAGAAAAGACTTTTTATGTACCAGTTTTTCTAGAAACTTGATTTCGCTTTCCAAGGTTTGTACCTTTTGGATATTTCTTTTAACTTTTCAAAAACATCCTTTAGTTTATTTTATAACCGATCGTGTTGGGAATGGGTATTTTGTCTAATGGTCTTTACCGTATTAATTTAAAAAAAATGTCACTTATGATTCAATGCATGTTCACGCTCGGCACCGAAAGATGTGTTATTAATGAAAATTCCTCTAAATTATGGCACCGTAGACTAGGTCATATCTCCAGAAAGAATTAAAAGATTGGTAAATGAAGGGGTACTTAATACTTTGGATTTATCGTATTTTGAGACTTGTGTGGACCGATAAAGGGAAAGGCATCAACAAGTCAAAGAAAGGTGCCAAGGAGTTCCCTCGCATATTAGAGATCATACATATCGACATATGTAGTCCAGACATGGACTCACATGGTCGCAGATACTTCATCTCTTTTATAGATAATTACTCACGATATATGTATCTCTACATGCTTCATAAAAGAGCGAAGGATTAGATGCCTTTAAGATCTTTTAAGGCTGAAGTAGAGAAACAATGCGGCAAACAAATTAAAATCATGAGATCAGACAGGTGGAGAATATTATGGTAGATACACAGAAGAGCATGGGATTGTTGCCCAATACACCATGCCCGGTTCACCCGACCGAATGGTGTAGCAAGAAAGAAGAAACCGAACATTATCGATATGGCGTTGAGTATGCTTAGTGCAGCCTCCACTGTTCCTAAATCCGTGATCACACTCAAGACGACAATGTATATATTAAATTGAGTTCCAACCAAGGCTATTCCTAAAACGCCATTTGAATTATGGAAAGGTTGGAAACCGAGTTTGCGACATATGCGCATTTGGGGATGCCCGTCTCGAAGTGAGAATATATAATCCACAAGAGAAGAAGCTGACCCAAGGACCATTAGTGGGTATTTCATTGGATATGTCGAAAGGTCTAAAGGTTACAAGAAGTTTTATCAGTCTATCTCGTAGCACTAGGATTGTGGAATCACGAAATGCAAAGTTTCTTTGGAAAATGACTTGATCAAAGGGGAGCTACAAAAACCAGAACATAGTTTCGAGAAGGATCATTCCGTAATCTCAACCTTCCACCTCAAGCGATGCATTGGTTATTGTTCATAGCACCCCCTCAAGTACAACCGATGTTGAACAACCAATTGTTGAAGTTCCACTAGTTGTCGACGACATCTCCAAGTAGACGATAGTTCAAGAATTGCCAAGAATTTTTGAACAACGAGTTGAACCACATACTTCTCGTGAAGATGGTGGTACAACATTAAGAAGATCTACTATACCAAATATATCAACAATTCCGCATGATTATGTTGTGTATCCGCAAGAATCCGACTACAAAATTGGAGTCGAAAATGATCCCAAGTCTTTTTCACAAGCCATGAGTTGCAAAGAACTTAATTATGGCACGATGCCATGAAGGAAGAGATGAATTCTATGAAGAGTAACGAAGTCTCGGGATCTTGTTGAGTTGCCTAATGGCAAAAGCCATTGGATGTAAATGGGTCTTTAAGACAAAGAAAGACTCATTGGGCAACATTGAGAGATATAAGGCAAGACTTGTTGGAAAGGATTCACTCGTAAAAGAAGGAATCGGGGACATACGTAGACTTTCTCTCCCCGTATCTAAGAAATATTCCTTGCGCGTTATTATGGCATTAGTAGCCCATTTTGACTTGGATTTTCACCAAATGGATGTGAAAACGACATTTCTCAATGGAGATCTAGAGGAGGAGGTTTACATGAAACAACCGAAGGATTCTCCTCTAGTGATGGTGGCAATTGGTTTGCAAGCTCAAGAAATCATTATACGGTTTAAAACAAGCATCCCGCCAATGGTATTTGAAATTTTACAATGTGTCTTCTTCTTTCGGTTTGTAGAAAAACATTATGGATGAATGTATATACTCAAAGTCGTGGGAGTAAAATCACGTTTTCTTTGTTTTATATGGATGACATTTTGCTAGCAACCAATGATAAGTGTTTCGATGCATGAGGTGAAAAACAATTCCTCTCTAAAAATTTCGATATGAAGGATATGGCAGGAGGCATCTTATGTCATTGGCATTAAGATCTATAGAGACAACATTTCGAGGCATCTTGGTCCGTACTCAGAAACCTATATTAATAAAATTTTTAGAGATTTCTTGATGAAGGATTGTTCAACAAGTGTCGCTTCCCATAGTGAAGGGTGATAGGTTCAGCTTTGAACCAATGCCCGAAGAACGACTTCTGAAAGGGAAAATGAAGAACATTCCATATGCTTCTACCGTTCGAAGCCTAATGTATGCTTAAGTCTGCACAAGACCCGACATTGCATTTGTTGTGGGAACGTTGGGACGATATCGCAGTGATCTAGGTTTAGGATCGGAGAGTCAAAAAGAAAGCAATGAGATACCTTCAAGGAACCAAAACTACATGCTTATGTAGATGTATCTGACGGAAAATTTGGAAGTAATTGGCTACCTGCATTTTGACTTTACTGATGTGTTGATTCACACAAATCACCGGATACATTTTTATGATGGCCTATGGAGCTATATCATGGAGAGCTCCAAGCGTACCTTGATTGCCACTTCCACTATGGAAGTCGCAGTTCGTCTCCTATTTGGAGGCTACTTTACATGGTGTATGGCTTAAGAGTTTCATTTCTAGGCTTAGGAATTATGGATTCTATCTCTGTCATTGAGAATATATTGCGTAATAATTCAAACTCCTCGGCCGTTTTTATGGCTAAGAACAAAAGTGGGAGCTCTAAATAAATACATCGACATTAAGTATTTAGCTATAAGGGAACATGTTAAAGAAAAAGAAAGTGGTCATTGAGCACGTTAGCACCGAGTTGATGATTAAGCCGATCCTTCGACCAAGGGCATGCCACCATTTAAATTCAAGGATCATGTAATGAATATGGGACTTGGTTCCATTATGTAGTTTCTCATTGTATGAACAATGTTATTTTTAATGAAATTCTTAATTATTGTGATGTTTTTCTCATATTTATGTGCACCTTAATTTTATTTGAGAGAATTCATCTGTAGGACCAAGTGAATAAACATAGGGTTTATTCATTAAAAAATTGTTGCCACATAAATTTTAATAGAAATAAATACATAGTAATACATGGAAGATAATACTCGTCATTAAAGGACTTATCGCCATGATTCATGTATCTATTACTTAATACGTATTATCAATGGGTTTTAAGATGAGACATTAAGATTGGAAGTATGGACTCAAGTGGTAGAATGTTAGAGTTCTAACGCGCCGATTTCTAGAAATAACTGCTAGACTATTTCTGAAACCAACCGCAATGATTTCTTACGTATGGGGAAACCAACCGCAATTTCCTTTAAATTACGTAAATCAATCGTTAGCTAATTAATTTCTTGTTGAGAGCTTTTGAAGTGGTCCATTACTCCCACCGTGCAGTTTTCTACCATGATTTGTGAAACACTTGACACATAGCCAATAGAAGCTTGATGGAAGCTTGGCTATAAATATTTCGCTATCCCCAAGGTCACAAACTCAATCCCTTTCAAATTTCTTTACACCATCAAGTTAGAAAAGTGAGCAAGAGCTCGAAGTCCTTTCAGATTTAATGTATTCTTTTTCTTTATGCTTCGTGTGAGAGATTTTAGGAGAGTTTTGTAAATCCAAGGGCGAAGTTTGAAAAGTTTTTTATCTTCCGTTTTGATCGTTATTCCGAAGGTTTTCTCCTCGCGCCGGATCGCACATTGTGAGTAATCAATTTTTGTTAAAAGTAGTAATTGCATTGAAAACCGACTACCGGATTCGATCGAGCCGACGCGTTGTGCAAACACTTTATGAACCATTGTTGTTCTTCCTTGGTGCTTCGGCACTATTCTTCGTGAACTTTGGTTATTGATTAGTGGACCCTGCCGCGTGGCTCGTGAGTCTTCCGACGTGTTGATTTAGAAATTGGGGATTGAGGAAAATCTCGGGGTAGATCGGGTGACATTTCGAGTGTGAGTAGCATCAATGGCTAGAGGTATGATTTATTAAGTATTAATTTTTATTTTTCGATTCTTTTAAAGTATTTATTCCACATTAAGAATCATTATTTAAGCTATCATATAAAGCTCGTATGGTGATTAATTTTGGTTTTTTTACTTTTATTTCATGTTGTTTTAGATCTCCCTACCCATTTCAACCATCACGCGTTATTATTTATGACCTAAAGATAAATAATGTCAACACCGAATGTTATTTTTTATTTTTTATTTCTAAATTTCTAATGGCGTAACAATTCCCGACGAACAGCGTGAGTCCTTGATGTTAATGTTATTTAGTTACTTTATGTTATTTATTTATTTTTTTCAATTTTAATGTCAAATATAAAATGTCTCAATCTAAATATAAAATGGAATAACTATATGCCCATCAACTATGCGTGGCCAATTCTTTGCGGAAATTTCATCAACTATAGGTGAATTGTAGATTCCGTGGATATCCCGTAATCTAATGGTCAAGAGATGTGTCGATTATTTTCTTATCTTTGACGATGAAGAGATAGATTGATAGGTCAATTATTCTATTTTTCAGTATATTCTGACGATCAAATTTTAGAATATCCTTAGAATCCGTAATTAAGCGATAGGTCAATTATTCTCCTATCTCTAACTATTAGGAGATATGTCAATTATTCTCGCATATCTTGCATATCTTGTATCTCTCACTATCAAGAGATAAATCTCATATATTTTGATGATTAAATTTTAGAATATCCCCAAAATCTACAATCACATACAATTGAATATAGCTCAACTTAATCAACATAATCCAATCCTATACCTAACTCGAGATTACATCGTAGAATTGTATGCAGAATTGTATAATTTTCCTTTATGTACTCATCGAATTGTATAATCTACCGAGCCATATGCTTTCATCAAAATGGTAAAACTCTTTGAGATACTTTAATTAAGTTTGTAAATTTATTTTATTCTATTGGGTGCTCCAATCTTCAACCCTCCATCACTTCATCAATGGAGCTCTACCGTCAACCCTTCCTCACTATTTCATTAGAATAATTTTCCCATCAACTCATATGCTCTCACTCGAATTGTGTGCCCTCTCCAAAATTGTATGACTTCGTTTGAGATAGCTTTCATATACACTCTCACCAAATTTTGTATCACTCCCTTGATATAGTTTATTCTCACGAATGTTTTTGTTGAATGTTCCTTCCATTTGTTTTTCACCCTCAACCAGCCTTTTCATTGAATGTTTTTGTAATACATTTTTATTTTCACCCTCGGCCTGTACCTATCATTGTCACTGTAATACTTTTTTATTTTCACTCTCGGCCATTTGTCACCTCAAATTTTTTCACCTTCGCCCATTGGCTTTATTGAATGTTCCTCCAATACTTTTGTCATTTTCACCTCCTCGCTTTTTTTCATTTTCACCCTCGCCTGTGGCTTTATTAAATGTTCTTCTAATACTTTTTTTATTGTTTTCACTTTCAGCCATGTGTCGCCTTTAACTCGCTCTCTCTGTTGAAGAGGTTAGCCACATAAAACTCTAGGTGTTAGTAAATTTTCAAATTGATAACGCAGGAGCCCGAGAGTGGGAATTATCGATTCCAAGGTGATTACTCCCAACATCCCCTCAAACCCACTTCCTCAGAGAATCAACAACCCCCCTCAAATGCGCCTGTGTGAATCAAACCTCGGGTCTCGGATACCATGAAGAGGTTTGCCCTTACAACAAACCCATAAAAGGTATTGGTAAACATCCAAACCGTATAACTAAGATCCCCAAAGAGAGGAGGTCATTTGTACCACTTCACTAGGTGTCGCCCCTCAAGTGGGAACCATAACCCCATATCAAAGTGTAATATTGTTTTACTTGTATGGAGAGATCTTTGGATTTTGCAGATGATCGTGTGCTCAAGATTTATCGATTTCGGAGGCATCACTTTCCTAATTTTAAAGTTGTTAGTCCAATTCAATTCGATTAATAGATTAATAGTCCATTTCCATTTCAAGTCACAAATTTCCTGTCCGTAGTAGCAAATATGGCATATATTCATTTTATATTACATTTTAGCTACTATTTAGCATAAATAGTTCCATAAAGACAATTAGAGATAAGCCCATTTTTTTTATGGATAAAATAAGTATTTAATCGCCCCGTAAAACCAAATTCATTATTCAGTACAATTTATTTTTACCTATATTTCATAATACTCAGAACATCATTCTGTAACTAAAGGTAGTTGCAGATGCTGAGGGACAAACATATTTGAAGATATTTGTTGGTGTATGAATTATGCTTGCCCCCTTTGCTCTCTTAAGTCTATGAAATTTTTGGTGGGTATGGATTGATGAATCCCATGGTTGAAATTCCCAAATTAATGTGGCTGTGAGAAGGATTAACGTAAATTGGGGTACCTGTATTATGTAGCACTGGAAGTGTTGGAAGGAAGTATTACAGTGAGAAAGTGGATGTCTAGAGCACAGGGGTGATCCTGTACATAATGCTGAGTGGAGTTCCCTTTTTTATTGGAGACTAGCCGCAGGAGATATTTGACGTAGTCCTCTTTGGGCGTCTTCGTTTCCCAACTGATTCGTGGCTCTCGGTATCTCACTATGCCAAGGACTTTGATACACCAGATACGCTCTACAGAGACATTACCAAGAGACTCAACGCACACAAAGTGTTATGTATTCCTTTTCTACCATTAATACTGATTCCCTCTTGCTTCTTCAATACAAATCGATGTTGGGATGTGTAAGATTCATGAAATATTGATAAGAAATATTCGTTTTCTACAGAGCATCCATGGCTCACCACTCATGCCCTGTGCAATCCCAACTAATTTGATTAAGCCACCAAGGTGTTTTGGGGCACGGAATGTGAAAATGAGATATAATGAATGACTTCTGCAAGCCGCAAGAGATATTTGAGGCAGTCCTCTTTCCCTTTGGGCCCCTTCTCTTCCCCCAACTGATCCGTGGCTCTCGATATCTCACTTTGCCAAGGACTTGATACGCTGATGCTTCCCATAGAGACGTTACCAAGGGACCCAACGCACACATGGTGCTAGGTATTCCCTCATTTCTACCATTAATACTGATTCCCTCTTTGCGGCTTCAATACAAATCGATGCGAGTATGTGTAAGATTCATGGAATATTGACGTGAAATATTCGTTTTGCTACAGAGCATCCATGGCTCACCACTCATGCCCTATGCAATCCCATCGAATTTGATTAAGCCAAAGTGTTTTGGGGCATGGACTGTGAAAATGAGATATGTTGAATGACTTCTGGAAAACAATGAGATGTCATGTTCTATAACGTTGTAAATCTTAATAGTCAGGTGACCCTATGGAAGAGAACCAGGTTCGATTCTTGCTATCTGCCCTATGGGTTTGTTGTTCGCCGAGTCCTTACAGCGAGCATACCATGTTAAACAGCTTAAAATAAGACCTTGTGGAAAACCTCGTCTGTTATTTTTACTTTTTGGTGAAGAACCCATTCCATATGTAACAGGGTTTGAGTTCAGAACGCGGCATCTAATACAGAGATACTTTGAAGTTTGGACGAATGAGGCGGACTCCATTGGGTTTTGCAAAATGGAAGAGTTGCAGGAGAAAGAGAGTAACGCTGGAGTAGGTCCGTAGATAATTGGTGAAGCTACAGTTGTATAGTGTGTGGTATACCGAGTCTGTAAATATGCCACATACCTATAACTGAGTATAATGCGAGAGCAGTGGGTGATATAAATGAATGTACTGCGAGAGAAATGGGAAATATACAGTGTAAATTTTTCAATACATATAATAAAGGATATAAAGAGATATAAATGAGTATAGTATGAGAGCAGGGTGATATAATGAGTATACTGCGAGAGCAATGTGAAATATACACCGTAAATTTTTCAATACATATAACTAGCATTTGCCCTTAAGGTTTAAAGGTACATCAAGGAGTGGACATTGTGTTAACTCGTGCATTTCAAAAGGTTCGATCTCCATTGATCCTAGATCAACGAAAACTCGTGCACAAACAACCTCAATGAGTATAGTGCGAGAGCAAGGTGATATAAAGGAGTATACTACGAGAGCAATGGGAAATATACAGCAGGAATTTTTCAATACATATAACTAGCATTCGCCCCTAAGGGTTCAAAGGTACAACCAAGGAGTGGACTTTTGTGTTAACTCTCGTGCATTTCAAAGGATTCGGTCTCCATTGATCCTAGATCAACGAAGACCTGTGCACAAAACAACCTCGATGTTTAAACCAAAAGATGCCCCCGTAGTTGACCTCGCCATGTGTGCTTTGACCGAGATCATCAGCTTACACATTTTCGCGGGGGCACAAGGTCGATGAACAAGCGCCCGCAGGTCCTCGTTGACGCAAGCGAAACAAATAAGGCGACGTGTTAAATTCAATTTGGATAAAGGAACGACGTAAATTCATGTTCACCGATTAGTCGTTAGCAATAGTGCAAAGGTATACCGAAAAATACAAGATTTGGGAAAATCATGTATTTATTTGTTGTACAAAAAAAAATACAAGATTTGAAAAAATCATTTATTTATTTCCTAGTAATACCAAGAAAAAATAAATTTATTTTAATATTAAAATTTTGGAAAATATTTAATATTTTTTAATAAAATTAAAATTAAAAATTTAAAATAATCTTAATAAAAGAAAACAATTCAATTAAGTTGCTGGGCTATCATCCAAAGAAGTTGGCCGAGCATTAATTCTAATTGGGAGAGAAAGGGCCGGCTTCATGTAACGAGGTTCTGGTAACGAAATGATGTTCCGTCGTTCGTCTAGCTTTGATCCGGGTCCTCTCATCGAATGGGAGTCCGTTCCACTCAGATTTCCAAGTATATTTTGTATTAAAAAACATGAAAAAGTATGTATATTTCGTATTAAAAAACATGAAGACCTATAACTTCTGTTTCCGTAAAGGTACAAGGTTTGTTTAAACTTAAGAGTACAGATATTAATACATAAGCTTCCCAAACGCAGTGCAAATCCCTGTGAAAAGAGAGTCTCATGCGACAACTAAAAACTTGTATAACATAAGTATCGAAATATTCAAGAACGAAAGGGATGTGTACATAATCCAACGAATCAAAAGACGTCATGAAATTTCCAAAACACGCAAAACCTTTTGTAAGATGTCGAGAAATGCCATGGCAATTATTAGGAAGAAGATCTAACACTGGCCTGATAGTGCCGCGTATCACATCAAAGGAAGGCGAGCCATCTATCTAAGCTTCGCACGTCTTCAATCACGCCGCTTCACCAACTTTGTCTCATTTCTCGCAAATGGAAGGGTTTAATGGGAAACATAAGCTTATGAATGAATAAGGATTGTACGACGACTCGAAATACATACAAAACAAAAACCCCACAATATAATACCTTCGGTGTAATTAAATTAACATTAAAATATAAAAAGAAAAAGAGAATTCAATCAATTAAATTTAATTTTAAAAGCAAATAACTTTAATTTAGCGTTTCCGCAAACTGTTATTTACATTTAAGTTTAGGAGTTTTAGACACCAACATTTACCGCTATTGTGACTACCTACATTAACTAAATTCCGCATTAAAGAAATGTACCGTGCCGCATCCTCGAACTCCGAGAAAGTCCCGAGGGGTATCACGTTAAATTTGTAGAGGAACCTCGCCATCGTCCACTATCTCCATTTCCTCCTCGCAGGAGCTCAACTCTTCTCGATGCTCGGCGGTATTAGACTCCGTAACCCTAATAGCCGTAAATTCCCGGCATCGCACTTGAATTCTCGACCATAATTCTTACCGGTTGCAGACGCCGTCGCCTTTCTTGTGCTCCGACTCACTTTTTGTTCTTCTTCAATCCGATGCTTTAACTTGAGGAAAGTTGATCCACTATTCTTCGTGAACATAATATGGCGAGGCGACAAACTGACGGGAGACCCCCGACTGTGGCAATGCAGACCAACAGTAAAATGGTCGAAACGAGAAAATATCCACAAAAGCCCTCACAACAAATGTTCTCCTACTGAATCACACCGAAAGTTATTTTGCTCGAAACAGAAGCCCGAATTTGTAATAAGACCTTTGCGAGAAATGTTCTCCAAACCTCCCGCAAGAAACGTAGGGTATAATTGGAAGATCGCAAATTAAAGGTGAGAATCAGTATTAAAACCCTCCTCCTACGCAATTTAGATCATTTTGCTCGTTTCAACAAGCAAGTATTTGAAGGCCGCAGGGCGTACTTGTACTTACACCCTTCCGAGAAATGTTGTCCACCAAGGATAGATTGAAACACTATGATTGTAAATTTAAGGTTCCCCCGTGAATGGCCCCCATTTAAAGAAGAGGAATATGATATCCACGCCGATCGCAAGGGCAACGTGTACCAATCATGGTGATTCGCAGCTTCGTACTAGCATTAAACTCTAACAAGGAGACGTCTCTTTCTAGCATGACTATTTTGTATCGTATTATCTTCTTCCGATAGAAATCCAACTAACCATTAATCCTATGAAGTCTAAATCTCACGTTTGAAATTCTATGAAGTTTGAACTCGTAAATCCATGTATCATAGTCTTTTTGTCATGACCAACCCGCTCATAACGTTTA
This sequence comes from Pinus albicaulis, assembly GCA_034641835.2. Taxonomy (NCBI): domain Eukaryota; kingdom Viridiplantae; phylum Streptophyta; class Pinopsida; order Pinales; family Pinaceae; genus Pinus; species Pinus albicaulis. The sequence goes on along the minus strand of CM076578.1, from coordinate 331,983,599 downwards.
ATGCAACTTGTGCATTACTTTGCTCTACAAGAGTATCATAGCAGCATGTGCATTTTGTTGCAACTTTGCGTTGCAACGTTGTCATAATGCGGAAAAGGTCAAATTTGCGGAATCAGGGAGCAAAGAGGGCTCTTCGTTCTTCCTTACTCGATGACGACGACGATGCAAGATCTCATGCCAAACCCAATTCCACAAGTCCGCCCACCAAGTTCTCTCGGGCCGCATCTTCTAACCCTGAGCCCAAGACTTAGCCGCGAAGAAGACCAGTAGACGGGTTAAGGCCCAAACAGAGTCGAGACAGGGGCCGGAGACCAAGTCGCCGGCGAGTAAAAGAAGAAAATTCAAGAGAAATAGGACCCGCAGAAACAAATCGCATTGATATCGAAGAGCCGTTGTGGCCCGTACATATCCGAAAGAGCCCTGCTTGGGGACATGACCAGCATGTGATCAAATGGACTGAAATGCCAAGCGAGTTTGCCAAGGATACGACCAAGAAATGGTCTCGCCGAGGATGAAATGAGCTTCGCTAATGCGGTCCCCTATCCCTCCGCAGGAGGCCAAGCACATGCCCACATTCTACGAGCGAGCCAAAACCAATGCATTGAATTTCAAATCTCATATAATCATAATTAAAAATGGTACGCGGGACACCGTTGAGATCACGTAAACGACGTAACGAATAAGGTTTGAACCAAAACCTCTATTAAATATAACACCTTCGTGTAATAAAGGATATACAAAGATATTCTATGGTTTTTGTTTTTCAACCCATAATCGATCTTCAATATTCAATTTGATTCGATAGATGATTTTGGACATTAAATTGTGTACATGACTACGTAGACTAAAGATGAGGCCAAAAACCAAATGACGTATATGTCTATTACATCATATTATTGATTTGTTGCAAGTCTTTAAATCTTTCTTTTGTGTACAATTGTAGATGTAAAGAATGTTATAGACAATATTTTGAAAATAATAATATATATTTTTATATAATATTTAATATATTATTTTATGGTATTTTTTTTTTTATTAAATTTTTACTTCATTTCAAAAAATATATATTATTAATATATTTTTATATTTTTGAAATAATAAAAGTAAAAAATATTAACTTTATAATATAATTGTTTTTAATAAATTTTTTATTTATCACCACAAATTTATCCAAATATCAAGTAAATATATTTATTTAAGTTATATGATAATAATAAAATACTATAATCATAAACCTAAATGTAAAAAATGTAATTATATTTACTTTTTGAAAACAACTCCCCTCAACTCCGCCACTCTGTACCATCGTGTATCGTTGATTTTGATACAATTGAAATAATATATCGAAGCTTATTATGTTATTTTTTACCGACCAAACCAAGATTGTTCACTTAGTCATTTCTCGCTAAATGAGCATTTGTGGTTTTTTTGGGTGGAATTTTGTTGTGCTGGCATCGTTTTTCCCGAGATCGCCATGCAAATACCGTCCACTTAAGTGCAAGCGAAGAATTGTGATTCCCGCAAATGCGAGTGACAAAAAAATCATCGATCTTCGATCAAAGTCGAAGTTAGGGGTATCGAACTCGAGACCCGACGTAGCCGATGGAGAGGCTTCTCAAAGCGTGCATAAAGATAATGAATGCTTTCTTCACAAGCTTTGAAAGAGGATCAACAAGATTGATCATAAGATTATTATGTTATTTTTACCGAACCCGCATCTCGATTTATATTTTTCTCTATACTACTATTTCCTATGTTATTGCGGGATTTAGCTTTTTCCTTTCATACTACTCTTTCCTATGTTACTCGCGACAACGTTTCCTTTGCAACATATGTAGTAATTGCTAGTTTATAAAATTTAAGTATTTATAAAAATATATTGAAAACTGGAGAGGAGATGGTGATGCGGGAGGACATGGTGATGGGGCAAGATGAAGAGAGGCATGATAAAAAATGAAGTGAGAGAGAAGTGGTGAGGAGGCAGAGGAAAGAAGGAAGTGAGAGGGAAATGGTGAGGATACATAGGAAAGAAGAGGAAGAGGATCATGAAGAGGAGGGGAGGGAGAGTTAGCAAGTGTGATAATGTGTAGGTAGAGGAGAAGGCGACAGTAGGAGAGCAAGAAAGATGGAAAGCCTATAAGAAAGTAGAATAAGAAGAAGAGAGGTAGGAGTGGGTGAGGAGGAAGATTATATGGAAGAAGAGTCGGGAAGTGGCTGTGGGGTATGTTGGATAGAATATAACTAGGCGAGGGGAGGTAGTGGAGGACGAGGTCATGACTGGGAAAAGTATAAAGATAAGAGGAAGGTGGGAGGTAGATTTCAACAAGATGAGAGAGGTGATAATGGTGATAGTGAAGGAGGATATGGTGGCGGCAAGAGATGAGGAGGAAATGACATTGGTATACGATAATGAACAGGATGGTGGGAGGGAGAGTTAGCAAGTGCATAGTTGAGGGAGGAGAAGGTGGCGTAGTAGGAAGAGCAAGAGAGAGGCAAAAAGAATAAGAAGGCGTGAGAGGTATATGTGGAGGAGGAAGATTATATGAAAAATAAATGGAAGAGAATACAGTATGAGAGGTAGATGTAGAGGAGGAGGAAGATTATATGGAATAAGCGATGGAAGTGGTCGGTGGTATGTTGGGGAAAAGGTAAGTGAGTGGGAGGGGAGGTAGTGGAGGATGAGGTAATGATGAAAATGAAGGGTATAAAGATAAAAGGGAGGTGGAGGTAGAGGTCAACAAGATGATAGAGGTGATAAAGTGGGTGATGGTGAAGGAGGATTTGTTTGCGGCAAGAAAGGGAGATAAAGGATGACAAGGCGAGAGGTAAATAGAGGAGGACAAAGATGAAGAAAGGGAAATTGTGACAGGGAAATGAAGAGGATGATAGAGTGGATTTGGTAAGAAGAAAGGGGAGGTAGGGGAGGTAGTAGGTGGGAAAGTAAGAGAGCGAAGTAAGGGAGGTGGGATTTCATTTTATTATAAAAAAATTTTATTTTCAATTTAAATTTACATTATAGAATATTAATCGATGTATTTTAATACACTACACAAGATAAAGAAAACATTTGTATAAATTTATAATAATTTATATACATTTTTCTATAAGAAATATGTTAACACCACAAGAAGAATATGAATTTAAACACATCATAAAAATGTTCAATAAATAAGTGGTTTACCTTCAAGTAAATGTGAATCCTAACATAAGAGTCAAATTAAACCAAAATATGTATCCTCAATATAAGAGTCAAATTAAACCAACCATCCTTGGGGATGGATTTATTGATCCACTGTCACCCTTTGAAGTTTGAACATCTTCTTTTTCTTTATATTCGTTTTTTTGATCCACCATCATCCTTTGAAGCTTAACATTTATTTTATTTTATTTTTATTTTTGAGCTCTTTATGAGAATATAATACAAAGACAACTAATTCTCTTGCAATTTAAAATAATTTTTGGGTGATATCCTTATTATTAAAAATAATCTTGCACAATATCTGTATTTTTCTTTTCTTTTCTTTTTTCCATCTTTTTCGCTAATAGTCACAATTTTACAGGTACACAATATCCATGTTCTTCAAATGATTTTTTTTTTGCTTTACTTTTAATTTTGTGTTTTGATTTTATGTATTTTATTTTTTATATAGATTTTTATTTCTGACTTTTTCTTTTCATACCATTTATAATTAGATTGAACTACTAGGCATCACCATATGTAATTCATCTCATAAAGAAAATTGGCATTTGTATTAGAAAAACAGAATTTGTTTTAAGTAAACAACTTACATATTTGATTGATATTGTTTGTTTGATAGTTTATAACTTTGACTGCATTTACATACACATCAATGGGATTAAAAAGAGAATACTTGATTATTTTTAGAAAATTCTTAGAAGAACAAGATAGGGAAACAATTATGTTTTATCAACATGAAATATATGAAGAATAATTATTAGAAATGCACAAATATTAGCAATCACGGATTATATTTAGAAAAAATTTCTCAGATTAACATTAATTGATATACCTATACCGCTAGAATCTAGAGGACAATGGGGGAGACATTTTTTGTATACAATGGTTATCAAATTAGATGAAAATTCCAATTAGAATTTGGTTCAAAACAAAAATAAAATTTATTTGCACTTTTATTCAACCACCACAACAAATACTTATGAATTATTATTTTATTATGAGGATAAATGGCTAGTTTGATCCATTGCTTTGAAAAATAGACCCTATCATGGATTCCATCTCTTGGGTTAAAATAAACACCTCATGCACATTGAATTATCCACTATTAAATACAACATTTATGGCCATTACCAACCTCTATAGGGTGCCCTTGTTTAATAACATAATATTGTGAGATCGCATTTGAAACAATTCATTATCTTCGTACAATGAATATAGTGTCTCATGCCCTCAACTTATGATTGCACAAACATTTTGTAATGCAATAGTTCAAAATGATCCATTTGCAATTAGGTTCATAATAGAACATATATACTTTAGTTGTATAAGAAAGTGCAAAAACAATAACAACTTTGTAAAAATACATAAAGCATTTAGCATTGTCCTATAACAAAGGAATATTGATGGTGATCTATTTGTCTTTTTCGCTAAGAAAAAATGCTAAACGTAGATATCCTTATTTGATTTCTTGCCATAATTTCATATTCATGATAATATGTAACTCAAAACAACACTTAGAACTTTGAACATATTGTGATTTATAACAAGTCTAGGTTATGCCCACTATGAACCATTAAAACAAATAGGAAAAATCGGGAAACCAAAACTACCATACAAGTGATATAATATACCATGTAGCTAAACTATATAGCGTAAACATGTCATCTAGAAATTGATACAAATGAAACAAAACATCTCATGCTCCAAACAACATCAATACTATGGATAGTTCCTAAGTTTCACTATTGGGGTCCTTGGAAAGCAATACTAAAAAGAACCCCTAAGCGCAGATGAATTTTTGCAAGCCAATTCAAACCATATTATGGCTTAAACAAGCACACAAAAATTTTTATCTTTTCATTTGATTAAAGACATTATTCAAGAAAGTTGAAAACATAGAAGTCATGACTTCCACATAATAAAACAACAATGAAACAACAAGTAGTTATAAGATATTTAGAGAAAGCTCGTGACAACATGAAGTTTCACCACTTTAACGCTTGAAAACCTTTTTTATTAGAAGCAAATCACAAAGAAAATTTGAAATCTCTATTATTAAAAATCTAGTCCTAGATTACAAGGACATTAAAAAAATGGTCATCATCCCGGAAATAAAATTATAACTCAAACAAAAATATATGATGCTCCAATTGAAATCAATATTGAGGATAGTTCATTGTTTCCATCAATGTGGTCCTTGAAAACAAAGTATCACAAAGAACACCCATGCAATAGGTAAACTTTCACAAGCCCATTCTAACCATGTGGCTTAAAAAAGTAGAAGAAAACATTTATCTTTGCATTTGGTTAAAGAAATTATTTCAAGAAACTTGAAAACAAAAATAATAAATCTTACATAACACAACAACAATGAAACAATAAAAATTTCTAGAAGATTTAGATCACGGAACATCCATAACAACATCAAAGAAAATAAAAGTTTGTAGACAATGTGATTTGTCGAATCTATTAAGACCGAGGGAAGAAATCAAGAGAATTTGATTCACCGAGTCAATCAAGATCACGGAAGAAATCAACAAAACTATAAAAGTTTCGAAATAAAATATCAAACACAGATAAATAACACACCTACATTTGATTATTTAATATGTGAAATAAATATCTTAGGAAGAGAGGTCTTCCTGAAAGAAGTAAACCAAACAACACATGCATGCAACATTAGCAACCACTAAATATTTTCAAAGAGAATGACAAAACTAGTAATGAATCTATGCAAAAATAACAATCCCTACATTTTTTTCAGCCTTTGTAAAAACATACATTTGAAGATGAAAATTCCTAAATATGTAGTTCCAAAATAAATATAGCAAATAAAGGCATTATAACACTCACACAATTTACCAAACTAGATGAAATGCTATCGACATTAAGGTTTCTCTTTCCTCCAAATAAAGTGAAATGGGCCATTGTCATTAAAAAAGACAACTAGGTTTAAATTCACATGTGTTGTTAGTCTCCCTACTAATATTTTCTTAGAATTTAATATGCTCTACCCAAAACATAAAAGACATTGACACAATGTGCCAGATAATAAAAAAAATTTAAGATTCAAAAGTGCCCATGCATTTGGCAAGGTTCGAGTTCACATAGTCATGAACAATTGTGCAAAAGAATGCTTGCAAGTTATAAGATGCCAAACATATATGACAAGTAGCAAGTGTTCATAGAAAACCAAGAAGCACGTGATAATTCAATTGAGAATGATGATAGTGAAAATTATAATCATGGTATTGATTAATCGATCACAAAAACATCAAGGTTCATGGATTCACTTTGGGCCCATATATTATCCATGACCTTCTAGATAAACAAATTAATATTTCACTCGCTTCAAGATATGGGCCATTAGGAATTCTACAAAGATAAGTAACGTAAGAAAATGAGTTTTCCATCATTGCTATATGGAAATAAATGCCCAAGAGAAATGTTGAAAAAATTTACATATCAAAAGATCTATCAATGGGAAGTCATGCATAAGAATTAGTGACTTCACTTACCATACAACTAACCCATTCTATAAATAAATTCACATTATCATAAATTAGGTATTGAATATGTGGATTAGAATTAGAAAATTTTAGTTGAAAGGAAGAAAACTTTTTGCAAAATATGTTAGGTCAAAACCAAATTTGGATCACATTTTAAAATCCAACATTGGGTACATGGACTTAAAAAAATTGTACTTCACTTATGACTATCATCAACAGATGTGTAACAAACTATATGCAATGACTGACAACTAGGCCCACTTACTTTTGTTTTTGTCCTTTAGTAGGTGCATAACATCTTTGGGAGCCTTCAATGAGTGCATTGAGGCATATAAGGAAAACAAATTCACAGGACTAAAGGAAAGTGAATTAGAAGAAAATGATCCCCACTCATTAATAATAATGATGTAACTTGTGCAAATCACTTTATATCTAGGACTTGATTCACAATCACAAGTACTATGGAAAACCAAATGATGAATTCTATGTGACATAATTTCAAAATAGAGGAAGTGAGCATGAACATGGCTTATTATGGATAAAATTTGCACCAATCGATGGGAAAGACACAAAATTGACATCAAAATTTTTGTAGATAAATACTTTATGAGTTCATACAAAATAAATTAGAGCCATCCAACATCATTTTCACATAGGAAGTTGTAGGAAACACAAAATTATAATTGCAGATTTAATTTTCCAATACCACCAATGAAGACAACCAAAATACTTAGAACGTCTCGAATTTGATAAGGATAGAACAAAAAAAATGCTAAACTAATATTTGGCACAATAAATTATGCTAGATATGATGAAAAATATATGTTTCGATAGCTTTCTTAATAACATTGTATTAACACACGATGACACATACATACAGCATTCAATGTACGTTAAATCGTTAATGACTTTATTGTTATAAATAAAGACAGTGCTGACCCCTAGACAAATAACTTTCCACAACACATTCTGTCAATTTTGATTGCAAACATTGACTCAAAATTTGTACTCAATTCATATGGAGTTGCAATGTACTACAATTCCCACATGACAAAAGAATATAAACACTTACATCAACATTTAAGAACATACGTGAAAATCATCTAAAAAGTATAATACCATGAACACTATTAGTTGTCTGTGAAAAGATTTAGTAAACATGCAACAAATGTCTACATAACAAGAAAAAAATATTGTGAAACTCTAGTTCATGACATCGTATTTTCACCAACATATCTCCTATGGAGGAACACACATTTCTTCTTAAAAGAAAAAGGCTTGAAAAGGAACCAGATGAATCTTAAGACATAATGTGCCCATCAATAATCGAATAATATATTCTACGTATTATAGATACCGGGTTATATGTTTATAAAAAATTTAATTTAGTTATACAAAAAGAGGACAAATAGGCAAAAAAAAACAAATAAGCCATATGTCATTTGATATGCGAGGTATAAAAAATTCAATGACATTGAAATTTTTTGTGGGGAACAATTAATGTTATACTATATGTATTTATTCAATGAGATTAGATCAAGGAACATCACCCAACTTGGGAATCTATGTATGTTGCATCGAAAAAAACAATTAAGAAAAATGAACAAAAAATAAGATTTGTTATGGCTCCTACATGGGGTGACATTGATGACACAATCAATACAATTAAAAACAAAAATTGAAAACCTATTTAACATAGATAGTCTCAAACCAAATGAAACATATAATACAAGATTTTATAAATCCACATGAAAAATATAAAAATTGTGACTTCCAAATTGTTTTACAGCCTTTTTCAACATACAAAGAATTTGACTCTAAGATCTACAGGACCATATGAAATTGTCAAAAAACCACACATATTGGAAAACATGGAAGTATTATAACATCATGTGACAATTAAACATAGAATAAACAAAATTAGTAAATCGATGTGTTACTAAAAATCTATAGGCGAGATGAACCAACCAATCATCGTACATACACAAGGAAAGGTTTCATTTAATGCGGACGGTGTCATAGTACATTTTACATTTTATATTCCATTTAATAAGACAAATTTTTCCTTCACTAAATAATGAAAAATTCGTATACAATATAAAAACACTTAAATAACCTATGTAGTTCTTATATACGAGGCATCAATTGTTGGTGTAACAATGCTTTACCAGATTGATAATAAAATTTTGTCAAATAATTCAAACACCAACTTTAAATTTTGGCAATGTTGACATGATATTATCGAGGTATTTCTACTAAGAAAAACCTACAAGAGACTCTCTTATATTTAAAAGCCTAAGAATCAACAAAAAACATGATTCCATATGACATTTGGAGAGATAAAATAAAATTGTTAATAATTGTATACAACAATACATCAAAAGACAAATTGTTCATCGATGTGCTAAAAATGATGAGATTAAACATGAAAAATAGTAAAGATATTGCATACATAAAGGACAATTTGACTTCACCTTTAACTCCACTTTATCGAAACAATGATGTCCATAACACTCATTGTTGTTGACGAGTATGAGATTGTTGGATCAAACTATTTTTCCCTTTCGAGAAGACAATTGATAGGAGTTCATAAATTTTGCTCAAAAATTTGAAGTTACAAAAGGATTTGGTTGAAACCAGGATGGTTGCTTAGTTCTTGTCTTCTCGATTCCTAAGCCGCAACGGTTCAAAATCGATGTCGTATGAGGAGAAATCGACTAAAGATAGAAATACTTAGAAGAATTTTGAGATAGAACGACTTTTGCGATTAAATCCGCGTATCTAAGGGTGACATATTAACAAATTGTGATGACTTCACAAGTCCGACATAATGATATGTGATGAATTGGCGAGAGATGACGTGAGCCGTTGGACTGTGCATTCGATCAAATTCGTGGATGATGAATCGTGATTTTTCATTTCGCAACAATATTGGATATCGTTACAGTTCAAGCACGATGTTAAATGGGTTGCACCGATGCGATAAGTACAAGGATGTGATGTGACGAAGGGTAGCCACGTGTCGTTTCGCGCAATAGCGCACTTCACAAGTTTTGTGGTTTAGCGATCTACAAAGAGTTAAAACTGTGGGCAAGTTGTATCGTGACTTGCCTCCGACGTATGGTGGGTCCTTCCAACAAGAATTCCATGTGTATGTAATGCGTTTTGTGTTATTTGAATTCTATTATAAAGAGCAATCTTTGATCACGTCACGTATGTATGTTATTTAACTCCGAATTGTATTCCGTTGTGCTCCCACAAGCCACTTAACCCGTCGGGGGTGCGCATGTGACCACCACCCTCACCGTAACATTTAATGCATGGCTTAATAGGTGGAGCAGACAGGGGTTCACCAAATTTGCGCGTCAACCCTAATTTAATTCCGTTAACTAGAGTTCTCTCCACGCAATGGAGTTTTCCTAGGAGATATTGGCTAAAACCGTAGGAGGCTCAATTCTCGACCATTTTGAGTGAATGAAGAGTCATTCTTGACTAATTGGAGAATTATGAAGCTATTGGTGCAGATAAAACTACCATTAGAGCACTTTTAACTACAGGTAATAGAAACTTTTAGAGTGTAATGAAAGATGGACAAACCTTTTGAGTTGGACCACAGATGTAGCCTGTGAGGGTGAACTACTTCATCATGCTTGTTGTGAAAATTTCATGTGGTGATTTATTTCTCTCGTTTTCTAATGTTGTTCACTCGTTATTTATGCTTATTTTATGCTTCTAGTTCACTAAAGTTCAACTATAATTCATGCTAGGTAAAAACCCCTAATCCTTATGTAAACTAATGAACCAATTATGCACACGTTTTTTAAAATCAAATACCCTTAGCACAAAAAACCAATACAATAATTTCGCATCGATGGTATCATAGCTAGAGTTTTTTCTTCGGTGTTGTTTAGTGCAAAGAATTTTAACTATTTGCAAGTTTTAGATGCCTATGCAAGGCTCAAGCTCAAAAGGAATAAGGGAAAAACTCGGGGGAGTGCGGAGGGTCTCAAAAGGATCCAAAGAAAAGGAGAGCAAGATTTCCACAATCTCCACCACCTAATTCACCTCCTAAAGAAACATAAGTTCCATTAAGCATGCCTCATGAGGAAGGAGAAATTCATTAAGGATAAATTCATGACAAAGTTGGTTCCAAGGAAGAAGAAAGAGTGTTAGGAAAGAATTTCTCTGATATGATAAGATGGTTAGAATTCTTTATCAAGAAAGGAATGAGAGATTGGAAGGAGAAGGATATAAACTCTAAAAGGAAGGAAAGGATCTTCAGGAGGTCAACATGATGAAAACAAGTCAAAGAAGGGAAATGGAGGAAATGAAGGCAATGGAGAGCCACCGCTATATTCACCCTCATCATCACATCAAGCTATCATCATCATCATCATCTTCAGATCTTCTTTAGTATATCAACCACACAAGTCCAAGAGCACTAGTAAATATCCTTTAATTAAAACTTGACGTTAAGTTTGAATTGCCAATGTTTAATGGTGAAGTAAATGCGGCATAAGCTAGATAATTGATTCAAATTGGAGGTCTATTTAAGAATACAAAACCTCCAAGATGATGATACAAAAATTCAATTAGCTTTGAGAATGGAAGATGCAAGACTTGTTTGTGGAAGCAAAGACATAGGAGGAAATCAAGAAACATGGTAAGATTAATCTATCATGATCAGATTTTATTGTTTATTAAACTACGCTTTATCCATTAGCTCATATGCAAAAATCCATCATGAATCGGAAAAACTTTAGGAAGTTAAAGGACGTAATGTGCAAGAATACACCAGAATTTAGGAGAATAGCTTTTTTATTAGGGGTGGATTTGTAGAGCTAAGACACTTTTCTAAAGTACATAAGAGGCTTACATAGCTACTTGAAACATACTATTCTGATGTTTAACCACACGTCTGGGTTAGAAGGAATTTTGTGTTCAAGCCACACATCTAGAAGCTGGTAGGAAGAACATTCTCAAGAGGGAAAATAGGAAGAAACCTTAAGGGTAAAGCCAAGGAGAAAACCCCAAAAGGTAAAACAAAAAGAATGCATCTGTTAAGAAAGAGGGAGAAAAAGTGACTTGTAAACATCGTTCAAAGAAGGCCCCGATGAAACTCATCGTTGGAAATTACATCTAGAATTGGAGGGCCAAAGAAACCCAATAACAAAGGGAAAAGAAAACTACAATGACATCTCAACATGACTTAGGTCCGATTCAGTGATGAGACTAAAATTACAGACATGGGATTGAAGAACATGAAGGGAAAAGAAATTTAAACTAAACCCCGTACCAAGACATCAAACCTCCGTCACATAAACACTCGAAATGAAGAATAAATAATAGAATTATTTCATGTGAGGGTCATATCCAAGCATACCAAGATTGACACACCGTTTGGACAAAGGGGTCACAAGCAAACTTAACCTTCTAAATACTTGGTCAAAAACTTAACCTTGAGACTATACCACATCCAAACCATATCCATTGCTGATTTGTAAGGATGAAAAGCTACACGTTACAAGGAAATGTATATTGAGGTTCGCAATCAATGCAAGCTTTGTCGACACGCTTGAATTAGATGTGGTTCGCTGACATAACCGGGTATTGTATTAGAGATTCCTTACTTAAAGGACAAAAAGAAAGAGATCTTCTATTTCCATGATAACAAGTATAATTTATTCAAATATGGCAAGGAGTTCATTGTTAGAGCACACCGCAAGAAGACAAATATTGCTTTGCAAATGATGGATAGGTAAAGAGGCTAGTAAATTCAAGTAAGAATTTTGTCTTCTTATGATTAAGCCCAAAGCTAATATTAATCATGAATATTTTGATGGATGTGATCCTAAGTTTAAATCATAAATATATGATGTGGTTAATGGGAATCATGAGATGTTTCTGTGGAGCCAACAGATTTCCAAAAGGAAAATTCAACATGAGAATCAAGCCATGTTAAGATTATCCTCTTCCAAACAACGCGTATGTATCACATGTAGATAATGAAGAATTATGAAATAAAGAGGCAAATCAAAGAGATGTTGGATAAAGGTATCGTAAGGCCAAGCACCCTCGCCATGTGGTCTACCTATAGTCTTCGATATTGAAGAAAGATGGGACTTGGCACATGTGTGTAGATTTTCAAAATTCTCAAACAAAATTACAAAGAAAAATCATTGCCCACTCCCAAGAATAAATGATTTTCAATAATGTAAAGAAGCAAAGTTTCTTTCACTAAGTTATATTTACGAAGTGGATATCACTTACAAGAATTGCAAAAGTGATATATGGAAAACCGCATTCAAAACCAAACAAGGACTCTTTGAGTGGCTATTAGGTTTTTTGTCATAATGCACCCCAAACTTTTATGTGGGTTATGGATAATGTTTTGCGACCATTCCTTGATGAATTTTTTATTTTTTACTTAGATGACATTTTGATTTTCAAATAAAACAAGAGAAGATCATGTCTTCGTATAAATAGAGTGTTTTATACTCAAGAAAGAGAAATTGTTTCTTAAGATGTCAAAATGTGAGTTTGGAAAGACTTATTTGGTATATTTTGGACATATTGTAGGAGGAGGAGAATTGAGGATTGATCCTTCTAAAGGAAGGCCATTGTGAATTGGCCCACACTCAAACAAGCGACGAGGTAAGAATTTTCTTAGGTGCAACTCAATATTGGAGGAAATTCATCGCTAACTTTTCTCGCCATCGCAACTCCTATGCATGCAAGTGACAAGTGTAAGGAAAGGCTTCAATGGGGAGGAAAACAGCAAGAAGATTTCAAAGCTTTAAAAAACAATATCAATTCAGCTCCAAATTCTTGCATTACCAAATTTGAGACAACCATTTGGAGATACATAAACCGATGCTAATGACTCTCGCCATGGGCGTGCATTCTTTTACAAAGATGGTAAGCCTATCGCCTTTCATCTACAAACTTCTAATGGTGCCGTGACTAATTATCCTACATATGACAAAGAACTATATGTGTTGGTACAAAGTGTCAAGAAGTGGAAACACTCGCTCGATGGGTAAAGTTATATCTATCAGACACACTTATCACCAACCATTACGTAATCCTATACGCAAAACAAAATTGCAGCACCGAGACATTTCAAGTGGATGGGATTTATTCAACAATTTCACTTGGTTATAAGGTACAAAATGTATATTCAATAAATTTGGAGATGTTCTTCGAGACCAATCATTAGTGCTTCTACTTTACTCAAAAATTATTTTGTTGTACATGAGAGTTACATAGAAAAATATGCACATGACGTTGATTTCAAAGATGTGTATGCTAGTTTGAGTGAAGGGAATCAAGTTGAAGAAAGAGATTATCACATGCATACCAATTTGTTGTTTCATTTGGGAAATCTATGTATTCCACAAGGAGAGGCTAAGTTTCAAGAGATAAGTTCATTCTTCTCTTATTGTTGGACACTTTGGGGTAAGAAAATAATCGTGCATATATAGAGGTATTGTTATTGGCCTCGCATGATAGATAGTGTGTCATGTTTTATAACATGTTGTTATATGTGTGCAACAAGTAAGCCTAGTAATAAAGCTTGGATTGTACACGCCACTACCGGTACCATCCGTAGAAATTCCCCGAATAAATCACTTATTCAATAACCGAGATTATCTTGGTCACATACTATTTGAGCTTCATACATAACACATAATCTCTTCTACGCATTAATCATCACATGTGGAAATAAAAACAACAAGCGGTATTGAAAACATTCACATGCGCACATAGAAATTCAACACATATAACACAAGAGTGTATACCTAGAAAGCTTACGTAAGAAAACCCCCTATCGTTTGTATGTTATAATGAAGAAGAACTGCAAGAATCTCAAGACAATACTCCTCACAAGTACTCAAGATCGTCTCCAAAAGTTACACACAAACTAGCTCGCTTTGAACAAGTCACTGTCCAAAACTCCTCCACCGTTTGCTCCCGCTTCTCTTCATCACAGAATTCAAGATGAGAGAATGGATGGAATGAATTCAAATTCCCTTGGCTTTAATCACAATCCTCATTGGAAATCTCCTCCAATGATTGTGCAAATCTCTATGCACACTATAGTCACAACTAATAGTAGACTCCACCCTTTCACCCACCTCTAACACCGGTCTCCACCGAACTATCCATGACTGTTGTTAACCGATGTGTTCTTTAGTTGAATAATGAGTTAATAATTAGTGAATTAAATAACATTTAATTCACACCACTCATCTCTAGTGTATTAGCCAGTTTAAACTAAACACAACTAGTTCAACTGGTTAAACCGAACACAACTCCATCAACTATCTCATCAACTCCACCAAACTCGCCACATAAGTTCTAATCAAGTCAACCATGCAATAAATTAACTAACCTATAGGAAATTCAAATTTCCTTCTCGCCACCGCATGTGCCACATCCGTAGCTCCTCGAATCGAAGTGCTTCAAGAGGAAAAGATAATGTTTATAGTCCAAATATTATTAAGGGTTAATAATATTTTGACTGCTCTATTTTTAGCCCGACAAGCCTAAAAATAGATTCCGCCCAATGTCTAAAAATAGATGTCCATCTATTTTTACCAACTCGACCAATCATCGAAGAATAGCATCCCGCAACTCCTAGACCATGCTCCATATGTCTAAAAATAGACATAGTCTAAAAAATAGACTTTTCGACAAAAAATCACATGTGTGGTCCCCACCTAGTTTAGGTGATCACTTTCCAACTAGATCGTGAAAGATGTTTCGGTGAGGCCTCCTTCACTATTTCTTGTTGCAATCTTCAACACTCCCTCTCAACAAGAAAGGACTGTCTTTGCATGCGACATGCAACTCCATGCATTCGCCCTGCAACCTTCACAAGCGCCATGCAACTCCATGCATGCGACATGCATTCGCCATGCAAACTCATGCATGCACCATGCAACTCTTCTGAAACTGAATAGGCTGCAAACAAACTCAATCAATCTAATGCATCTATCAAAGTCTTCGACCTCTGCTTAGCTACTGCACATGTCATCGTAGGAACCACCGCGCCGTTGAACTCTTGCACCCATGCACTTCGCACTCGTTTTCAACCTCCGATCCGCGCCTTCCGCATCCGACACCGTCACTTTGATCTCGCTCGCATCAATCCAACCGATCTCGTTGGTCATCGCACCATGGGCACCTCGTAGCCAAGGCCCAACTCCATGAGATCCACACTATCTCATGAATTTCGCCTCTTAAATTCCCTCTTGGGATCAATCATGCATGCCGCCCCCACCTCTCACTCCGGTGGAATAGCTCGTATGCACTCCTCCGCCCATCCGGCACGAAATTTTCCGAATGAGTGGTTTCTCCCACCCATGATCCCCTCAGGTCGCTCCACACCCCGAGGTTCACTTGTCACTCGCATGCAAAACTTGCTCCCTCTCAAGCACGCTTGCATGTATTTCTCTTGCTTCCCGTCAGTAGGAAGCTCCGTAGACATCCCATCTACTTCAAGTCTCTGTAGAGATTCTTGGCTCGAATCCCAACCTTTCGACTTGTCCTTCTTCATCCACACTAACTCCCATACTCTCAAGCTCATCCTCAGTGGACAAACTTTTGCAAGTATACCGGAATAGTGTCATTCTTCTCCATCTTTATTTTCCGTGAGTTTATCCTTGAGTGCCAACTTCCTTTGGTCACTATTGCTCCTGGAACAATTCTCACAAAGCCACATCGAGAATGGAGAAGCTTTACCACAGTGTGCTAGATACTATGTGATCCTTCACGCCTCCAACAGAATCCTTCGACACCTTGTTGTCTTCTTTGCCAAGCTTCAATCACAAGAAAGATCCGAGAAGTAGGCTTTGGAACTTCTTTTCTATGAATTCCAATGTACCTCCATTATCATCTAATACTTCCAAGCCCATGCAGTCTTTCCATGGCAATATAATTCGAGCTACCTTCCAAAGCATACCCAATCGCAATCCGACGAAAGACATCTTTCTTTTGACACCAAGAAAACAATTTCGCAATTCGACCCACCACTTCAACTCCACCGCTTTCGATCTAAAATTCGTGAGAACAAATTATTTCAAACTGTTTTTTTTTTTTTTTTTCGTATCGACTCGTATGGGCATTTACTATACCTTTCACCTTCAAAGAAGGATGAATCCGAAGGCTACCCGGCCCGAATGCGTGTTCGTCCGAGGAAATAAAATGCAATCACTTTCCGAATAATAGATCCGAAGGATTAACATAGCTCGATACCATGTAGAAATTCCCGAATAAATCACTTATTCAACCGAGATTGTCCTGGTCACATACTATTTGAGCTTCATACATAACACATAATCTCTTCTACGCATTAATCATCACATGCGGAAATAAAAACAACAAGCGGTATTGAAAACATTCACATGCGCACATAGAAATTCAACACATAACACAAGATGTATACGGAAAGCTTATGCCTAAAACCCCTACCGTTCGTATATTATAATGAAGAAGAATCATAAATAATCTCAAAAGACAATACTCCTCACAAGTACTCGCATCGTTCAAAAGTTACACAAACTAGCTTCCGCCTTTGAACAAGTCACGGTCTGCACCCTCCACTGTTTGCCTACCTCACTGCGTGCAATCCAAGATGAGAGAATTAAGGAATGAATTCGAATTCCCTTGGATTCTTAACCGCGCAATCCTCATTGGCAATCTCCTCCAATGATTGTGCAAATCTCGTGCACACTATAGTCACTACCGATAGTAGACTTCCACCCTTTCACCCACCTCTAACACCTGTCTCCACCGAATCGTCTATGCACCGAAGTTGTTAACCGATGTGTTCTTTAGTTGAATAATGAGTTAATAATTAGTGAATAATAAATATTTAATTCACACCACTCATCTCTAGTGTATTAACCAGCTTAAACTAAACACAACTAGTTCAACTAAGTTAAACCGAACACAACTCCATCAACCGTCTCATCAACTCCACCAAACCTCGCCACATGAGTTTTAACCGAAGTCAACCATGCAATACCTCAACTAACCTATAGTAGGCCCGAATTTCCTTCGCTACCGAATGTGCTACATCCGTAGCTCGAAATCGAAGTGCTTCAAGAAGAAAAGATAATGTTTATAGTCCAAATATTATTAAGGGTTAATAATATTTGATTGTTCTATTTTAAATTTCATACTAAAAAAATAGATTCCACCTAATGTCTAAAAATGATGTCCATCTATTTTTACCAACTCGACCAATCATCGAAGAATAGCATCCCGCAACCTAGACTATGCTCCATATGTCTAAAAATAGACATAGTCTAAAAATAGACTTTTCGACAAAAAATCACATGTGTGGTCCCCACCTAGTTTAGGTGATCACTTTCCAACTAGGATCGTGGAAAGATGTTTCAGGAGGCCTCCTTCATTGTTTCTTGTTGCAATCTTCTAACATTCCCTCTCAACAAGAAAGGACCGTCTTTGCATGCGACATGCAACTCCATGCATTCGCCCCCGCAACCTTCACAAGCGCCATGCAACTCCACATGCGACATGCAACTCCATGCACTTATGCACCCCTTTCGTATGTGCCATACAAACTCACATGCATGCACCATGCAACTCTTCTCAAACCGAATAGCTCCAAACAAACTCAATCAATCCGATGCATCTATCAAAGTCTTCGACCTCTCGCTAGCCATCGCACATGTCATCAGAACCATCACAATAATAACTCAGACCCATGCACTCTTGCACTTTCCGTCAACTCGATCCGCGCTCCGCATCCGACACTGTCACTTTGATCTCGCCACATCAATCTAACCGATCTCACATCGCTGCACCGTGGGCACTCTCGTAGCCAGTGTTCAACTCATGAGATCCACACTATCTCATGAATTTTGCCCATAAATCTCCTCTGGGATCAATCATGCATGTCGCCCCACCTCTCACCCGGTGGAATAGCCGCATGCACTCCCTCCGCCCCATCCGGCACGAATTTCCGCATGAGTGGTTTCTCCCACTCCATGATCCTCTTGTGGCTACTCCACACCCCCGAGGTTCACTATCACCTCGCATGCAAAACTTGCTCCCTCTCAAGCATCAGCATGTCTTTCTCCCGCTTCCCAATAAAAGAGGAAGCTCCGTAGACATCCCATCTACTTCAAGTCTCAGAGATTCTTGGCTCGAATCCCAACCTTCTTAACTTGTCCTTCTTCATCCACACTAACCCTATACTCGAAGCTCATCCCCGCAAGTGACAAACTTTTGCAAGTATACCCTAATAGTGTCATTCTTCTCCATCTTTATTTTCCGTAGCTTATCCTTGAGTGCCAACTTCCTTTGGTCACTATTGCTCGGAACAATTCTTTTCCAAAGCTTTCCACATCAAGAATGGAGAAGCTTTACCATGCGGTGCTAGATACTATGTGATCCTTCTACGCTCCAACAAACGAATCTCGACACCTCGATGTCTTCTTTTGCCAAGCTCAATCACAAGCAGCTACCGTAGAAGTAGGCTTTGGAACTTTTCTCTATGAATTCCAAATGTACCCCATTATCATCTAATATCGTTTTCTCCATGCGGTCTTTCCATGCAATATAATTCGAGCCGCTCTTCCAAGGCATACTCCAATCGCAATCCAACGAAAGACATCTTTGCTTTCGACACCAAGAAAACAATTCCGCAATTCGAATTTCAACAACTCCAAACCCACCGCTTCGATCTAAAATTCGTGAGAACAAATTATTTCCAACCGAGATCGACCGCATGGGTATTTACCGTACCTTTCACCTTCAAAGAAGGATGAATCCGGGAGGCTACCCCGGTCTCGAATGTGCTCGTCCGAGGAAATAAAATGCAATCACTCTCTCGAATAATAGATCCGATGATTAATATAGCCTCGATACCATGTAGAAATTCCCGAATAAATCACTTATTCAACCGAGATTATCTCGGTCACATACTATTTGAGCTTCATACATAACACATAATCTCTTCTACGCATTAATCATCACACGCGGAAATAAAAACAACAAGCTTGCATTGAAAACATTCACATGCGCACATATAGAAATTCAAATACATGTAACACAAACATGTATATCGTGGAAAGCTTACAAAACTCCTCGAAACCCCCTACCGTTCAGACATTATAATGAAGAAGAATCATGTAACAATCTCAAGACAATACTCCTCACAAGTACTCGCACTCGTCTCCAAAAAGTTACACACAACCACCGCTTTCGAATGTTACCAAGTTCAAAACTCCTCCATTGTTTGCCCGCTCACCGTGCAATCCAAGATGAGAGAATGGATGGAATAAATCTCACCTGATTTTGGCTTTAACTGCGCAATCCTCATTGGCAATCTCCTCCAATGATTGTGAAATCTCATGCACACTATAGTCACAACCGATAGTAGACTCCACCCTTTCACCCACCTCTAACACCGGGTCTCCACCGAACTATCCATGACCGTTGTTAATCGATGTGTTCTTTAGTTGAATAATGAGTTAATAATTAGTGAATTAAATAATATTTAATTCACACCACTCATCTCTAGTGTATTAGCCATTAAACTAAAAACACAACTAGTTCAACCAAGTTAAACCGAACATACCCATCAATCGTCTCATCAACTCCACCAAACTCGCCAAGGCGCAGAGTTCTAACCGAAGTCAACCATGCAATAGCTCAACTAACCCATAGGAAATTCGAATTCTCTCCTTCGCCACCGCATGTGCCACATCTCGTACTTCTAATCCGCAAGTGCTTCAAGAGGAAAAGATAATGTTTATAGTCCAAATATTATTAAGGGTTAATAATATTCGATCGTTCTATTTTTAGCCCTAATAAAATTAAAAAAATAGATTCTCATTTAACGTCTGGGTACGTATGTCCATCTATTTTTACCAACTCGACCAATCATCGAAGAATAGCATCCCGCAACTCCTGTGACCATGCTCCATATGTCTAAAAATAGACATAGTCTAAAAATAGACTTTTCGACAAAATCACATGTGTGGTCCCCACCTAGTTTAGGTGATCACTTTCCAACTAGGACTGGGGAAAGATGTTTCAGAGGCCTCCTTCAATCGTTTCTTGTTGCAATCTTCAACACTCCCTTCAACAAGAAAGGACCTGCCTTTGCATGCGACATAACTCCATGCATTCGCCTCGCAACCTTCACAAGCGCCATGCAACTCCATGCATGCGACATGTAACTCCATGCACCATGCACCCTTTGCATGTATGTCCATGTGTATGCACCATGCAACTCCTTTCCGAAACCGAATAGGCTCTAAACAAACTCAATCAATCCGATGCATCTTATCAAAGTCTTCGACCTCTCGCTTAGCTACCGCACATGTCATCGTGAACCACCGCGCTCGTTGAACTCTCGCACCCATGCACTCTTGCACTCGTCGTCAACTTCCGATCCGCGCTCCCGCATCCGACACCGTCACTGAAATTGCCTCGTACTCAATCCAACTGATCCGGCGATCGCTACGCCGTGGCCACCTCGTAGCCAAAATTCAACTCATGAGATCCACACTATCTCATGAATTCGCCTGCAAATCTCCTCTCGGGATCAATCATGCATGTCGCCCCACCTCTCACCGGTGGAATAGCCGCATGCACCCTCCTCGCCCATCCTGCACGAAATTTCCGAATGAGTGGTTTCTCCCACTCCATGATCCTCTCAGGCTACTCCACACCCCGAGGTTCACTATCACCTGCATGCAAAACTTGCTCCCTCTCACATCAATCGCATGTCTTTCTCCCGTCTCCCAACAGAGGGGAAGCTCCGTAGACATCCCATCTACTTCAAGTCCGTAGAGATTCTTGGCTCGAATCCCAACCTTCTTGACTTGTCCTTCTTCATCCACACTAACTCCTATACTCCGAAGCTCATCCTCAGCGGACAAACTTTTGCAAGTATACCGAATAGTGTCATTCTTCTCCATCTTTATTTTCCGGAGTTTATCCTTGAGTGCCAACTTCTTTGGTCACTGTTCGGGAACACCCCCGTCAAAGCTTTCCACATCAAGAATGGAGAAGATTTACCATGTGCCAGATACTATGTGATCCTTCACGCCCTCCAACCGTATCTCAAGAATTACTGCCTTTCTTTTGCCAAGCTTCAATCACGCAAAGATCCGTAGAAGTAGGCTTTGGAACTTTTCTCTATGAATTCCAACAACCCATTATCATCTAATACCGCTCCATGCTAGCTCTTCCATGCAATATAATTCGAGCTTCCTTCCAAGGCATACTCCAATTGCAATCCGAAGGAAAGACATCTTTGCTTTTGACACCAAGAAAACAATTTCGCAATTCGAATTCCGATGCCTCCAAACTCCACCGTCTCCGATCTAAAATTCGTGAGAAAAATTATTTCAAATTAGAGATCGACCGCATGGGCATTTACTTCGTACCTTTCACCTTCAAAGAAGGATGAATCCGGAGGCCACCGCCCGAATGCGTGCTCGTCCGGGAGTAATAAAATGCAATCACTTTGTGAATAATAGATCCGATGATTAATATAGCTTCGATACCATGTAGAAATTCCCCGAATAAATCACTTATTCACCGAGATTATCCTGTCACATACTATTTGAGCTTCATACATAACACATAATCTCTTCTACGCATTAATCATCACATGCGCAAATAAAAACAACAAGCGGTATTGAAAACATTCACATGCGCACATAGAATTCAACACATATAACACAAAGATGTACATCGTGGAAAAGCTTGCTGTACTAAAACCCCCTACCGTTCGTATATTATAATGAAGACGAATCATGTAACAATCTCAAGACAATACCCTCACAAGTACTCGCATCGGCTCTCCAAAGTTGCACACAACCGGTTTCGCTGAACAAGTCACGGTTCAAAACTCCTCCACCGTTGCCTCGCCTCTACCGCGCAATCCAAGATGAGAGAATGGATGGAATGAATTCGAATTCCTTGGCTTTAATCGCACAATCCTCATTGGCAATCTGCTCCAATGATTGTTCAAATCTCATGCACACTATAGTCATAACCGATAGTAGACTCCACCTTTCACCCACCTCTAACACTCAGTCTCCACCGAACCGTCCTGCGACCGTTGTACAATCGATGTGTTCTTTAGTTGAATAATGAGTTAATAATTAGTGAATTAAATAATATTTAATTCACACCACTCATCTCTAGTGTATTAGCGCTAAACTAAACACAACTAGTTCAACTAAGTTAAACCGAACACAACTCCATCAACCGTCTCATCAACTCCACTAAACTCGCCACATGAGTTCTAACCGAAGTCAACCATGCAATAGCTCAACTAACCCATAGGAAATTCGAATTTCTTCCTCGCTGTACCGCATGTGCCACATCTCGTAGCTCGAACTGAAGTGCTTCAAAGAGGAAAAGATAATGCTTATAGTCCAAATATTATTAAGGGTTAATAATAGCTTGGATCGTTCTATTTTTAGTCTTGTTAGCCTAAAAATAGATTCCGCTCTAAATGTCTAAAAATAAACATGTCCATCTATTTTTACCAACTCGACCAATCATCGAATAATAGCATCCCGCAACCCTTAGACCGTGCTCCATATGTCTAAAAATAGACATAGGTTCAAAAATAGACTTTTCGACAAAAAATCACACAGGGTCCCCGCCCAGTTTAGAGGATCACTTTCCAACTAGGATCAGCGTGCTTCGTGAGGCCTCCTTCACCTGCTTTCGTTGTAATCTTCAACACTCATCAAGGCCATGGGAGAGTGTCTCATGGACTTTGTTGGAGGTCTACTCTATGTCAAGAAAGCAAACAGATTATGTTTTGGTTCTGTGGATAGATTCCGGGAAATATGTATACTGCCATGTAAGAAGACCATTAGTATTAAAGATACTCATTAACTTTATTTTCAAAATGTTTGGGGTTCATTTTGGATTGCCCACTTCTATTGTTAGTGACAAGGATTCTAGGTTCATTGGGAATTTTTGGTCAAATCTATGGAGGATGATGGACACAAAATTGAAAAGAGTACCGTTTTTCATCCACAAACAGACGGAAAACCGAGTGGTGAATGTTAACAATCATGGCATCTATTGAGAGGATATTGCAAAACATCCTAAGTTGTGGGATGAACAAATACATTACATTCAGCACACTTACAACCGGTTAAAGCACTCTTCAACACAAAACCTCACTCAAGCATGCTTTTGGGTATTTTCCAAATTCGCTCATTGCACTTCATCTTTGGGAAGGATGTTGCACCGATGGCCATAGTGATACGATAAGGCTCGAAAATTCATTGAGAAAATTCGTAGGATACATCAACAAGTTCAAGAACAACTTGAGAAAATTCAAAGCAAATACAAAGAAAGGCATTACAACATACCGGGTTGATCATAAGTTTCAAGAGGGAGATGAGGTATGGTTTCAATACTATCAAAGAAATGATGTAAGTGTGGAAGGTAAAAAACTCAAACCCATTCTCTATGGTCCTTTCAAGATCATAAAAAAAGTTGGTAATAATGCATTCCAACTTTCTGATTTGCCTTCTTACATGCAAATTTTTTTCATTTTTAATGTTGAAAACTTACGTATGAGCCTCCTTTCATCAATGATCAAGGAAGTGATGTTCAACTACCTTTCTGGCTGAAGATTTCTCACCGTACTTTGATGAGATCAAAGAAGATATAATTTTGATAGGAGGACAAAAGCATCAAAGATGAGTAGAAGTGTCACTACCTTCGAGTTGGGCTCAAAGGAACTAAACCAAGCAAGGAAAAATGGATGGAGATTGAAAAGGTGAGGGAGGTGTACCCTTATCTACCGAATAGATAATCAAGTCTTTTGGGGTCAAAAAGATTCCCAATGGGGAGGAATGATCAAGAGTTCACAAATTTGCTCAAAATTCAAAGTTATATGTGGATTAGGTTGAAACCGTGATGGTTGCATAGTTCTCGTCTTCCCAATTTTGATGTGCCGATAATGGTTCGAAAAACTCGATGTCGTGTGAGGAGCAATTGACTAAAGATAGAAATACTTAGAATAATTCCAAGAGAGGAACAGAATGTCGCGATTAAATCGCAAATCTAACGGCGAAATATGAACGGCCATGATGACTTCACAATTCTAACCGTAATGATATGCGATGAATCGTTACGTACGTGAGCCGTTGGATCATGCAACATCAATGGTGGATGATGAATCGTGATTTCACATTTTGCAAATAATAGAAGATACCATTAAGATTTCGCACTTTATTAAATGGTTTGTGATGCGATGTGAGAACGACGAATGATGCGATGTGACGAGGGGGAGCTATGTGTCGCCTTTGTGCAATATTGCACTTCACAAGTTTTGTGGTTTAGCGAATTCTCAAAGAGTTAAAAGTTGCGGCAAGCGATTGCGATCACTTGCGACCGCCCGACGTATGGTGGGTCCCTCCAAAGAAGAAGTTGTGGTGTGTGTAATGTGTTTTATTATTTTCATTCTATTATAAAGAGTGTTTCTTTGATCGCTTTAACGTATGTACGTTATTTAACTCCAAATTGTATTATGTTTTGCTCCTATTGCTACTCGACCCGCCGGGGGTGCGTATGTGGCCACCACCCTAACCGTAATGTTTAATGTGCGGCTTAATAGGAAAAGTGTGGATAGGGGTGCACAAAATTTGGCGTCATCCCTAATTTAATCATTAACTAGAGTTCTCCCCATTTAAAGGGTAGTTTTCCTAGGATATATTGGGTAAAAGTGTAGGAGGCTCATGTTTTGACGATTTTGAGGGAATGAAGAGTCATTCTTGACTAATTGGAGTATTTATAAGCCATTGGTGCAAATAAAACAACCATTAGAGCACTATAACTACATTTAATAGAAAAATTTTCGAGCATAATGAAAGATGGACAAGCCATTGGGAGGTCGGAGCCGCGTATGTAGCCCGTGGAGGGGTGAACTCAGCTTCATCATGCCTATTGTGAAAATTTCATGTGGTGACTTATTCTCTCGTTTTACACTACTATTCAAAGGTTATTTATGCTTATTTTATGCTTCTAATTCACTAAAGTTCAACTATAATTCATGGAAAAACTCCTAATCCTTATGCAAACTAATGAACCAATTACGTACATGTTTTTTTTAAAAACTGAAAGACCCTTAGCAAAACAAAACTAATACAAACTATTTCAAACATCAAAAATAACATTTCCATCAACAATTATAGTTAAACAAAACATGGTAGTTGAGCTATATGTAGGAAACTATAACACTCGATGATGGATTAGTGAATACATTGACAGAATTTTCATAATGTACTCATGTAATAACAATGGAATTGACATTGTTTGGATGGAATTTTCAGACATAGACATTGGAAAACACCAAAGAAAAAAATTAGTGAGCTATATGAAATAAATATATTTCCAACATAGATGCCAATATTTTGAATTGAAAACCTGCTAGCAATGCTCACAACAAGCTACAAATCATAATACAAAACAATTCCAAATACAATATACCCGTGCATGAAAATACCTGCTCAAGGACTAACATTGGATGAACTTGCATTTGACCCAACTAGTGTGACAAAACATGAGCTAGTATATAATGCACTATCGTGTGAAAACCATTGACTCATTTACTTGATTAACAAACTAGCACCTCAAAATTTCATGTGAAGAACAAGATATTAGAATAAAATGACATGACTATAATCAACTATTCCATGGAAACTAGAACTTGCAAAAAAAAAAAAAAAAGATCTCACAACACAAATTTTATATTAATTACAACTCCTAATACACACAATTTACATGCACATCTTAGTGACATCATCCATGACACAAAGATACCGGACAATATGATCCTATGTTTTCAAAACTCGCTTGCACATTCCAAAAAAAAAACTCGCCATTTAACTTTTCCATAACACATCGTACACATGTAATATTTACTTATATAGAAAAATATCAATCAAAGCAACAAAAACATTTCGTGACAACGAAATTTGACTCAATAATCGATTGACATGTACTTTCAACAACCAATTTGTTTAATCAACATTTATGTACTCCAACATTTCTGAACAAGTATTTACAATAATAGAAATGATTAGAAAAACAAAGTCACAAACTACACATGTTGATTGTATTTTCTTAGTTATTAGTGATTTCAACATCGACGTGCAATTAGAAACAACTCATGTGAGAACTCGTCCAAAATATATGAAAATAGAAAAGTTACAAAAAATAAAACTAAGTTATGCTTGTGATAAAAACAATAATAGATCATATCTCGGGCAAATTCTTCTATTGAATGTCCGTGAAGTCAACATCGTAAACGCATATTGGTTTGATCATAGCATAATTTATGCTTTTCTACACCTCTAATCAAAACGTTGTATACGATTTGCCACCCTAATCATAACAAAATTTAACTTTTTGTTAAATCTCTAATCGCAACAAAATATCGCTTTCCTACATCTCTCATTTAGTCGAATGATCGAGGTATGTGGAATACAACATATTCAATACCATTCTTATTTTTTTAGGTTTTAAACAAATGCATTAAAACACAAAACCTCGAAATAAATGTCTCCCACACATATTTGTGTTTCTATATATTTTCATCCTTAATTGATATACTATTGAATGCAATACATTTATCTTCAGGATGTAACATGTTATATCAATGTTTTATATAGATAAACAATATGAAAATGCAACATGAGGAAATTGAAACAAAAGACATATTGTGTCGACCTTAAAAGAGGTAAACATTCTCTATGCCTATTTTTTTCTACTTTATTAACAAAACAATATGATTATTTGCACCCATTAAATTTTGTTATACAAACAAAAACACAAAGAAGATACTCAAATAGAGAAAAAAACAAAGAATGCAATCCTTAATAACAATACAAGAGCTTAAAATCTTAAAAGTGTAGTATCTTCATGTAGATGTTCTAGCCACACATAAAACAAGAATCGATCGAGCACATGGATTGGACCTATTGCATGTTAACTTAGTTGACACAAAAGGAGAGATGACAAACACAGTAAAATGTGCCACACTACCTAATTGCACATATTGAAACCAAACTTGTCGATGGTCAAGGATTTTGCATCACAGAATTTAGAATCACACTAAAAATAGTCTATGATCATGAACACTGAATTGCATATTAGCCTTATATGATCTAACACATTGGAAACAGATTGGCCATTTCGCAACATAAATTTTGTCGACCATAACAATAATGCACCCACAAAAGTCGCCGCGCTCTTTAGGTCGTGAAATTTCAAATCCGCCGGTTCTCCGTTGTTCGCGGCCGCAGGCTGGCCTGCCTCGGCCCTCTGGCCACTGCTCCGAGGGTTCCGCCTTCCTCCAAGGTTGCACGGTGTTCTTTTTTTGTTTTGCGCTCTCTTCTGCACGTTGTGTTTGTGCAGTGCTTTTTTGGGGCCTCGGTCCTCCTGGGTTGCCTAGCTGCTGCTCTTGCCCAGTTCTGTTGCGCCCTCCCTCCTCATGGAGTCCTGTGGGGGCTCTGCCCCCCCCAACACCCCGCCTCTGGAGGTTTCTGCGTTCATGGCTTTGCTTGCCGCTGGTCCGAAACTCCCTCCCTCCGCCAGTCAACAGAAATTTGTCAAGAAGTTGGACTCTATCCCCACGGTGGCCCTTCTTGAAGCTGAGACTTGCAAAGCTGCCCTGAATCTAGCTGAGAGAGGCCTCATAGGCCAGTTTACGGGCCTTTGGCCCTCCCCCAAGTCGGTTGAGGATTGGACTCAAAGAAACTGGTCCCCCTTGATCACGGAGGGGGTCAAAAGCTATTTTGTTGGCAAAGGTTTCTTCGTATTTGTCTTTGAAAGCCAGGATGATCGAAGTCTAATCTTCAGAAATGGGCCTTACTTCATGGGTCCTCAAGGCCTGTATTTAAACAAATGGTCCCCAGACTTTGATCCCACCCAGGAAGCCCCTTCAGCTATCTCGGTTTGGGTGCGACTTCCCCATCTGCCTCTTCACTGTTGGAACCAAAAAACTCTTCAGATCATTGGCAGTGCTCTAGGAAAATACATCGACGAAGCAGCAAGAAAAGATCAGTATTCATGTGCTCGAATATGTGTGGAAGTGGATCTCGAAGAGGGTTTTCCTGAAGCTATCAAGCTCACTGTGGCTGGGTGGACTCACGTCCAGGAACTGGATTATGAACAGCTCCCTTTCAAATGCAGACATTGTCATGGCCACGGGCATTTCGCAAAGCACAGCAAGAAAAAGGTCGACGAGCAGACAGACAAAGCAAAAGAGGACCAATGGACTTTAGTCCAAAAAACCGCCCATCAAAAAAAAGGAACTGGCAAAGGTAACACATCCGGAGCTCAAAGCAGTTCCAAGCTTAATCAAGAAAAGGAAGCCTCCCTGAATGGAGCAGAAAAAGCCCAGACCACTCCTGCAAATTTGACCTAGGAAAATCTGGAACATACAGCAGTCTCTTCCCCTAATAAGGATGGAGAAGAAGCAACACAGGTCGACGCCTCACAAGGTAGTCCTTCCAACCCTTCATATGCTGAAGTTACAAAGAAAAAAAAATCAACAGAAAGTTCTGGCTCATCAGAGGATGAAGCACAAGACGCCCTTCAAAAGGAAATAGAAATCTGTGAGGCCGGGGAAAGCGGTCTACTATAGAAATGTCCATCGGAAGAAATACCAGACCAAGGCCTACTAAGGGAGGCCTTATCCCCCCCCTCAAGTAAATTATGAAGCTCGCCTCTTGGAATTGCAGAGGATTGGGGAGCGTCTCCAAAGCTGAAGCAGTCATGGACCTCCTAAAAATAGAACCCTCGGACATTCTCATGCTCCAAGAAATGAAGATAAAAGGGCGTGCTCTTCTATATATCAGCATGTCAAAATGGAAGAAAAGTGCAGGCAGAGCTGTAAGCTCACGGGGATCTTCCGGAGGTCTGGCAACTCTCTGGACAGAAGATTCATTTCAGTTAAAAAGATCCCATGAAACTCAGCATTGGATCTTCACTGAGTTGACACATTGCGCAAGTAAGTTGACCATCTCACTGTTTAATCTTTATGTCCCTGTCACATACAATGAAAAACGAGAATGATGGAACTCTCTCTCAGCTTTTTTAGATCAGCATAATCCAAACAACATTATCATAGCAGGAGATCTGAATATAGTCTTGAAATCTAAAGAGAAGAGGGGTGGTTCCAGCAGCAGAGACCCTATGCTGGCTTTTGTGGAAGAGCTCTCGCAGCTCTGGGATCTTCTAGACTTCAATCCTGTTCATGGACTCTTCACTTGGTCCAACAACAGATCTGGGCCGGACCACATTTCTGCCCGCCTGGACAGATTTCTGGTCCAAAGCTCTCTTATGATGAACAATAAGATAATCAAGACCAAAATACTCCCCAAGCTTACCTCCGATCACAAGCCGATTCAACTCCTCCTAGAAGATGAAGAAGACCTTGGCCCTCTACCATTCCGTTTCAGCCCCTTATGGATTGAGAGAGAAGGCTTTTCTGATATAGTGAAAGAAGCTTGGGCCAAATCTTTCTCAGGGTCCTCAAGTTTTGTTTGGGAGCAAAAACTTAAGGCCACTAAATATGCTCTAAAGGATTGGATTAGGAAACCAGTCCCCACTCCAACGAGCCTAAGAAAAGAAGTAGTGCATACCCTGGAGAATCTGCAAGCAGACATGGAAAACAATGAGGTCACTTCTGACCTGTTGGAACAAGAAACAAAGGCTCAATGTGCAACATACCGCTCCTTTCGAAAAGAAGAAGAATATTGGAGAATGAAATCCAGAAGTCTATGGCTAAAAGCAGGTGATCAGAACACCTCCTTCTTCCACAGACAATACAGGGCAAGACTGTCCAAGAATCATATCTCTGAAATAAAAACCGCAGAGGGCTGTGTCAGCAAAGGTTTCGCTTAGGTCAAAGCTGCTGCTGACAGCCATTTCAGGCATTTATATAGTGAGGATCCTCAGATATTCGAGGAGGAAACAACAGACTTTCTTTCTAACATTCCACATCTTATCCGACCTGAAGATAATGCTGCTTTGTCCCGCGAGGTAACTAAGGAGGAGATTATCAAGGTTATTTGGTCAATGGAATCGGACAAGGCTCCGGGCCCAGACGGATTCACCATTCATTTCTACAAAGTTTGCTGGGATATCATTAAATCTGATCTCCAAAAAATGATAAAGGGGTTCATGAAAAAAGCTAAGATCGGTGGAGGAACCAACTCCACTTATCTTGCCTTAATTCCCAAAGAATCCAATCCTGAAACTTTTGCAAGGTTCAGACCTATCTCGCTTTGTAACGCATCTTACAAAATTCTGGCCAAACTTCTTGCATACAGGATCAAGCCTCTGCTCAAAAGGCTGATCTCCAGCCCTCAAGGAGGTTTTGTGGAGGGCAGGCATATCCTCGATAACGTCATTCAAGTTCAAGAGACCATTCACTCTAGCAAGCCTCGAAAAGAAAAAGGTATGTTGATAAAATTAGATATGGCAAACGCGTTTGACAGAGTTAACCGATCTTTCCTCATAAAAGTTCTCCTTTCCTTTGGCTTCTCTTCTCACTTTGTCCAGCTTATAAATGCATGCATCGACAATCCGTGGATCGCCCCCCTTGTCAATGGCCGCCCTTCAAGCTTCTTCCAAGCTCAAAGAGGCATCAGGCAGGGATGCCCTCTCTCTCCCTTCCTGTATATCTTATTGGCCGACTCCCTAAGTAGAAAACTCACTGCGGAAAGATTTGTTGGCTCCCTTCCCGGTTTGAAACCTACTGCAGGCGTTGATCCTCTGAATCATGCGCTCTTTGCTAACGATTCTCTACTCCTCGGAGGGGCGTCTATCAGAATTGCTAAATCCTTCGGCTCAGTCCTAAAAAGCTACTGTAGAGTTTCAGGAGCTTTGGTCAATGAGAGGAAGAGTGAAATCTACAGCTGGAACATCGATCAAGAAGAGCTCATAAGCATCTCGAATATCCTTGGGTTTAGAGGGCATGCCCATTGGGATCGAATCAAATATCTTGGACTCCCCATTATAAACGGACCAAACAGGAGGTCGCTCTGGACTGATATCATATGCAAAATCAAAGCAAAAATATCTGCCTAGGGTGGCTTTTGGCTAACCAAAGGAGGCAAAGTCATTTTAATTAAGTCCTTGCTGTCTGCGCACCCTATTTACCAAGCTGCTTTCTTATTAGCTCCCAGAAACGTCATGGACCAGATATCGAAGCTGTTAAGAGGTTTTTTATGGCAGGGAGGAAAAGGTAATGAAAGAAAAATGCATCTCGCCAACTGGGATCTGATTAAAAGACCGATAGCTGAGGGTGGCCTTCAAATCCGCGATCCCTTCCTCGTTAACCTCGCGTTGGGAGGAAAGCTTCTGTGGAAATTGGCCCAAGAGCCCAATCACCCGATCTGCATTACTTTGCTGACCAAATACGCTCACAATCTATCATTCAGAAATATGCCTTTCGATCCCTCAGCCAACAGCACGCAGGCTTGGAATCTCTGTTGCAAAAGCAGTTCCTTCTTCAAAAAATCATTGTACAGAGTGCCTGGCAATGGCAAGCGTACCAATTTGTGGTATGATTGTATCATGGGGCACGACCCTCTGGTGGCGAATGAGGACATCTCGGATCTCAGAGATTGGTTGATCCGCGCTGGTATCAATTCCTTATTCGATCTCTCTGTCTGGGATCACCGTGGAGATTGGGTCAAATGGGACTTCCATGGCGTCCCTGGCCAATTAACGCCCCAAAAATCTCTGCTCATTGAGCTGCTGGAAGACTCCACTCCAGAAAATCGTTTCATGAGAGACAGTTGGGCTTGGGGACAGACTGGAAAGTACTCTACTGCAGCAGGCTACAAAGCTCTACAGGATACAAAGATCAGCAGTCACACTCCGGCTTTCTGGAAACGAGTATGGGACAACCTAGCCTTCCCAAAAGTGAATTTTTTTTTTCTGGACTCTGGTTCATAACAAACTATTAACAGGAGACAATTTAGAGAAAAGGAACTTTGCAGGGCCCCACAGGTGTGAGCTATGCAGAAACAGCCTTGAAACTGCCCAACATTTATTCCTGGATTGTATTTTTGCTAAGAAAGTATGGGATCTTACTCTCTTGGATCTTCAGACCTTCGCTTTTCCTCAAAGTACAATGGCTGATCTGTTTGCCTCTTGGAACAACTACTACCCTCACAGCATTCCCATCAAGTCTTTCTGGCTCAAAGTTTGGATAGCTATTCCCAAATTTATTTGCTGGCAGCTCTGGCTGGCCCGTAATGACCAGATCTTCAATGGATTCCGACATTCCCCTCTCCAGGTCGCAGCTAAAGCTAAAGCCTTTCTCTTGGAAGCTGCTCAACAACAATTTTATAAAGAAGATCCAACACTCTTGCCTGATGAAAGGAGATGGCTCCAATCCCTTGAGCCTTCTCCTTGAAAGTCCCTTCTCCCTCCCCAAACTGCAAACCCGGATTGGCGCAAAAGAGACCCTGAGGATTCTTTCATAAGTTGGTGGCGGTCCAAAAATCTAACCACAATCTTCTTCGACAGAGCCTCCAAAGGAAACCCCGGAACTGCTGGTGCTGGTGGGGTCATTTACTCTCAAGCAGAGTTCGAAAGGAATTGCTTTTCTGTTTGAGGTTTAGGCAAACCAATAACAAGGGTTATTTGGTAAAAGCTTGCCTCATATCAGAAGATAAGGGTGTCAAGAATCCAAGTGTTCGGAGATTAAGGATCATAATTAGTTGGTCGGAAGATCTCTTCGGTAACACTAGTCTTAACAAAATTAGGCGGTGAAAACTGTTCTTCAGACTTCATCTTTTAAGTTCTATCACATCTACGCCAGAAACACGAATGATATGAGGCAGACCGGATGGCGAACAAAGGGGATGCTTGTTCTCATGGAAATGGCGGCTTGTTACCAAATGACGAAAGTTCATACTGGCCTCTATTGAAAAGTAAAACCAATCTACAAAAGCGGATTTTGTTGAAAGTCTTCTTTGTAATCGGGGGCATATAAGCAGACCCCCCCTGTCCTTATAAAATAAATAAAATCTCATATCCGTTACGATTTAAAAAAAACATAAAAA